>JAEAOA010000086.1:217500-667500 GCA_016746295.1 Potamilus streckersoni | reverse complement strand
TGTACTCTCTCTCTCTCTCACACACACACACACACACACACACACACACACACACACAATACAAATACACCGAAAGCTGCAGTGAGAGAGAAAGATTAAGTCGGATTGTGAGTCCCTTGAAACTCAAATTACACTAAGTAGGGTACAAAACCATGGGAAGTCGTAGTGGTATATGCACACTTTCTCTGGGAGTTTCTACAGTGTTCATAATATCAATGATACAAAGTTGCAATAGCATTTTCACTAAATAAGATATATTTTTTGCGTTTCGAGACAAACATATTAAGAGGATCTCATTCAATCTGGAATTTATGAAACGAGTTCAATGATATCCAGCTTTTGCGAGCCAAGACCAGTTAGATGCAATTTTGTTTTTAAAATCCATGTTTTATTCAAATGACTTTTATTTTTAGTTTTGCGTTTTTGTCTAGTTGTACTGCAAAAAATGTTCAAAGGAAACTAAATTCTTGCATCTAATATCTACCATCTCAATCTTATTTAAGATCATCTGTCTAGAAGTTGTATGTTGTTTTTTATTTGATGTAAGAACTAGAGAAAATAATACTTTTAACAAGACAGATCTGCCATAAGATTAAATAAGATTAAAAACTTGACACACACACAAACAATAATGCATGTCAAAGTGGATCATCATGCAAAACACACAAATACACTGCCTTTCTTATAAACTTATAAATAAAATAAATGACGAAATAGAGCCAAAACAATAGAAACAGAAAGTTTGTACAACTTATAAAACAATTTAATTATAAAGGTTATAAACGAAACTGTGAGAGGAACTTGCAGTATTAAGTAGTGAATGCAATCTAATTCTTATAAAGGTATCTGAAATTCCTAAATGAATGAGAAGTTCCTTATAAATTTCAAAAGCGGAAATGTACTGGACCTCCAAGAACTGTGACGTCAAAATGGCGTCGTCCAGAATTTTTTCAGACAATCTATGACAGTTCAAAAAATAATATTATAGGTCAAATATTTTTCCTCTCGAATAATATTTATATACAACATATAACACGTCTGCAGACTTACAACAGGAACACAAGAAAATGTGAATGACCCCAAACTTGGAATGAAACTAATTGCTCAGTTCTCTCTTTATATATATATATATATATATATATATATATATATATATATATATATATATATATATATATATATATATATATATATATATATATATACACTGTCTATTGCAACTATGTTCCTCAATAGACCCCACATGACAAAATATACTCCACTTGGCCTATCCGTGCGAACTAACCCAACCGATGAGAAGTTACTTACTTATTCTATAAACGTCAAATACTTCATCAGCCACTGAGAAATTAAGTCATAAGCACCATTTAAGTTTTATTATTATTAAGATTATTACTAATAATTATCATCACGTACGTAAGCAGTTTTGATAAATCCTATGCAATACTAAACACTTAAGTTACTCGGTCACGTAAGCAATAAATAAAGATATTATGTACTAACATGAATAAAAATTAAAAAATATATCTTAAGATGGCTTGCGGTAGGTTTGTAGTCGTTTGCGGTACATAGATGGACCGCTGCGGTTGGATAAAGTTATGTCAGTTGGGGAGACCAGCTTAAGTCTATCTTCTGTGAACAAAGAAGAAGTTTATTTACTTCAGTAAGTTCCCATTTAAATCAAGCTTGTATAAAGGGTGGATTCTATGCTAGGGGAAATGGATATGGCAATCAATTTAAAATCATGCACTTAAGTCATCTCTTCTTGGCATAGTGATTGGAGGCAAATCGTGTGAATATCTCAGTTACTGTTGTTGCCAAAGGCATGCACTCTATAAGAATGTAACTGCGGAAAGACTAGCAGGGTTCAGGTATATAATAATTGGGTAATTATTATTGAAGAAATATAGTTTACTAAAAAAATATTTGTTTCTTCTTAAATTTCATAACCCAATTATAATATCTTAGGATATTAGGTATGAGTTGGAACGGGATGCATCCCCTTACCCTGTTGAGTGCTTGTCCAGTACTCCACAGTATATGAGACATCTCTAGATAATCAAACTGGAAAATAGACCCATTTGTCACGAATCGGCTTTGAAAAATGAAATTGTTTCCCTCTCACAAATCCAGCAGAAGTCATTAAGTCACATCCCCATGAAGCCGTCAGACCTGTAAGGTGACATGTTATGCCATAGGTATAATTCTCCCCGAATCAAGTTGATCCCTTGGCTAGAAATAATTTTGCTCAAATGCTATGCCTGTGATGACTTCTCTAACCTCATGAGCTGAAATGTATAACAAATTCATCTGATCTGGATTATTTCTCAATATACAGAGCAAATGACCCACTTTATATGAACAAAAGTGTCTTTGCTGATCTATCTTACTGTTCTTATTTGAGAAGAGGTGTGATCTCCATCAATATGAAGGCTCTGTCCTTTCTAGATACCACTTCAGAGCTTGCACTGGGTCCTGTAGCTGGCCTTAAGCTTTTGTGTTTAGAGCAGACAGAAATTTCATTATAAAATTCTGGTTACCCATTACTTGGTTCATCAAATGACTGAAGACGCAGGGACTGATGTTCCAGTTTCAGACAGAACATTATTAATATAAACATGTTGTGTTCTCTCACTTAAGTATGAAGTAAACCATCTAACTGTGCTTTCATCACATTGGTAGATTTTCAGTTTCTTCAAAAGGATTTCATGATCCACCATGTCAAAAGCTTTCCTGAATTTTACAAATACAGAACCTATTATTCTACCTTGGTCAAGTGCTTGAAGTCATTTATTAGTTAGGGAGATCAAGGCAGTCTCCAATGAATGTTTCTGTCTAAAGCCTGATTGATTAGGGTGTAACAGAAAGTGTTTGGTTAAATATGATATGAATGAATCATGGATATGCTTTGTGAGAATAACATCATCCAGTTTATTCTGTAGGGACAGTGTATGTGATGCCTGACCTACATTGCCAGCCCATTATCTTTTGTATGAGAATATAATTTAGGTTGTTTTAATTGCTCTTTCCCTCATTCCTCTGCAATAAATATGGAGTTGAACACTTAAGTGGAAAGTTTTTTTGGTATCGCCAATATGGATGAATCCTGTTGTGGTGATGAATGTGGAGGGTGAAGATGTTCCTGACCTTGGAGACTTTTGTCATTTTGTGTCTGATGAATCATAGGTAGATTTATATGGC
Source organism: Potamilus streckersoni (assembly GCA_016746295.1). Lineage (NCBI taxonomy): Eukaryota > Metazoa > Mollusca > Bivalvia > Unionida > Unionidae > Potamilus > Potamilus streckersoni. The sequence goes on along the minus strand of JAEAOA010000086.1, from coordinate 664,299 downwards.
TCTGAAAGAAATTCCTGCACTGACAACACCTCTTCATCATTTAATGTGCATTTCTACATTTTCCCTTTTGGGGCCCTGAAGCAAAGTATTCTAATGAGTTTCAATCCATGGTGGAAAGAATTTGCAGTGTTAATAACTTCCCCGTCAGGCCACACTACACAAGTAAGATAATTGTCAGTAACATTCTTCCAGCATTTGCAATGTTTACATATGCTTTTGCCCAAAGTAAGACAAATAGAGCAGAACACAAACAATTTGTAGCCCTGCACCTCTTTTTAAACTCAATATTGGTGTAGAGCTATACCTTACAAATATTTTTGCCTGGACTATGGTGCACATAGGCAATGAAACATCAATATATTGTGATGTGATGTGATGTGATGTGATCATGATTTTAACTTAGCTTTAACAATTTTTCAGTCATGTCTGCAGTGTGGCAGTTTTTAGTGATGTCTTGCACTGGGCATCATGCCACAGACATGTAGCATGATGTTTCACCAAGTCTTATTTATCCTGATACCAGGCCGACCAGTCCTAACACTAGCCTTTTAATGCTGGCGTCAAGCGAGGCAGCTGTAAGTACTATTTTTTTGTAAATCTTTGGTATGACTCGACCAGGGATTGAACCCAAGACCTCCCACATCCGAGGCATATGCTCTAGCCACTAGGCCACTGGAGCAGTTTCAATATATTGTATCAATTAACAATGCTATGTCAAGGAAGGCTCAATGTACAGGTAAATTCAGTGAATCTTGGCATACGGATGATAAAATATATTGGTTTAATTACTTGTGTGTCAGTTTTAAATTTCTTTTTTGTTTTATTTTTTTTATTACATGCTATTGTAATGATAACTTTTTTCACTTGATTTGACATTTTTTTGGAAAATTCAGTTGATCTTTTAAACACTGCAGTTCATTGCTACATTGTATTTTTAGCTGACCTAATTCCTGACCTTGATTCAGAAACTGGTAAACACAGAGTGAAAATCATTGGTCATAATGAAAGTCATACTTGGCTTGTGTGTAAGCTCTATTTTGTAAACAACTTATTACTGAATCGTAAGATTTGTTCAGTAAAACATATAAATAGCCCGTGCTAATTAACATACTACTTTACTGCATTGATCAAACTAAGTGACCACATGACCCCACCATGTGATCTAAACTTGAGGATTAAAACTGATATTTTGTAGTGAATTTAGTCAGTCATAATTTACACCTTCAGAGCTCAAGGTGTTTTTAATGTTGATGCCAGTTTGATTTAAAATTCTTCTATTTTTTTGTATTTAATAATTTATATGCTCTAGAAAATACCATTGATCATAAAATTCTTTGACAAAGACATTTAGTAGAAATTATTCAGAGTTCTAAAGCTGGAATGTCAATTTTAGTGATTCAACAAGGAACAGTTGACAAGACGACATACAGGATATAGAAGACATCATTGCATTCCATATCTGAACTTCAATGGAATTTGAACTTTGATTCATTTAGAACTTTTCAGTGATAGGTCTTATATTTTCAAATTCCAGGATTAGTTTTTGGATAAGATTCATAAACTGTAAGTCCTTTTCTGTATTTTTACATTGTTTTCTAGAGAAATAAATTATTCTGTTTAAATTTATAAAGCTTGTTGGCTTCATTCATTTCTTTGTTACTTTTTCATGAGCCTACATGTAACACTGTAAGTACCAAGCAAGTCATAGTCACAGCATTTCGTTACAAAGAGAATTAGGAGTATCCATCCATGAATAAAGGAATGGGGGGGTATAACCTGTAACAAATGAAGACATAAGTCCGCATCTCTCGGCCGGCCCTCGGTAGTTCCAACCCAGCTAGTTTATCCTAATTTCCAACTTAAGTATGTTGTAATCAAGAATGGTTCAATTTTCAGTTGTAACATATTGAAGAAAATGCAATAATTGTTTGCCGATTTAGACGTCTGGACAAGTAATGACCCCAGCAGTACTGTTTGCATTCAGATAGTCTTGGATTTCACCATATATACCCCCCCATCCCTTGATTCATGGATGGATACTCCTAATTTTCTTTGTAACAAATATTGTGGTCATATTGGAAATTGTATATATGTTCAAGAATTTCCTATAGCCCATGACAGACTTGCACACTACAACTAGAACCATGACTATGTGAGGTCACATGCAAGTTAAGTAAAAACTATTTAAGTATATGATGACTGGAGAATGATAAGAGTATAATTGAAGAACTTTGTTGTCATAGGAAAAAAGAAAAGTTGCAAATACTTGATTGAATATACTTATCTTTTTGAAGTGAAGATTCCTCTAACTTGTAGAGTATAACTTCCAGAAACTTGGTAATGGATTTTTCAAGGCTTTTCTCTCAAGAGCATGTCACTTGGCAGGAACAGAAGTAATAATTCAGATATTGTCACCAATCCCTATGCCAAGGGAAGATCTCTCTAACCAAAAGCTATCTATGTGGGCAGATAACTTTTAGCTTCTTTAGCTAAAAGTTTTTATCTGAGAGGTCTGGATTTTTTAGTAGTAGTTCTCCTAAGGTATTATGATTGTGCAGCATATTTCAAGAAGAAACCAAATTTCTGTTGTTGTGGGTTTTTGAAGGTTTCACAAATAAGCTCTATTTTCTGAAAAGAAATACATTTCAAACTCATTTACCATATTTTATGTAATTTTGTACATAAAAAAATAATTATTAATTTCAGTGTACAAAAAACTATATGTAAATTAAATAATTATCATTTGGTTGTGCTGACCGTGTACAAAATATAAGGGATTGTACCAAAACAATTTCTACAGTACACACTATACTCGACAACCTAATGGTACAAACATACAAAGTAAATGTATATTTTCTGTCTCATAAATCAAAAGTAGTACTTTTGTTATGTGTGTGTGTGTGTGTGTGTGTGTGTGTGTATGTGTGTGTGTGTGTGTGTGTGAGAGAGAGAGAGAGAGAGAGAGAGAGAGAGAGAGAACTGTGCAAACTCGTCTCCATTTAGAACATATGTACCTGTTATGTTGAACAAAATGATCAAGATGATTTGAACATGCATAAGTTATAGGTATTATATATTAGTAAATTGTATGCAATGTTACAACCCCACATCATCAAGAAATTAAGTGCAAGTGTGTGTATGTGTGCATAAGTTATTACTGCATCAATAGTCTAATTATCAAGTTGCAATAAAAATTAAAGAACTTGAAATTCATGCTAAAGTATATGTGTATGTGTGTATATGCACATGCCAGAGATCAATGAAAAAAAAATTTCATTGTACAAGATGGTATTTATTCAGTGTAGTTTTATTTGTAGCTTTCACAAGGAGAAAAAAAAAATAATCAGTTACCTGACAAGTAGGATATTCCTCACGTATTTCAATCTTACTATATTCTATTGGGAATAAACACTTATATCAACATATCCTTCCTGTTTTAATTATGATGTACATTGTCACAACAACCACCTGGCTAAAGTGTTATTTACAAAGTAATTAAACATGCTTAGCCCTTTGTTTAGTCTAGTTGAAACCAGATTGAGCACAAGAATTGACTGAAGAGGTCAAATTATCCAGGCTGCCAGTAGGGAAATGAGGCTTGCATTGGGGGGGGGAGAGTTAGTATAATAAGAGTTAGTATAATAAGCAGTCTGAAACTAAAGCTAATATTTACTAAGTGTTTCAAACAAAATCATGTGACATATTTTCAGCTTCATTTACATGATTAAACTTGTTGGAATATATATTGTAGTATAATTTCAGAGAGGGATCTTATGTTCCCACCTTGACTTATGCTGTGGGCGCCCATGCTTATGCATCAATCATATTTTCTCACCAACAAATAATCATTAATTTTTGTAAAAACAAAGTGGGAATACTGTATTTTTTATCTTGTTTTTAAATGTAAATCTTCTTAGTGGAATTGCTATCTCAAAAAATTTTATGAATCTTTCAAATAATACAAAATGATATATACAATTATTATTTTAATAACTGGATTGTGTACAAAAAAAATTAAAGGGTATGAAGAAATAAATAAAATATGGTAGATTTCCAACATTTACAAAAATTCTAATTTCATAAATATAAACAAACTTACCTCCAAATAGGTGGTACAAACTGTTCATCCTTTTCATTGAGGGGGAAGTTAATGCTGTAGTATTTCCTCTTGCCCACCCCTACATCTGTCACACTGCCTGTTCCTAGTGATGAGTAAAGTAGTATATATGGTTATTCACCCATAATCAACACAAAACTATATTGCCCTAATCAAGCCTCAGATTTTGTTGTGTAAAAATCTCTTTATCTCTTTCTGTAAACTATCATAATATTATAAATAGTTAAAAACTTTGATTCATTATGGCATGGTTTTTACTTAAAGTCAAAGATAGCTTACAATCTAATAAATAACTATGACTTAGGAACTACCATATGTAATCGAGCACAACTGCAATCTGCATGGACCCAGATCTGCCATCATATAACAAAGTGGCAATTCTAGGTCTGTCTAGTTTGTTAGGATTATCAATAGAAAGAATAATGTAAACCCTGATTACATAAATCACAGATCAAGGTCAATATTGTTTGCAAATGCATTCAACTTACAAGCAATTGCATAATGTATGAGAGGTGGCATGATAAATATTTCACTTATTCAAACTTGTGTTGGTAATCAAGGTGAAGGCTTTAAGTTTCAGTAATGTTATGTAAACTGCACACCAGAAACTTAAACAAATCAGGTAAAAACAGGACCACAAGAAGTATGCTCCTGTGATTGACTGTGGAACAAACATATAGTACAGTACCACTCAAGAGGAATATATAAAAACTGGAGGCTTAAGTATATTTGGGATTTATGATCCACCCTACTGACATCAGCTAAATAACCAAAAAGAGGCACTGGGCATAAATTTGTGTTAGTAAATGCTTTTTCATAGAAATTTCAGCCAATTCTATTGAATACATAAGTTATGAAAGTACATGTAAATTGTTTCAAGAGCTTGTTATTTTTGTTCTTTACCCATACAAAATGGCAACTACAGAAAATCCTTTATACCAGAACACCTTCTGTCAATATATATATATATATATATATATATATATATATATATATATATATATCCTACATAAATAGATAGATCTTTTGCAATCCACAGAAACCCTGTTCTAATTTATCCCCCATGAATATTGTTCGGATTAAAACAATTATCACACTACAATTCAGTTTAACCATTAATCATGCCAAGTTATATTTTTTTTCACCATACACCAATACTATAATAAACATTATTCCCTCTGATAAACATTATTCATATCAATTTACAGTATTTTTTTCTTTTACCTTACAAAACTACTAAATCAGAAAATAAACCACAACAATAAAATTTTCAATCCTAAGAATGATCACTGTGAATGCTGTAGCATCTCCAAGAAACTTACAGGGGTAAACACCTGGCATTACTGTACCATATATACAAACATTAATTACCATAATTAAACTAAAGGAAGGAATGAAGAAATAGGGCATTGTTTATTTGCCAATCAATTGCTAGTGCTTACAGAACATTGGTTTCTTTGAATTATATTGGAGGGTTAGTCCTTCTCACAAGCTAATTTTAATGATAAGGATTAACTGTTAACTATCACACTAGCTTTCTTGTTTGTTTACTTAAAACTAACATTAGATATTGTGCACTATGGCCACAGCTGACCAAAATATGAAAAGAGGGCATGTCCTGGGGGAAAAAAGATGTGTCACATAAAGAAACTGCACTTCCTTTGAAATTTCACCCATATTTGACCCCAAAAAATGGTCATTATTTAGTTATAATTAGGCTAAAAGCATGATGCTAAACACCTCCCAACTTAAGGTCACCATCTCCATATTTTTTATTCATTCTTCCTACCTGAGTTTTGAAAACTTTAAGATATGTGCATCTATCTTCTTAAACTCCACACCAGATGGACCATATATTTTGCTAAAGACTGCTGCAGTAATTGATTTTCAACATCAAACTTAAAATGTAGGGATAGTAGGAAATAATGAGGAATTTAGCAATAACATTGGAAGATGTAAGAAAAGTAACAGAAACTGAGGCCAGTGAAATACTGTAGCCTGGAATGCTGTATTATTGTGGTGCATAATGTTATCGGTACACAATAAAACTGATCTGTTATTGCTCCATTATTGCAAATTGTGAAGTTTCTCTGATTTTCCCTCTATCTATTTCTATACAAAATATTGGTCAATCCAATGTGTTAATGTAAATAAAACCGCATATGGCAAGTGACCCAAATTACCATACCATAGGGGAAGAACTTTATATTATCAGGTTTTTACCTAAATTATGTATGGCAGCATGCACATATTATAATAAACACAAATTTCAACTTGATAATAAGATGTAACTTCCGTGCTTGCACTGGCTGAAAAATTTCACTGAAAGAAAGGATTCAATAACTAAATTGAATACACTAATGTCAGTTAAGTTGAAATCCATGATAACAAGAGTAGTTAAACAAATATGTCTGATACTTTGTCTGAATTAAGTGCAATGTGGGCAGAGAAGTATATATATATATATATATATATATATATATATATATATATATATATATATATATATATATATATATACATACATACATACATACATACACACACAAACAAATCAATTATTAATAAACTAATTTTAAAAGTGGTTTAACTATTATTGCTTTCCTATTTCCTGTTGGATAAATAGGCTCATTAGCTGGGTTTTGTCAGTTTGGTTCCATAATGGCTACCATGAAATTAAATTGCAACCTTGACCTTGTAATAACATTTCACTATCAGAATGTGACCTATAATCAGCAAACATCAGACAATACACTGATTATATTTCGTAATCAAATCCAATGCTGATATATCAAGTTTGACTGGAGTTTTGTATGTGCTGATCAATGTAATTACATGCACTTAACAAAAAAGTGATGTTCTTTCTTTTTCATTGTAAACTAATAAAAATGTCGACATTTTAGAGGAAATTTCATTATAAGATTTTTGTGTCCTTGCTGGCTAAAGTTTTACATATATAAACAACCGCTAGACGACGCCTGTCCAAAATTAATCGGAAAATTCCGTTTGCAGCGATAATGTAAAACCCGCGATAATATACAATAGCGTTACATGTACCTGGACGACTAATGACATCAGTATTTTTCTAAATAATTATTCCTTATTATTTGATTACCCTCATTGGAATTATAGGCAGGTAGTTCATTTTACCTCTCGATCAGGTCAGGACTGTAAATGTAGCAGACGACAATCTTCACAGTGGTTATCTCCATTGTATCAGGTACCGTTGACTCTTTAAAGCAGTCTTAAGTTTGAGTTACTAATTCATTCAGATCGTTTTTTGCTGTCTGCATTACTACCGTCTGGATACTTTCCTTTAGCTCTAGAAAGATGAAATGTGCCTTAATCACACGCTGACGAGTAATATAAATCACACTCGCAGTTATGATCTACAGTAATGTTTCGATGTCAATTTCGTGTTCCTGTTTAAACTTGATCGCAGGTAGCTAAATCTGATCCATGGTTGTTCAGTTGATTCGTCTTCAGAAAATGAATATGTTTTAGATGCTAATGTTTTTGCCATTCCTCAATTAGCAGTTTTCAAATATAACTTTTCAGATCTCCCGCAAAATAAGTGCGATACATGATGGTAAGGGACACTACTCTGAAAGACACGTTCATTCCAAATGCCGATTCTGGACGACCAAATCGTTCCTCGAAACCGAAATTGCACGGCAGCAAACAAATGACACAAACAGCAGTAAAGTAATCATCATCATCATCATCATCATCATCATCATCATCATCATCATCATCATCATCACGACGTGAAGAAATTTATATATTGATAAAATTTGGACATTAGTCATTACTTCCCCGTTTGTTTGTACTGGCGATTTCAATAATGAAAAGTATAAATTAGATCAGAAATGCAAAGAACTTACTCAGTTCATTTATTGATTTATAATTTCTAAAGGGAAGCTCTATCACCGTCATCGACTGCTCGTTTCATGCTTAGGTGGCGCTCTACAGTTTCGTATTATGGTTAAAATTTTAAAGAAAAAGAGTTTCCCCGGGTTTCCTCACTAGTTATATTGGCTATTTAAATGAGACTTTGTGTATCTTAGGTATTGTTCAAAGAACCTTTAATTCCCTTTATTTTGATGTATGATTGATGGGTGTAATATGAGTTAGAGAGTATACAGCTTGGCCTTACTGCAGATGTGCAGCTTTCAAAAAAGTGCTAGCTCTACTTGCTCATTTTCACTTCTCGAACTTCAGAAAGTAAATTGTAAAAAAATGAGCCGATAACTTTTTTTACATTTGATGTATTTGGTAATTCAGTCATTGCACTTTTACAAGCTCGTATTATCTAGTTTGGCAAAGTTCATTTTCCATATTTTAATAGCTGCCAAGAATAGTGTACTTTAGACAAATTTTGGTTGATTTTTGGAGCACAAGGGAGCAGTCATTTTAGTTCGCAATGTCCTAAGCTCATTTAAAATTTCCAAAAGTACAATATCCAAAGAAATTTCATCCACATTACATGAAAGTAGTATATAGGTATGCCATCATTCTCTCCACTGTGCATGTTTAAAATGCAAACAACTTCACCTTGCATACATCACTCTCTCAAAAGTACATAATAACTGGTGAGTGTCACCAAAATTGTTTTAGAGGAAATCAACTTGCCTATAGTGTATGCAACATGGCGCCGTGCTAGTATGGAAAGTCATTTAAGCATTAAAGAGGCACAGAATGTCAGTGTGAGGGGCACTCTGGTCACAATCAGGTTAGAAATTATAAATCAACGAGTGAATTCAATAAGTACTGTTCACTTTTTATCACGTTAAAGTTTTTCATTATTGAAATCTTCAGGGGAAAAATACAAACAAACGGGAAGATACAAACTATTAGCCAAATTTGATATAATGAGTACGCTCATCCTCTTACACGAGCATGCAAAAATAAAGAACCGGAAATAATTCTAGAAATTCAAGACAAACTAAAAGGTCAATTAGCTAACACAGGGTAATGGTTTAAAATTTCTCTCTCAACATAAACAATGGTGAGAATAACATTGTATTGAATTCAACAGTTTTTAGAGGTGTGGTATACGTATTTTATAAATATCATAGGAAAGCAACAATGTTGGTATTTAGTGGTAACACCTATTTGTTTTATAAGTTTAGGCGCAATAAAAAAAGTAGTCAGTGCTAACTGTGTTTAATAATAAAATTGAAGAATAAAATGTTATTTCTTCATTTCAAACTATAAAAAATGTATCCTAAATTACAGAAGAGATGCCGATTTTGTTACACATAAGCAGCAACAGGGTTGAGACATAATGCAAATGTAGGTTTAATTCGTTTAGTGCAGCCATGTAGAGTTTATCAAACACAACGTTTATTATGTTCATGTGTTTGTTTTGTCTCTGTTTTGTATATGCCTTTGAAAAAGACACATTAAGAGTCGAAAGCGCTCAGGCTAGTTAGACTAGTTTTGTACTGTTTGTCGTCAATTTATTGCATCTATGTGTGTGTGTGTGCGTGTGTATATATATATATATATATATATATATATATATATATATATATATATATATATATATATATATATATATATATATATATATATATTGTTATGTGATAAGGGCTCGTACTTTGCAGCAAAGAAAAGAGTGAAAGCAAACAAGCTTTGTATATTTTAACAAAATTTATTTCCCTAGTCAACAAAGTAAAAATTACTAAATAGGACTTACAGTTTGTGAATATAATTCAAGTATGAGTTTAAGAATAAAAACACAAGTCCTATCACTAAATAGTACTATAAGAATCCAGGTTTGAGTCCCGACGACTTAAGAATATGGAAGGCGATGACGTCAGATGTAGTCCAGTGTATGAATATCAACAATTCCTCACTTGAATCACAATCTTTGTTTCCGAATAATTCAAGAATAAGCTTCCATGATTATCTTTCATAATTTTTTATTAGAAAGTCAACTCGCTGAGTGTCCTGGAAAATAAATTATTGAATCCAAAAATTAGACGAAGAATAAAATATTCTGGCAACAAATCAAAATTAATACAATTTGTTTCTTCATGGTTTTGAATAACTGTCCGAAAAAAAATATATGGAATGAGTATATAACTCAAAACATCACTTCAAATCTCGCGAGATAGGTCATATGGTCCCTTACTACCCTAAACATTCACACGTAGGCCAATGTCACTCCACTTAAAAACCAATCATATACGTAACACTTTCTCAGTAAAGAAAAAAGAAAGATTTATATAACAAAGATTTCTTTTTACCATCTGTAATTTATATATGTGGTAAAGAATATCACATAAAAATATTCTTATGAATTATATAAAATGTATATGAAATAATATTCCTATACACGTGAAAGTTGCATATGCAATCAAATTATCTTTTCATTTTTATTTGCCTGATGTTCAGACTTTACTCTTGCCAAAAAATCCTCCACCTTAATAATCTTTGATTTTATTTTTCATTTTGTCGATGAAAGTAAGGAACCTGTGATCACTATACACAGCAACCGGAGAAGGAGCCGAGCTAACGTAAACTTGAAAATGTTTCAATGCCATAATTAAAGCAAAACATTTCTTCTCGACTGTTTCTTTGGTGCCTTTTTAATTTCTTTGAGAAATAGCAAACTGGATAATCAATGCCATTACTGTCTTCTTGAATTATTACTGCTCCAACCCCAACATCACTTGCATGCACAAACAATTTAAAAGACTGATTGAAATTTGAAATTGTTAAAACCGGCGCACTTTTGAGTATTGCTTTTAACCTATCGAAAGCTTCCTGACAATTTTCGGTCCAGAGAAACTTTTTCCTCTTACTTAACAAATTTGTCAGTGGTTCAGCAAAAAAGAAAAAAATTGAACAAAACTTTCGATAGTATCCTGACATACCCAAAATTCGCATTAATTGCTTTTTACTGACAGGCACAGGAAAATTAGAGGTAGCCTTCACCTTTGCGTTAATAGGTTTTACTTTACCATATATGGTAAAGTAAAACCTATTAACGCAAAGGTGAAGGCTACCTCTAATTTTCCTGTGCCTGTCAGTAAATATATATATATATATATATATATATATATATATATATATATATATATATATATATATATATATATATATATATATATATATATATATATATCTTTTCAATTTTGAAGTCTGACATATACGATCCAAACGTATTCTAGTTATTTACTAAACGTAATTATGTGAAAACCATTAGTAAATGGAAACAGAGTCGTGATTATGAAAGTGGAGTAATTGATACCGATGAATAATGTCATATTTTCCCAAAATGATCATTGCAAGAATCATAAAAATAACACTTTATCTCTCACTCTCTTTCTAGCATTAGTATTTATGCGCATAGTGGAGTAATTTAATTGTGTTCACTTGAGAGGATTAATTTATGTATTTTGTTTTCTAGTATTTATTGGATTTATAAGAAGCTCATACATTTTAGGATTCACTACTGTGTTGGAACTACTATAAATTCATTTAAAGACATCTTGGAAAATATCGTTCTGATACATTGAAACTGTTAGCACATCAAACTATTCTAGACTATTGACACATCAGCCCAATAGATTGGACATCGATTCCGAATGAAAATGGGGCTCATTTGGAACACTGGATACCTTAGGACACGTGATATAATTTTTAGGGCCATTTAGGATTAATGCACCATAGTGTGAGTTGTTTGTGTTTAATTTTTAATTATGCATTTTTAGGAAATAGATTATTTGTTCTGTATTGGTTTTCACTCTTTTCTGTTAGTTAAATACCATAGAGTCGTAACACCTATCTTTAATTTTCTCTTCACGACTTACAGTAAGGAAAAAATATTCAGAACATGTACATGTGTATTCTTTTAGATTAAGTAATGTATCAAAATATTTTATTACAGGCATGTAGTATCTATCTTTATGTCCATAAAACCTGTTTTAAAATATATAGCAATTTGGTATAATTCTAAATACCAAACAATCACCTTGATTTGAAGATCTATACTTCTTTAACAGACATACATAAACATGTATCTGTTTATTTAAAGCACAAATTATGTATGACCCTATCTCCTGTTCTTTAACTTGGAGTAAATGTAAATCAAATTGTAGATTTAGCTTCTATATGAGTTTATAAACATGCTTATCTGGGTTTGAATCATCGTAGAATATCCTAAACTGTCATGTGAGAAAGTATCATTAGACTTGTCCACTGTCATACTTCAAACATGTACTTATAGTGGCGCTCCACAGTTTCGTATTTTTAAAGAAAATGATTTCCCGTGTTTTTCTTACTGGCTATACTTGCTCTTTAAAAATAACCTTAGGTATTGTCAAAAGGACTTTTAACTCTCCATATTTTGGTTTATGATTGGACTTAAGAAGTAAATTATAGAAAAGAGCAGATAACTTTGTACAATTTTATAAATTTGGCAATTCATTCGTTGCACTTTCAGAAACTGGTACTGTTTTTTCGGGAAAATTCATTTTTCCTATTTTAATAATTGCTGAAAAAGTGTATTTTAGACTAATTCAAGCAGCACATGGAAGCAGTCATTTTGGTCATTTGTGTGCTTAGATCATGTACAATTTCCCCAAGAGCAATTTCCAAAGAAATTTCAGCCAAAGTACATGAAGTTGATATAGATGTATGCCGATATTTTCTCCATATGCATGTTATAAACGCAAACAGTTTAACTTTACATGTATCACACGTATCACTGTCTCAGAATTTCATAATACCTGTAGCTACATAGAAGCCAATAGCCAGTCTGTCGGTAAGATGATAGAAATCGGCTCACAATTATTGCTACCGATTAAGTACACACGAATGTAGTCCCAGTCTACTTCGATAATTTTGTCCTCTCTGCCTTTAGTGGTGATAAAAAAGTTACATTAAGACATTTTACCATTGATTTAAAGGTAATTTACATCTTGATGTGGTTGTCTGTGCGTATTTTGGTGACAGTTCACAGTGAGTGTTTGGCATTGATGATGAACCGGTAGTGAAATATTTTATCCAATGATTTTTTTTTTTATAGTCCACTTTGTAGACCGCTCATGTGTTACAGTGGTTAAAGTGTCCCCCCTCATATGCGGCAGGTCGCCGGTTCGAATCCTGGCCGAGTCATGCCAGAGCATTTTTTTTAGATAATATGGATATAATATGGTGTTATATTGCTATATATCAGAGCAAAATATTTGCACGAGTAATTTCATTATTTAATGCAGATATCACACTTGGTAACCTTTCGAGATCGCTCACCCAACATAAAGTCAGTATATATTTCCTTTGCGTATTGATATCAAAATGACCTCTCAGCAAGTGTTCAATTAAATCATTCAACGATTGCTTGATCACGATGAATTTCGGTATGACCTCGTCTGATTTTAACGTTATGTTTTTTTTCATTAAAGATAATACCGCACCAAGAAATTCTTTGCCAGGATCAACCTGTAATAGCTTTGTTGATAATGGTTCCGCTTCTTTATATCTACTTACAACGTCAACAACAGTCATTGCGTATTTGTACGTGCGTGATTTTCGTCTACGTGTTTTAACAATATCATTTGGTAAAAGCAAAATATCTGCTTGATGAACTTCGTTGGGGATGCTGACATCAAAATGTGCGAAATTAATTTTTTTAAGTGGTGGTAGATAGATTTGCCATATTGCATGTCGTGCTAACCATGATGCAGAAACATTACGTGACACCTATGCTGCTTCAGCAAGTTTACTGATGCTGCTTTATCTCTCCAATATCCTCTCAGGGAATAATAAATGGATCCCATTATAATAGTTATATAATTAATTACAGCCCCCAACATTATTTCACCTTTCATAGCAGATTTTACTATATAACTAGCGAGTTGTTCTCTGGGAGATTTATTAGGTATAGCATTTAGCGCATGAATTAATTTTACATCTGCAAGATGCCGCTGCTGCAAATCTTTACTTTTATAACAACATCGTGAACATGACATGCGTGATCAATTTTATTTACTGGATACTCTCCTGGTCTTGGTTGATCTTGATCATCAAGTCGGATATCAAGTCGAGTTCCAGGACCACATTAATTATATCCAAGAAGATGTTTCTCACCGGGGTATTTGGCCCACAGAGCTCCTGGCAATTTCCCTAATGATGCGGATATATGACCACCACGCGCTATTTGCGACGCAGAAATAAATTTATATTTTTGTATCACATTTTGCACATTTACCCGTAATTGCACGTCTTTTATTTTTTGTTGATATTGTTGTCAATCCAACGGTGGGCGTGGCTACTCTGCATCGAACACAATATAAACTCATATTATTTATCATAATTATATGGATATACTTGGCTTTTCAGCAACACGATAACAAGAACCAGTAAAACACTATCCAGCGCTTCCAGATTTCATTAGAATGATTTTAAAAGGTCCATCTTGATCTGGTAAAACGCAATTATTGCTTAATCTGATAATGCGGTGGATGAAGTGGGATAAATTATATTTAGTGGCATCATCTGTAGATGATCAAAGATTCAACAAAGTACTTAAAGATTTTAACTAGAATGCAAATATTATTGAATCAAGATGGCAACGATATTGTTGATTTTATTAATGATATTGATGAAGCCCCATCCGTAGATAACTTAGATGGATTCATTAATAACATTGTAGTATACGATGATGTGATGCTGGACAAACAATCCAATCCAGCTAGAATATTTTCTCGAGGTAGACATAAAAACACGGACCTGAAATTATGTTACTCAGAGATACACACAGATACCTAAGTTGATCGGAGACAACTGTAATATTTTGGTTGTGTTTAATGGAGTAGATAATTATACTTTACAAAATATTTATTATACTTGGTGTTCCGGAGATATGGACATGATTAAATTTAAAAATTTCTTTTCAAAAGCACAAGCTGTTATATTCGGATTTATAACAATAAATCTACATGACCAAAGATCAAGGTAACGTATAGGTCAGGACAAAATCTTTGGTTAATTCATAGCAGTAGGGATGGTGAATGACAAAAATTGGGTAACCAGACAAGTAAATGAAATCGCATAAAAAAATTTTTAAAAATAGTCAATAATGGTTTAACAAAACTGAGCTAACTAAAACAATTTTTTACCGGTAACCGTATATAGACAAGATAGAGGCGCTGGTTTAACGTTATTGACTGTTTTTTTTTCCCCCAGCCGTAGTAGGAACCCTTATTTTTGCTTATGGGGTCGAGCTAAAGGTTGTAGGGTTCACTCTCCCTGCTGCTAAAGACGTTTAGATCTACCGCGGTACACAGCTCCAGTAAATAAGCAACTTTGACGAGTTACTATTCAGTTTTGGATATTACACCTACTCCGACCAGTTCGAAGGTCAAGTGTGTTTGTTAAGATAAACGAATTAGTTCCAAGCACGTGGCCCCATGACGTTCAGTTTTCATGAATTACTAAAATCAGTCTAATATATTTCTTAGAAGTAATTTCAAACCAAGCAAAATTCTATTTGAAAAAAACGGTTAGTGTGTTTTGGCAAAGCGTGAAATTGGCAATGTTTATTAATGCACTACCGCTGTCCAGTTTTCATTTTTGGAGGTACGAAGTTTTGCAATTGTAAACTTCTACAATTGGGAGGTAAATAAATCTTGTTTGTAGTTCGCAATGCGATAATGTCTAAATAGGAGTAGTCAGTTTTAATAAATAACTGAACTCGTGGAGTTTGCAAAACACTGAATTAATATGATATCCAACAACAATTCCCGATTTTTATTTGCCAGCGAAAATGACCAAGCAATGTTTATCTCGAGATACAATTAATAGATATCTTGATACATAACTAGTGATAGACAAATATTAATTATGTATTATGTTGTTTATAAAATAAATGGCACTAGTCAGGTAGACAATTCGAATAAAATCTTTTAGAAACTACATGTATACATAATATATAACCATGAAATATCCATAACAATAGTCTCAGATATAACTCATTATGACTGTGGAGGAACAAATACTATTTCTATTATCCGTGCTATAGCTACATTTCTGTCTTTGGATATATTTGACTCTGAAGCTGTCAATCCATCATAAAGAGATAAAGTTCTGTCGCACAAATCAATTTTGCATGTTTTTCTTCAAGGCAACCCAACCTTAGAATATTGTTGCAATGCAGATTGGGAAACATGAAAAGCACGAATCGTGCTTAGGCGATTTATCCAAAGCTGAAGGGTTACAGTTCCTAGAGGTTTCTGGTGATCGCCATCAGCTGCAATGAAGAATGGAATTGGACTGTTTAAACCTTCCTGGTACTTGACCCGCTCAAGTTGATTGAGTGAAATTATTGAACTGCATTCCACGTATCCACAATGGCATCAAATCTTATGTAGTTGATTTTAACCATAATATTCTTATTTTGCTTGTTTGACTTTGCGGCCATGATATAACTTGCTGCTTCTTTATGTGCTACTTTTTGCGAGAAAGGGATATTTCCTGTTGATATTGTCTTGTTTATGGTGATGACCTGCAAACTCGTGCAAAATAGTTTGGTTTTACACACCTTAAGCATTCTTTCCCGTAAGCTGGGATGTTTGATTTCAGTGAGGTGGTGATGCCCCACAATAAGTTGGAGTGTGATGCTCGATTCGGCTATGACTTGATGATTTGGTGATTCATTGCATTACAATAAGGAAATCTTGTTGCACATTGGATGATATGTACACTACATGATGATCAAGCTGACATAGTATAAATCTGATATCCACTGTGACAGCCATAACAGACATCTTGAAAATCATGTTTCTTATTACTCCACTGAAACGCAAATTCATATCAGCATGTGGTTTTCACCTAACAATTTTTAGCAATGTTTTGTTGGTCCTAATGATGCTACTCTGATATAGCCAGCATGATGGCCTTCAGAAAATTGTATTATTGCTAGTCCACTTAAAAAGGATTAAACTATGAATGAAACCACTTATTTAATGGAATTAAATACATAGGTAGATAAGCTTTACTTGTAACTAAATGACAAGAGTTATAATACTTTACAAACTAAATTACATCATTATGATATTTTAGCAATTCTAAAGGTCCTTGTTTTGGGGTGGATTTTGTTTGGGGGTTTCTTTTGTAAGGGGTGGTGGTGACTTTTTTTTGCTGGGGATTTATTGGTTTCTTCTTTTGTTTTCGTTTGTTTGTTTGTTTATTTGTTTTATCAAACAAGTTGTAGTTATCTATGCTAATGAAAGAAATACCGCTCATGTCTTTACATGTTTGTTGTAGTATCTGAATTCTAGCCAAAGTATTTGTTAACAATACACGCAAACCATAGAAGCGACACCTACCATACTTATTATACATGAGGTGTTGATGATAGGTTTTGTTTCAAACAGAAATATACACTGATGAAAGAAACACCTCTATTGTCATTGCTTGTTTGTTGTGGCATCCGCATTTCCGGCCTTTTACTTGTCTACAGTATTGTATTTGCTTACATCAGACTTGGGGTTAATTGTATCATTTTCATTACATATACGTTTGCATTACACATATTATTGAGACAAAAACAGAACGATGTTATTAGCTACAACATCGTTCATAATTTTATAAATAAAGCTTCTGACTCATATTTGTAAACAATGTAAGTAAATAAAATTAATACATTTTTACTTTCCATAAACTTTTATTGCCACTCTGAAAATATCGTATCACCGTTTTGTCCAACAATTAGCATATTAAAAAAGTCAGTTTATTCGGAGTGTACAGCGCATCCTCTACACCTATTTTTCTAGTAAAAAGGATTCTGTTCTGGGTTATTTAGAAATGAGGAAAACTTTAATGGAGATAAATTGTTCACAAGTTTTGCACTTTTCCACATAACAAAATACATTATTTGCATAGACACGTGCTTTCATATCTTTATAAATACTTAATATAACATTAAACCATTCTATTCTGATACCTACTCGAGTAAATCTATGACTCAATTCATTTCTCCATATATTATCAAAGGAACTTTTAAAATCAACAAACATGCAAAATGTTTCTTTTGCATTGCATAATACATTCAAGAAGGATATGCAAAAGAAACGTGTGTCTGTTATTGAAAGGATATTTCTCATCCCAGCATTACCCTCCGTTAATAAGTTATTATCTATTATCATCAAGGAACTTAGTCAATCTTAAAACTTAGCATAACCCAAAACATTACCAAAATAGCTTATTAAAGTAATAGGCAGCTTTGTCACACACCCACAGAGACCGAGCCCGAGCCCGAGACTCGAATTCACGCGGACAGATGTGAGGTGGCAGTGATCGCTAGAGGTGAGCGGTTTTATACCACATGGCCACCAGAGGCGCAGAGAGAGAGAGAGAGAGAGAGAGAGAGAGAGAGAGAGAGAGAGAGAGAGAGAGAGAGAGAGAGAGAGAGAGAGAGAGAGAGAGAGAGAGAGAGAGACCGTTGACGAACTTACAGAAACGGCCTAACTAACTAGAAAACACATTTGATCTGGAATACCTCTTGACATGTTGCCAGATTCTCTTGCCCAGAAAACAAATAGGAATCATATGTCACGAAAAGTCATCCTTTCATTGCAACAATTTTATTGCATTATTACAATTAGTGTATTCTGCTTGATTGGGAGTTGTGACTAAATAAGAACATCTTTTATAGTGAATATTAGACGGAACACGTCAGTCATAACTATTTCTGTAAGATATTTTTGTATGGCAAACAAATGTGATACAATTTGGGAAAACTCTCCATGTCTGAATTATCTAGATAAAAACAAAATGTCAGAACACGAAGAAAGACAAATCAAATGAAAAGAAAGGAAACAGAAAAAAAAAACCATCTAAAGTTTTCAGTTAATGGTACACGGTGATAAAAGTCTGTGACAGGTATATAGAAATTATTTTCTCGTATTCTCGTAGAAACAAATAGTCAGCTGCAGTAAAACGAGCAAAAGATAAACAAACCAACGGACAACTAACTGTACACGTGGTAACACTGTAATAATATCAGAGATAGTTGTAGCCTATATATGGTAAACATGTCTTTTTTTAAAATATATGCGCAAGTACTGAATACACCGTATTTCGAACAGAAAACAAAGGAAGTCAGAATTATTTTTGGTCACGAAAAGCAATAATTTCAAACACTTGTATTAAATATTAGGATTAGGTGTATTCCGCTGTTAGCGTCCCACGGCTTTCGCTGGTTTGGACTCAATGAATCTGGGGTGCTGAATAACCACCAGGTGAATAAATATTGGCATAGGCGTGTACTTCACTCCGCATATTTAGTATCTGAAGGTGGAAAGCTAACCTGAAATGGAAGTGGCAGGGAACATCAATAAAAATTATGAAGCCAACACAGGGCATCACTCACTAAATACGAGACTACAAACAACCGGAGGCATCTTTAATAATGGCGGTGATCACGAATAATATCTCTCACCCCCACAAGATCAGCAACAAACAAAAGAAATACGCGTACCGATTAAACTTAAGTTAAGCAGTGAAATTATACTTTATTTAATGCAACAAAATAACATTTTTCGGAAAAAGAAGGCTTATTTGTATATTAAAGCTTTTGCATGTTTTTGTATAATTTTACACATTTCAGTTTTAATGGTATTATTTAATAAACCCTCGTGAATGTATGATAACATGTCATCATTTATCTTATCTCCTTCTAATCTCAATATCTGACATTGATTTTACACATGTTAAACTAGAATAATTTCCTTCTAATCTCAATGTCCGGATTTGATTTACACATGTTTAACTATACTTATTTCCCTCGAATCTCAATGTCCGCATTAGATTTTACACGTGTTTAACTGTACTTATTTCCCTCTAATCTCAATGTCCGCATTTGATGTTACACGTGTTATCTTATATATCTTGTTATCCCTCAAGAATGTCAGCGATAGTCTCAGAACACGTCTGTTGAAAAGAGAAAGGAACATCTCGTGGATATTTGGAAGTTCTCTTGACCGGTAGAGCCTCGTTTCCTTCAGAATTCTTTCTTGATAATATAGTTTTCATTCGGATTTTTTTAGAGCAAGAAGATATGGAAAGTCCATAGTAAAAATCTTCCCCATCCGTTTGTCTGTCCTTCGGTTCACACTTCCTGTAACTACAATAGTTCTGCATACTTATATACCATTTTGCAGATGAATTGGATATTACATGTAGATATACCTATTAAAGGTTCAATTCTGAAAGAGTTCTTGAACCTTTACTTTATCGCTTGAAAATGGTAAATCGTTGTAACCAGCAGTCAATACGTTATGAAGACGTCATTTGCCGTGAAAAGATATCTCCGTTGGCCTGATCGCTAAGTGATACGCCAATAATGATAGTGTTTGTGGTTCTGTTTAATGAGGCTTTTGTAATTTTGAATTAACATAATACCCGATACAACTTCAGCCTTTTTTCTTTAAGATATTTTTAGCGTTAGGTGTTGGTAATGAACTGACATTATCACAGTGTCCTTTTCTGTTTATTCTACTTATTTTTTTTATTAAAAAAATATTTACGATGTCTTGCTCTTAAGATATTGTTCCCCGTTGTAAATATACAGCAACATCTGAGCTGTTAATATTTTTGCCGTTTTCATTGAACTGAGGATTGTAATTCTGAGGAAGCGCTCTACAGTTTTGTATTTAGCATAGGGTTAAAATTTTTCCCCGGGTATCCTCACTAGTTATACTGGATTTTTAAAAGAGACATTGTATATCTTAGATATTGTTCAAAGAACCTTTAATTCCCTTTATTTTGATGTATGATTGATGGGTGTAATATGAGTTAGAGAGTATACAGCTTGGCCTTACTGCAGATGTGCAGCTTTCAAAAAAGTGCTAGCTCTACTTGCTCATTTTCACTTCTCGAACTTCATAGGTAAATTGTAAAAAAAGAGCCGATAACTTTTTTTTTACATTTTATGTATTTGGTAATTCAGTCATTGCACTTTTACAAGCTCGTATTATCTAGTTTGGCAAAATTCATTTTCCATATTTTAATAGCTGCCAAGAATAGTGTACTTTAGACAAATTTTGGTTGATTTTTGGAGCACAAGGGAGTAGTCATTTTAGTTCGAAGTGTCCTAAGCTCATTTAAAATTTCCAAAGTACAATATCCAAAGAAATTTCATCTACATTACATGAAAGTAGTATATAGGTATGCCAACATTCTCTCCACTGTGCATGTTTCAAATGCAAACAACTTCACCTTACATACATCACTCTCTCAAAAGTACATAATAACTGGTGAGCGCCACCTGAGTGACAGATATCTTAACTTCTGGTAACTGACTTTATTTGTTTCCCAAATCTGAAGAGCAACTATCTACAAAGACACATTGTAGGTATATTGCTTCATATCTCAAAATAGTGGCACTCTGCTGTTTCGTATTATGCTTATGTGCTATAATTTTACAAGAATTAGAATTTTCCACTGTTTGGACCCTGGTTATACTAGCTATTTAAAAAAGACGTACATGTTAGGTATTGTTAAAAGAACTTTTAATTCCTTTTAGTTTGGTGTATAAGTGATAGCTGTAATTTGGGTTATAGAATATACAGCTTGACCTTACTTCAGATTTGAAAATATCAAAATGCTGCTAGCTCCGATTTCGCATTTTCACTTCTTGTACTTCAGGGGTGAATTGTAAAAAAAATCAGAGCCTGTGGTTATTGTTACTTTTGACATTTTTTATTTAATTCATTCACTTTCAGAAGCTGGTATTGTCTTGTTCGTATCCCTCGATAATTAGCATCCTGACTTCAAATTGGATGCTACTTGTAAACACCGTAACTCAAGAACCATTCAACATATTATGATGCAATTTCATGTAAATATTATCTCACAGACTTACATGTTACTTTTATGGGTTCAGTTTTGTCTACTCAGTTCTCGAGAGAGTTATATCCCTTGTTAAGCAAATCTCTGTCTTTACCTGGAAACTTGGAATAATGCTTGTAATCAGCATAAGACAATGACCATTTAGCATATTCTAATGGAATTTGATAAAAACGTGGTCTCATTGACCTATATATGACTCTTAAGGATTTTGTCTCGTCTACTTCATTGTGAACTGAATAATAGAACCAGTGGCGTACTAAGGATAAATGGCGCCCTTGGGCCAGTGGTGTAAAAGGCGCATAGAGCGACGATAACAGCCCTAAGAGCCTTAATACGACGGTTCTTGGGAGAGGGCTAGTACAGCTCTTTCCCACCATCTAGTGGGTTTGGGGAGTGCTGTGAACTCCCTTATCGAGATCAGGGGAGGAGCCGTGGCCACCAACGATTCTCCTGCTATTTAATGCCATTTGGTACCTTTTCCTAGCATCTAAATTCAACCATTCACATAAGACAATCAAAGCCATTTTATGCATATCTGTTATTTCAATACCTTTGTCATTTCCGTTTTAGGTCCATTAATTTCACCGCAAACATATTCCTGATAAGAAAATACAGAAACCATAATGTTTAATACGTGGTTATTGTTGATAGAATTTATCCTTGCTGTGGTCCTGATTTAGTCACCATTTTGAAATCAGAGGCAAGCAGAAATAATAAAACTGAGGATACTGGATGGAATAACCTGTCGTTAAAACTCCTTTATTTGCATTGGTAGGGTAATCGTTTGTATTCATTAATTTAAAGTTGATAATTTTCTTTCAGTGCACGGGAATAAGGAAAAATTGAGGCAAACAAACATAAATACATCTCTCTCTCTCTCTCTCTCTCTCTCTCTCTCTCTCTCTCTCTCTCTCTCTCTCTCTCTCTCTCTCTCTCTCTCTCTCTCTCTCTCTCTCTCTCAGTGCATCTTAAAGTACCAAATTGCCTAAAACGATTCAAATTATGAAGGAAAAAAACCCACATAAATACTGAAATAGTTATTGGAATATACCTTTCATTCACAATTGCTTTTCAGGTAACAAAACGTGTACCCGATTGCAAACCAAACTAAATGGATCAGGATCTGTCGGCTCGTATGTGACTGTAGATATGGACCAATGCAGTTTGCTCGTACTAATCAGTAGAACAAACACAATAAACTACGACCTGTCAGCGCGTTATACACGACAAATTATGGTCTTTGCTGCATGCAGGAGACACAACCTGTTATGTTGTATATACGGCACCGGCCTTTGCAGCCTTTTCAGATGTTTCTGAATGAATACTCTAGTTTAAAGTTTCAATTGTCCCAAGCGAAAGATGATTTCACATCTGTGATTATGTATATACCTCCAGTTGGTTCACGGTTTTAGTGATAAGACCGGCTGGACATGAGATATCAACTAATATTAGAAACACTGATGATTTTAGTCTAATTATTTTTGATTACTTTAATTAAGTACCTAGTCTAAATAATAAAGATAAAGTTATCCGAACCAGAATATATAATTGTAAAATAAAATGATGCCGATTAGCGATGGCAATTATATGTTATTGCTTTGTAGAACTTAAAATCAGTACAGCAAACTCTAGAATTGGATATGAAAAAGTAGTAACCAATGTACGTTGCAAGTGTAAAGAATGATTACCAATGTGGAGGATTTTAACTGCATAAAAAATGTTTACTGTATTTGCATAATGCCTTATGATATTCATAACAGAAGAATTAAAGACATTTACTGACGGTGAAGATGTGATTCAGAACTGTATTAAACAGTACGACTTCCCATGATATCTGACAAGACAGCATCATGATGTCAAACGACGTCATTATGGCGTGACGTCCAGGTTCCCAGTTTTAGGTGACGTCAACGTTTCCAGGTAAATCACTTTCAACTACTTGAACGTGCAGAGTAGAACACGTTTTGCGACTTGCGATTACTTTCAGCATAAAAGTTTTAAACAGAGATGGATGCCATAAATATCCCTTGCTTGCCTTCGGAAGAGGAAGGGGATGCGTAAGTTTATTTCATGAAGCATGTGTTGTGTTTTTTTATACTTTAAATCAAATTTAAAAAGTTCAATGTGTGAATGTGATAAGAAAATCAGCGTAAAGCTTATACGAACGTTAAACATCTGCTTACATTCGCTCGTCAGTATGGTCATCAAGACCAAAAAACTTCTCTCTGGATATTTGTACTCGTTTTGTGTCATGAATAAGGGTGACCTATATTATATACCACTCACCTGCTACAATCACTCACCAATCTTGGATTAATCGTAGGTGAAATTTTAATCGACTTCTATAAAACGAATTTGGAGCAAAACCGCATGAACAGTAGGTTATGTAATTTACTTATGAACCAAATTAAGCGGCATTTTTTTATAATTTAAGGCTATAAACTATTAGTTTGCATTCTTATTTGAGCGAGATGCCAAAGATTCCATCGTTTTCAATATACATTTGATGTCATTTGCCTTTATAAATTCACTACTATTAACAATATCAAAACGACGGCCTACATATTATCTCTGATATTTTGGATCGATTTTGTTTAAAAATATTCTGACGCTTGGTACTTATCGATAGGTTCATTCTTGTTCTCTATCTCTATGGCCCTGGGAAAGGCTGCATTTGATATGTCCTCTTACAATTAGATGCTTAAAACAGAAAAAAAAACTACATGGCATTTGTCATCAGAAGTAAAATATATTGCTGTTTATTCATTTTAAGCAAGCCTGCAAAAATATTTCTTGATGGTGAACTGTAGTAATAAAATATACGATGGTCAATTCTTTTTCTTACCCCCTCCCAAACAAATACTAAAAATATGTCAAAATAAGGTAAACTATTTTTTTAAAGATATTTATTTAATTTAAGCAAAATTTGTTTCAGATTTGAGAAGCTTGAAATTCTTTACAAACTGTCATCCGCACTTGCAGGACGGGTTTATGGACGTCCAAACAACTTACCCATCTGCATCTTTGTCCTCAAAGAATTAGTAACTATGGATGATTCAGGTAAAGTTATGTATATGTGTCCAACATTACTAACGTCATGATAATAATAATAATAACAATAATAATAATAATAATAATAATAATAATAATAATAATAATAATAATAATAATAATAATAATAATAATATGTTACTAAGACGGATAATCACAAAAATATGTTAAAGAATTATGATAAAATTGATAGTACTTACTGGTATGTACACTAAACACTCTTTCTTAAGAAACAATCCATGCAAGACAGTCTTCACTGTTTAAATTCATGTACTGTCGATACTGGATAATATGACAAATAAAACTACTAACTACATTGCCCCAGATATGCCGTCGCATAATGTGCTTGCAGATTTCAGTCTACGTAACATGTAAGGACTAATCAGCAAATTAAACAGCATAGACCCTAATCTGCAATCGCAGTATCCAAAAGATAGATAAGACTCTTTTGTTTGCACTGGGTTCAGACTTATAATCGATTGCAGACGGTATTGGGATCGCAACGATAAGTGCTGCTTCCAAATTATCGAACAAATGTTATGCAAACCTGGCTAGAAAAAGTATTATTAAAATATAGAATGAATGCACCTCCATGTTTTGCTCACCTGAAAGGAATTTTGTTTTTCAGATTTCATACCGGAGTTTAAGGATCTTTTTGACGCGGTGAAGGAAACGGCATTTGCATTAAGTGACAAAAATACCGCCATAAAAGAGAGGAGACTGGATGAGCTCTTCAGATTGTGAGTGTAAATATTATTAATTCCAATTTAAGCAAACTGTTGGTGACATGAATTTAAACGAATCTCAGGATTTAATGGTAGCTCTGCAATCCATCAAGTAAATGTTTGGATGCTTTTCTTGGCTGTGTACATCTCAGAGGAGATTGCTATAAATAAGCACTCTGACAAGACATAGCAAAATCGCCCTCATCTTTTCCTGATATCCGGTTCTCCATCATTTCACAATTCGTACATTTCACATACGCGTTTGGATAAAATATTCAAAAGTATTCAAATTTAGCCGTTTGATTGTATTTACTTTCCACTCCTAGAAAGGATATAGCAATTCTCAAGGAACCGTTAGATTCCTGTCGATATATTCAGGCATTCTTATAATCGATAATATAAATAATAAATTCGAAAATTCGAGATAAGAAGAGTCTCAAAATACTGAAAAGTGACAAAATAAATAATTCCTTGGGTCCAATATTTTCTCTTGACATATCACAACGCACTTCGTACTTCATTTTCATCGGTAATATAGCTCCAACCAGCCAATGTTTTTTAATTATGTAATGTAATTACGTTTTTAAATAATTGCTTTCTATGTTTATGTATATGTTGCAGGTTTACATACGAAGAAAAGAATGGATGGATTGAAGAAAAAACACGCCTTATACAGCTTATGGGCATACACAGAGAAACACTGAGAAAGATTCAGCACACTGAACGGGTAGGTCCCATTCACTCAATTATTAACTAATTAACTGGTTCAGTTTTATATTTTCTCTTTGTCCCTTTCTTAATATCACAAGTCTCCAATCAACACGTGTTTCTGTATGTGTGTGTATCTGACAAACAAGCGTAGCTGTTGGGGTTCAATATAATAAATATTGAAACAATTGAGTTATATTGACTTTTTGGCATGTGATATGCTGAGACACTAGGCCTTAAACTCAAAGTTTTGAACTATGCAGCAGAGGGAAGTGAAACCAACAGGATTAGTAAGATCAACAAATACTTGAATTCTTTGGGTTACAAAGTGAAAATTTAAGAGACACCTACAGTGCATTGTTAAAAGTGCCGTTAAGGCAAAGAACTTCCCATTGCAAGATTTGTAATCAATGAATAGTTTTACCAAATGCAGGCATCATAATTTATGTTGATGGTAGCGTAATTGGAACTATTGGTTCGAGCTTTAGTGGGGCTCAAGTCACAATGCGTGGTAGTCTTTCTCAAAGCGACTCAGCTGTTTGCCATCCTGTTTGTTTCTCTCGATCCACAGCGGCGTTTTTGATCCTATTAACTACTCGCATTGCAAAATTTTAGCGATTGATAGAGCGCGCGAAGTCAGAGCCCCGAATTTTTGGTGCGCCTGTGAAAAATCCATAAACAGCGTCACCGAAGCTAGCTCAGTAATATGTCTACGCGCATGGATCTCACACATTCACCTACGACTCGCATTATTATATTTAAATGTCAGGACCATCTCTACTCTACAGTTGCATTGTTGATGTTATATGGCAGGGCATATGTATTATAGTCATATATACACTCTCGTGTTTTATGACTTTAAGCCCTGATAAGGGCTAGTGGCCTCTCCCCCTTCCGGGGCCGAGCTCACCCGTGTCTTAGTGCTGACACTTTATTGCCCGGACGCGTGGGCCTATTAACCCCCCTGGTGGCTCACCGCCTTAGCCGGTTATCACCTTTCGGTGTTAATGCTATCCAGGGATGTGCTTAGCCTAGTGCGTAGCTTTCAGTTGTAGTGCTCAACCTTATTTTTCGTACGACCTTTAAAGGACCTTTTATGGGTTATTTACATTTCCATATTATAGATGCCCAGTACTCTGGGCTCGGAAAAGGCAAAGGAAAGTGCCCAAGAAAGGGAGGTGTCGTTGACTGGTACTTGCTTCTCTGTCTTGCTTACTCCAGGTCCATCACACACTTATATGGTGTCTGAGACTTTATTTCATTTTGTGTTTTTTGATGGCCCGGGGCGCTTCCTCCCTGGTCTGTTGTGGCTGCTACAGTATCTGGTTTATGATGTGCGGCAATGGATGTGGTGTACGCTCCTTGTAAAGGTGTCGGCTCTAAAAAGTATGTTTTGTGTTCCCGTTGTCTATTTGGGGTGGGTGTGTCCCTATCAGCCAAACATGTGTGTGCTACATACGTTTCTAATGCACATGAGTTGTGAATTTTCCTATTTGTAGCTAGTTTTTGATTTTTGTTGCTTTGCGCATTTATATGTTCCTAAAATGTTGACTAATTTTGTAAGGATAGGGGTTACCCTTTTTTATTATGTGAGTTTTTTTATCTTAATTAGTTTTTTTTTGGGGGGGGTAGTTAGCTTATGCATAGATAACCAATCAGTCTTTAAGGGCCAACATTTGAGTTATTTTACCAAATAGGACTCATAGCCAAAGCGAGTCCAGTGAGTAGGCTATATGTAATCTTTTCGTTTTCACCTTCACTATCGTTAAAACGACTGTGAGGTATTGTTTTGTACGGTCTCCTCGGTGGAGATTTTTTCGTTTTTTGTTTTGAGAATCCTGTCGAGTCTTCAGATAGTTCTCTTTTTTCGGCCTTCTTTTATGGGAGTTGGTCGGCCCCAACTCCCCGCTTCGGACTCTAACTGGTGGAGTTTTCAGTTATGTTTCGGACTTTTCGGTCTGTATGGCATTTGTACATTTTTCTATTCTCTTCCACTATCGTTAAAACGACTGTGGATTGTTTTTGTATTTTTTGTTGGTGGATTTTTTTCTTCCAGTTTGCTTATTTGGGAGTTGGTCAGATCCAACTCTCCCGCTTCGGGCTGATACTGGTGGAGCTACCAGTAATATTGCGGACAATACTGTACATATGGCCTATATGGCTTTTTAGTAATCCTTTCCTTTATTCCCCACTATCGTTAAAACGGCTGTGCGGGTTAATTGCTTGTTTGGGTGTTGGTCGGATCCAAGACCCCGCTTAGCTTGGTAGTGCTTCCAAGTCGTGTATCGGTCATTCGGTCGGTACAATGTAAGTATATCTTTTCATTGCTCCTCTATCGTGAAAATGACTGTGGAGTTTGATTTTCTACTCCTCGTAGAGTATTTCGCTTTTTAACCCTGATACACTTGCAGGATTCGTTACCTTTACCAATTTCGGCCGTATTATGTTCTGTATTGTGTTTTTGTAGGTATAGTTATATCTTTTCCACATCTCTCCCGTTGTTAGAACGACAACAGAGATTGTGTGTTTTTTGTTTTTTTTTATGTGAGGGGATGCCTATCTCGTCGAGTTAGGTTGCATTGTCCGGATGGGATGTGTGTGTGCGGGTTATCGAGAAAAAAGCACTAGAGCTTGTGCCTTTCACTCTTATTTGAGTGTGTGTAGGGTTATTGGGTTATGCTTAAATGGTAGTGCTTCCATTTAGAAACCCTTATTTGATGGGGGAGGGGGTTTATTATTATGGCTTATTTTTTGAGACTTTCAGATTGTGAATGATCCAGTCTCTTGTAAAGTGGTCGGCATGAAATGTGCTTCACTTTCTGGGTTTTTTGGGGTCTTTCGGCCTTTTTTGTGTAGAACAAATTTTCTTTAGTCTGTTGTTTTATGGAATTTCCTTGTTTCCTTGAATTGGTATTCTTCCTATTTGATTATTTTTGCATTGTCATTTTATATGCCTCAACCGATTATTATGAAAGATACGCAGGAAATGCGGACGTAATTGAAATCAAAACACATGCATCCATTGTTAACGAAAACCCGACCAATGAATAACCCTTAACTGCCACGCGTCTCGTTTTAGGCTTACTTTCAAAACTACCAATGACAGCGAATCAATTTACATTTACCTGGGTTGTTGAAGTTACCCTCACAATGCCAGGTGCGATTTGATATCAAATACGTAAAAATCGGTTATTATTTGAATATCACCAGGCCCACCTTAAAACTGATCTTACTGGCGACCGTGCAATGTCCACCGTTTGAGATTCGATTGCAATGACAGGTCTGATTGTGGCTCATGCGCAATGAGAAAATTTTAGAATCTCTGGTAGCTATTAATGTTATTCTTCGTCGAAGTTCTTCACGGCGTGATGAAGACAAATGTGTTGTTCGCGGGCAGACCACAAACGGTTGCGAACGGATATTAGGCCGACTGTAATACACTCACAAAGATGCTAGTGCGATCTCAGGTGTGAGTGATTCCCCAGAAATAACAGGTGCATAAAAAGTTTCACTAAATTATTATTCTGTTGATGTGATTGTGATCGAGGTTTTGCTATGGTTTGTATTTACAGCAACCTGTTGCATTACAGCATATATTTCACGTAAAACACGAAGTTTTCCCAACGTGAAAATCCTATCGTTTCAGAACTCATCATCGTTGATGTACAAAGTATAAATGGTGTTCGTCGTATACTTCATGGGTGTCTTGTCTCCAATAAGTTCATATATTAATGCGTGAGATGTATTTCTGTCCATGATGTCACCTTGAGCAATCGCTGATAAATCGATGTGACCTATTGATGATTTCGGGTGCATGTTGCCCGCACGAACTGATCCCACAAGTATTTCCAACCGATCGGGAAGGTCGTTAGGGTCACTAAGACTGCCAATGCCGCTTCATTAATTTTTTCTTCGATTGTGGGTGTACGTTTTGATAATTGATGCTTTGCTAACCTTTTAAGTTCGTCTATCTATTTATTTCATTGTGCGATATTCATGTACAGGTTGTTGTTCTTCTTTCTGTGTACTTTGGGTGTTGCTGGTGAGCTTGCTTTATCTGAATACTATTCTGCCTCAATTTCAGGAATAAATACTGGTTCAAGTGAGGCCACTTGTCCCAGAGTAGTTAAGGGGGGATAGAATAGCGACAATGGGAGTTATCATTAAAATAGGGTGTTTTGTACTTTGGCGACAAGATTTTTGGCGACAAATGGCACAGCCGAAGGAAGATAGCGACAATGGGAGTTATCATTAAAATAGGGTGTTTTGTACTTTGGCGACAAGATTTTTGTATTAGCACACCCTGGGTCTGTCTAGCGACAAGAGAAATGGTCCCAGGTGGCATGACATCACGGTACTGAACACTTGGTAACAGTGTAGCAAGGAGCTGACCTAGTTGTCCTAAATACGCGCAGCTAGCACTACGACTCTAGGGAGGGACCTATAAAATACACACATAGAAACCGATATATATATTACTATAAAACCTAGAGTTATATATAAAGCATTACATAGACTTGAAATATGTTGATGGTGTTCATAAATTTGCATATTTATAATGATGCTATAAATAGTTTTAATCAAGGAAAAGACTTACACTAAAATGGATGTGACTAAAAGTAACGCTAAAATGACGAAATTGTCCCAGAACTTAACCGAGACTAAACATGTCCCTGAACATTAATTTACATTGGTTTAGACTAAAATTAATACTAAAATTGCGACATTGTCCAATACTATAGTGGAAATTAAGAAAATCTGGAACATTAATATTCAAGTGACTGTGACTAAAAGTAACGCTAAACATACGAAATTGTTCCAGAATATGACGGAGACTGAGCTTATCGCAGTAGATTAAGTTATATCAGGGTTCCTGCAGGTCATGGAATCCTGGAAAAAATTTTGGAATTTAAAAAATAAATTTCAAGGGCCTTGAAAAGTTATGGAATTTGTCAAAACCTTGAAAAGTTTTGGAAAAGTTATGGAATTTGTGACAATGGAGTTAAAGATATTGATTACTTTAAATTTTATAGAGCACCGAGAACCGATTGAATAAAATGATAAAATTACAATCGATAAATGGTTTCAATTCATATAATAAGAGTAAGTTCTCCTAATGGAAGTATCACATGATTTCAGGTGTAGTTCACTAAATAAAAGAAAGCAACTGGAAAGTAATGTATTTTGTTAATATTGCAAATAGGAACACATACAAAGACTACTAAGAATTGTTTCCTTTTTTCTTTTCAATACAAATTACATTGATCATTGGATTATGACATGAATTACTACATAAAGTCAAAGTGTGCTAGCCCATGTAAATTTAAAAAGTACATATTAAATATATTTGTTGTTAACTTATTTCTTATTTTAAATTGAAAGATGTTATTCTTTATGTTCATTTACTTGACAATGAAAGATAGCGCGGTCCTTGAGTTTTATGAAATGGCTCTGGAAAAGGTTTGGAAAAGTCATGGAATTTATTTTTGTTAAGTCTGCAGGAACCCTGTTATATTTGCTTAGTCTAAAAGTAGAACTAAGATTACCAAAATCTCCCAAACCATAGTAGAGACTGAGAAAAACTCTGGAGGATTGTATTCAGATTGCCTTGACTTAAAATGTTCCACTAAATTTCAGAAATAGCGGACTTGAATGGAAACTGGTAACTAGTCAGATGTATTGGTTGTTAGAAATAGTTAAAGACGAAGTGTAGCACTAAATTCTGAAATTGCACCTGGCTTTAGCGGAGACTGAAAATAATCCATAGATAATTTTTTAAAATGTTACCAAGATTTAAAGTAGTACTGAAATTATCTAAACGCATACCGACCTTCGTGGAAACTGAAAAATTGTAAATAAAAATTAAACTAAGCGATAATATTACATCTATGGTAATTAGCATTATGGGACCCTACTTTTTTAAATAGAGCGTCAAATTTTATAGCGTTAATATTAGCATTAACTGACCCTACTTTGTACAGTAGAGTCAAGATTTATAGCGTTAAATGGAACACCCTGGGACACTAACGGGAAGTTTGTATGGGAACAATAGGAATGGAACAGATAAGGTAACGTCTCATTAATGGACACATGCAACCGATAATAATGTTTTTGTGAGCTAAACACAAATTATACAACAACTAAAAAAGTTTTCAGGCAAGAAAGAATAAGTCTTTTCGAGACAGTGGACTGACCCTCTAAAAGGTTTTTATCGCGAATGCATGCTATCCTCACCACCGAAACGAGTAGCATAAAACACAACATATACTATCGCATCAACGAAATGAGCAGCACAAAACACACCCTATACCATCTCATCAACGAAAGGAGCAGCATAAAACCCTAAATATACCATCTCATCAACGAAAGAGAAGCACAAAAGATATCATATACCATCTCATCAACGAAAGAAGAAGCACAAAACCCAAAATATACCATCTCATCAACGAAAGAGAAGAACAAAACACACCCTATACTATCTCATCAACGAAAGGGAAGCATAAAACCCAAAATATACCATCTCATCCACGAAAGAAGAAGCATAAAACCCAAAATATACCATCTCATCAACGAAAGAGAAGAACAAAACACACCCTATACTATCTCATCAACGAAAGGGAAGCATAAAACCCAAAATATACCATCTCATCAACGAAAGAGAAGCACAAAAACACACCCTATACCATCTCAACAACGAAAGAGAAGCACAAAAACACACCCTATACCATCTCAACAACGAAAGAGAAGCACAAAAACACACTATACCATCTCATCAACGAAAGAAGAAGCATAAAACCCAAAATATACCATCTCATCAACGAAAGAGAAGAACAAAACACACCTATACTATCTCATCAACGAAAAGGAAGCATAAAACCCAAAATATACCATCTCATCAACGAAAGAGAAGCACAAAAACACACCCTATACCATCTCAACATCGAAAGAGAAGCACAAAAACACACCCTATACCATCTCATCAACGAAATAAGAAGCATAAAACCCAAAATATACCATCTCATCAACGAAAGAGAAGAACAAAACACACCCTATACCATCTCATCAAGGAAAGAAGAAGCACAAAACCCAAAAGAGACCATCTCATCAACGAAAGAAGAAGCACAAAAACACACCCTATACTATCTCATCAACGAAAGAGAAGCACAAAATACACCCTATACCATCTCATCAACGAAAGAGAAGCACAAAAACTCACCCAATACTATCTCATCAACAAAAGAAGAAGCACAAAACCCAGAATATACCATCTCATCAACGAAAGAGAAGCATAAAACACACCCTATACTATTCATACCAACGAAACGAGTAGCATAAAACAAACAAAAATATACTATTCACACCAACGAAACGAGAAGCATAAAAACAAAAAATACTATCTACACCAACGAAAAGAGAAGCATAAAGCACAAACATATACAATATACACCAACGAAACGAGAAGCATAAACACAAAAAATAATATCCTCATCAACGAAACGAGAAGCATAAAACAAAAATATACTATTCACGCCAACGAAACGAGAAGCATTAAAAAAATACCATCCACACCAACGAAAGAGCAAGCATAAAACACACAAATATAATATCCACATCAACGGATGAGAAGAAAAAACACATATATACTATCTACACCAACGGATGAGAAGAAAAAAATACAAATATACCCTTTACACCAATGAAATGAGCAAGCATAAACCACACGAATATGCTATCACACCAACTAAACGAGGAATCATAAATCGCACAATATTCTATTTCATCAATGAATGAGCTTGCATAAAACACACTTATATACAATTCAGACCAATAAACGCACATGCAAGCAAATACTCAAACGTACGAGCGCACACAAACACGAGATTACTTGTTATAGCTGTCGCAAAAAGACTATAAAATCTTTTTACCATGCCAAAATAGTTACCATTGGTGATACAACAGATTCCTTGGAAGGAGATCCATGACCATATTCAAACGGTGGAGGATTACCATTGCCTTTTACGAGAACTGTGTCCATTGAATTGGGGAAGACGTGTCGTGTGTGTCTTAGTGACTTGCTTTCTGGGATTTCGTTTACCGTCCGATAATTTGTGGAAACTTTACGAACAGTACGTACCACTCCAAAAACAAAATATGAAAGTGATACCTTTAAATGCTCACGAGAAACTCATTCTCCTGAAAGCTTTGCGCTTTCATCTGGATACTTCTAAACCTTTACGGGAAAACAAGATTCGTCAACTTTAAAGTACCGAAGAGGTGTATGAGGATGTGTGTGTAGCTTGTGACTTACACCCTCACTGGACAGATGTACGTGACTGGAAAAGTGTGGGCTTTGAGGCTTGAACTAAAAAAGTGGCTAACTATGCCCGAGATTTGTAATCCTGAAACATTAAAACGATCCGTGAGAAAAGTCACTTTTCATTCTGTGTTAGTGACAATACCAGAAGAAGAAGAAGAACAATCTGTCACGGAGGAAAACCATTCTCTTCAGGACAGGACGGTCCTTGACCTTTCCGAAAGGCCATTCCAGGAGAACCTTTGTGTGACAGTACCAAACCATGTACAAACGTTTAGAACATTACACACTGTCCCCAGGACACTACATTTGAATGACAAAAAATGTTGTCAAGTAGAAACTTGTTTATATTCCACGATAGTTGTGTTGATGTGTCTTTTAATCAAGTACTTAACCATTCGGCTATTATGTATTTATGTCTTTCGTGTTATTTCATTTTAAAGTTTGCAATAAACGTGTCCTGAAAAAGTATAAAAACTCTTGTCTTGTTTGTCATCGTGTTACACGAAAGGTGACATTCCTGACACTACTATGGCTACCTCTACTGTCTCTGCTCCCTCTTCTTCCAATATCAAAGTCATTGACGAACATTTAGATCGTGCTAGTTGGGATGCCTTGTATCTTCGACATCCCTTTAACATGCTCATTGCTGGACCTAGCGGTTCAGGCAAAACCGAATTTGTCAAACGTTTGATCGAACATAAACATCATTTGATCGATTGTCCACCTCAACGTATCGTGTGGTGTTACAAAGAGTGGCAATCCGCGTACAACCTTCTACGAGAAAGTCAAGGTGAATCCATTGTGTTTGTGGAAGGCATTCCGGTCGAAGACGACGGTATCGTGTCTGACCCCAGTCAAACCCATTTAGTTATTTTTGATGACATGTTAGGAGAAGACGAAGAAGAAATTAAACTGTGGTTTACACGCAGAGGGCATCATCGTAATGCCAGTGTCATTTACATTACTCAAAATTTGTTTCAACAAAGTAAAGCCCATCGTACCATCAGTCTCAATGCTCATTACGTGGTCTTGTTTAAAAGTCCTAGAGATAAATCGCAAGTGCAAGTCTTAGCCAAACAGTTAGGAACACCTTGGCTAACTCATGCGTACGAAGATGCCACTCAAACTCCACACGCCTATTTACTCGTGGATTTGAAACCCACTACCCCCGATTGTTTGCAATTTCGTACCCATCTGTTTCATCACTGGTGTCAAGACGGAGGACCTGTCGTGTACTCATCCCCGTCGTCGACTTAAAAATGACCAGCAAAGAAAAAATAGTATAAAAACCTTGGTTACTTGGATTCTGTCTCACACATCGTTAACATGACATCCCTTCAGTCTCATCTTCCCGTTAAATTGATTCGTGCCTTGTATGGTATTAGTCGCGAGAAAAATCCACAAATACGTGCTCGTGTCTTAGAAACCAGTCTCAAAGAAGTCTTACGATGGTTTACGGTGACAGCACGTCAATTACTGCAAGGCATCATTCATATTCCACATCAAACCAAACTTTTTTTTTGACAGAAACAAAGTAGCCTTGACGCAACTAGCTGATCCTCGCATTGACACTCAAACCAAAACGCAAATCATTTTGAAACCTGGAGGTAGTGGTTCACTAGGAGGTGTCATCATTCGTTCCCTCCTAAAATGGGATTCCAATGCACCCAAACTTGTCCCCAAGAAACAAGTCACTACCAAACGTACCCAGAAGAAAAAGAAAAAGAGCCACGGTAGCAAAACCAAGTCACCACCTCAGAAAAAGAAAAAGAGCAGCGATACTAAAACCAAGTCACCACCTCAGAAAACGAAAAAGAAAAGTCCACCGAAAATAATTTCAACCTACAAGAGATCGTCTCCAAAAATGTCTTCTCCAGCAGTAATACCCTCTTCCTCTTTAGCAGCAGTGGCTGCTGATCACAAAGTAGCTGCCCCCAAAATCAAAGTCCAAGAGAGATCAGGTGTGTTACAAAGTTTACTCGATTTGTCCAACCAAGAATTAGCGCGATTTAGCCCTTTGCGAGCTCCTCCACGACGTGTATTGCCTGTCATCAAGTTGATACGACGTAAAGACAATCATTGGCGACGCATTCCAGTATAAAAAGATCTGAGGTCCATTTTAACATCAGTGGTTTTTTTGTGCTGCTAATCACCTCAAGATGGCACCACCAAGAAGTGTACACCATCACCATCGTGTCGTTCTTCTGTGAAAAAAGGAAAAGGAAAACGAAAACGTCAGACACGTCATCCTAAGAAACGTTTAGTTCAGCATCGACGACACCTACAGAAAAGACACAGTCGTTCCAAGAAAAAAAGAAGCCACCAAAGAGGAGGTTTCTTCAGTCCTTTTTTTTTGTTTACAGACATATTGACAGCTTGTTGGGAAAGCTTGACCAATTTGTAAAAGAGAGACAACAAAAAATTGATCAGGGACAAAGGCCATATGGATAAGGGCTAACAAGGACAAACTATGAAGTTAAGTGGCTGTCGTGTACCCAGAGATGTATCGTTCTCCTGTTCCAAAAGGAAACAAGACAGTTTCGTTGTGCTAAAAAAGGATAAAAGGTCATGTACCCAAGTGATTGACATTAGTGTACTTTTTGGTGTCTGCCCTGGAAACAATTCACAAAAAATGTCACCCTCCAAAACCCATTCCTCTTCTACTCCTAAAGAAAAGAATAGTAAAGGACTACCTCTTCGTTTAGTCAAACATTGGGCCATGTCTGTCCTGTCCAAAGCTCCTTCACCCATGCGAAAAAAACTCATTCAAACCGCCTCGAAGGACGTCATTGATACCGTGTGCGAATGTTGTCTGAATGTTTTGAAAGGCACGATTCCTTTGTCTGCACATCAGAAAAAATGCTTAGCCAAACATCGACACGTTCTTCGCCAAATGGTCCAAAAGAAAATTCCTATTCGTCAAAAGAAAAAGATGTTGGTGCAACGCGGAGGAATTGCTATTTTACCCATGTTAGCACCCATGTTAGCACCCTTGCTGGGAAACATAGCACAACCCTTGTTGCAAGGAGTAATGGGATCACTTGGAACTATCCTGGGAGGACGAAGATAAAAGGAGAACACTGGAGTCAAAAGATCCCAGACGTGATTCTTGAAATCTAATGGAAGGACGAAAACTGACTTTAGTCCCTTATAAACGATGGATGGAATGCCATCGTTGGCAAGAACAACGGACCCCACAATTACCTCCCAATCCTCATTTGACCGAAATGTCACAGTTACAACACGAATTGCAATCGTTGATGGATCGTAGCGATTTGTCCGAAACGGAAAAATCTCAACGGTACGGTCAATTGTTGCAACGACTGCAACTCTTTCACCAAAAAGCATTAGACGAAACAGCTGTACCTTCTTTGAAAGATTTGAAAGCCCTGATGAAAATTCTATCACCACCACCACCACCACTTACCTCAGCGATTAAAGCAGAAGCAGCCCCACACATACCTGAAGAAGAAGTAGAGGTACGAGAAGTCTTTCAAACACCATCAGCAGCTCCTCTTCCTAGTAAAATTGCAACGTCCTTAATGACCCCTTCCCCTATACCTCAACGAGAAGAACTTAAAGCTTGGGTTAAAAAGAGGATGTCCACTCCTTCTTCGACAGAAGTAAAAAAGAAAGAAGGGAAACCAGAAGTGAAAAAAGACAAGAAAACCAAAGCAATTCTCTTATCACCATTACCACCTCCAACACCATTACTAAAACTACCTACCACTTCTACTCCTGTGGCACATCGAACACGTAAAGCCGTTTCCAAACCACCCTCTTGCTCCATAGCGAAAAGCATCAGCGAAGATTGGATCACTTATTAAAAAAAAAAAAAAAAAAAGGAGAAGGTCTTAGCTAGCATTTACTACGATCCATCTCATCCAGCTGGCTACGGAGGTGTTCAAAAATTGTATCATGCTGCCAAAACAAAACTGAAAAGTGTCCGTTTACCTCAAGTGCAACGATGGTTACAAGAACAAGCTACGTACACCTTACACAAACCTATTCGACGAAAATTTTCAAGAAGTCGCACCCAAGTGGAAGGTATCGATCATCAATGGCAGGCGGATTTAGCCGACGTCTCTCATTTGGCCACCTACAATCGTGGCTACAAATATTTGTTTTGTGTCATCGACGTCTTTTCCAAATTTGCTTGGGGCGTGCCTTTGACTTTCAAATCGAGCAGTGAATTAGTGCGAGCCTTGAAACTGGTGTTGAAACAAAGTGGTCGTCACCCTCTTCGATGGCAAACCCACAAAGGTACCGAATTTCTAAACCAAGCTTTCCGAAAAGAATTGAAGAAACGTGACATTAATTTTTTTACCACTGAGAATCCGGAAACTAAAGCCAGTATCGTGGAACGTTTTCAACGCACTTTGAAAGAACGCATGTGGATATATTTTGCGCATCAACACACTCTTAAGTACATCGACATCTTGCCACACCTCGTTCAATCGTACAACCAATCTTACCATCGGAGCATTGGACGTGCCCCTCAAGAAGTGACTCCCGACAACGAAGTGACCGTCTTCGAGCGTCTGTTTGGTACGTCTCCGTCAGTCACTAGTTCCAAGAAAGGTAGACAGTTAGCCACAGGAGATTGGGTACGCATTGGCAAAACCAAACGTACTTTCGACAAAGGTTACTTGCCCAACTGGACCACCGAATTGTTTCGTGTCACTGAACGAGTGCGTGGTCGTTATCCTCCCGTCTATAAATTGGAAGACATGAACGGAGAAGTGTTAAAAGGAACGTTTTACTTACCCGAGTTACAACGTGTGACCAAAAAGAAGACGACGTGTACGAAATCGAAAGCATTCTCGATCGAAGAACACGAAAAGTGGGAAAACGGCGTGTCAAAGAAGTCAAAGTACATTGGAAAGGATATCCGTCAAGTTTTGACTCTTGGATTAACGCTTCTCAAATCATTGACTATAAAAAGAAGTGACCATCATGGTCTTCAACACAGCCTCAGTTCCTACTGTGAACGCTTCTTCCCCCAGTTCTTCTCTGCAAGATCTACAAAAGCAACCCTTGTGGGTGTGGTGTGGAGAACGTGTGCCTAAAACGCAAATCGTCTTTTTCTGCCAAATCTTTGTGGTGTATTGTGTCATTGGTGCAGCCATTGCCAATCTAAGTTTACAACAAGGAGACAAACAATTGTGGACCATTTTACTCAGCAGTTGCATTGGTTACCTTCTTCCCAACCCGTCCCTAAAATATTCCTCTAACGGAAACAACAACAACGGGAGTCTGGTGTCCAACGTCAGTTCCAACATTCATCCTAACCATTCTCTTTTAGACACTCCTCTGGTCTACAGTGACTCCTCGGACACTAGAACCGTGGAATTATGAACAATCAATTTTACTTAACCTTACCCAATGACAGTTCCATGGAGGTGTTCCCAAAAAACACCTTGTGCTGTTACACGGCCAAATTACCTCATATCATTCAATTTGATGACGAAGCCCATTGGGAAGTGGCTTTGGTAGAAATGATTCACCCTACACAAATCAAAAACATCGTTGAATCTCAAAACACTGTGTCCATAGAAGTTGAAGACGATCAAGTGCAACAAGTCATGGATGAACGTAGTGATAAAGTTGACTTTCCCAAAACAAAGAATCCTGTCACTAATCGAACCACTTACATGTTGAAAATTCCTTCAGGTTATTATTTTAGCGGTCAACATTTGGTGAACACCCTTGCTGACAGGTTCAATACCATGTTTGAAAAAGCCTTGAAGAAAACTAAAAAAAAGTGTCAAGATTGAATACCCCAAAATAGTTCGTCGACTCCTGATGAAATTTTCACATGAAAATGTCTTGGCCATTACATTTTGTCCTGAATTGTATAACATTTTAGGTGGAAACCCCGAAATGGTCAAGAATCATCCAACCAAAATGCCACCCATAGGTAACAATTTGGATTTTGCAAAACATTTTCATTTCCCTGTAGTAATGAACCAAAGACTGAATTTGATTTTTGTGTACTCCGATGTAGTGGAGTACAACGTAGTAGGTCAATCCTCTGTACCGTTACTGCGTGTCATTCCATTCAAAGTGGATTCTGCCACGGCTGCTGACGAAGAAGGTGGAAACACCTATCACGTTCACCGTGAATTTGTACATCCTCACTATTTACCTGTCAGTAAGTCGTATTTTGACACTGTCAACATAACTATAAAAGGAGATCTGGGACAAAATATTCCATTCACCCAAGGGAAAGTCACTGTGAAACTCCATTTTCGAAAAAGAGTACTTAAAAAAAACTTTTTTTGTCAGTCATGTATCCTGTGTACCAAGGAGTCACTCGACAACGAGGGCATGGTTTAGGGGATATGCTCAAATCGGTCTTTCGTACTGTGGTTCCCGTGTTAAAACCAATGGTGACACGGGGATTGCACGCCCTGAAAGATGCTGAGATGACACACGGTAAAGAATTTCTCCACGATTGACAAACAAAACCCCAAAGAAGCTTTCTTACGAGCAGGTAAATATGTTTTGCTTCAAACAGGCAAAGATATTTTGGGTCGACGAGAAAATCCTATAAATGCCACGTTTGCTGCTGAGTCAGGCATTCCTGCTTCTCTGAGGTTCTAACAAGGACAAGGCAGAAAAAGACGACGAAAACACCCTTTCAAAGGACTTCATACTCTCAAAGCTAGAAAGACTAAGAAAAGAAAAACTGTTCGAGACTTAGACGTTTTTGATTATTAAATTGTAAACAAAAGAAAACAACAGAAAATGATGCACCGAGAGTCCTGTGCCTGTTCCAAGTCAGAACTGGATCTGTTTGCCATACCACCCACTATGATGACCATGCAAGAATCCCAATGGGTCGAATTTCATCCTGTTTCCTCTTTGACGGATTCCGCTCCCATCGAGTTTGAAAACAAAGGACAACCGTAAGATTACATCGATCTGAATAGCAGTTACTTGTATCAGAAAGTCAAAGTGCAAAAATCCAAAATACCAATCTAGCAGATGATGCCAAAGTAGCTCCCGTCAACAATTTCATGCATTCCTTGTTTAGCGAAGTGGATTTGTACTTGAATAACAAACTGATCAGCAGTAGAATGGATACTTACCCGTACCGAGCGTACCTAGAAAATCTCTTGACGTACGGAAAGGAGGCCAAGAACACTCATCTGGATGCTTGCGTGATTTGGAAACCTGACACACCAGAAAAGTTCGACGAACTAGATGAAGACAATAAAAGATTTGTTGCTCGTCAAAAGAAAATCGTGGGAGCCCATAATTTAGAACTGATGGATCGTTTGCATTTGGACATGTGGTTGCAGGAGAAGTATTTGCTGAACGGAGTAGATATTCGTCTGAGATTAAATCGTAGCAGTACGGCTTTCCACTTGATAGCTGAAGAAAATGTCCACTACAAAACCAAAATTCAAGAAGCCAGACTTTACGTGCGTCGCGTAGAAGTGTTACCTAAAGCGGGAAACGACATCAGTCACACCTTGAGCAGAACCACTGCCAAGTATCCGATACGGCGTGTAGAAGTGAAAACATTCACTATTGCTATTGGACTCCGATCCAAGATCGAAGATCATCTATTCCAAGGCCAGTTACCCAAACGTTTAATCGTTGGCATCGTTAGCAATGCAGCCTTCAACGGAGCCAACAATGAAAATCCTTTTGAGTTTAACCACTACAAAGTGTCCAAAATTGAAGTCAGTCGCGATGGCAAGACTCTGTGTACCAGACCCTTTGAACCTAACTTTGACCAGAAGTATTACTTGAGATCGTACTTGTCCCTGTACGAAGCTACCGGTCAACTAGGAACCAACACCAGTCACGGCATTTCGTACGACGATTATGCTGGAGGATACACTTTGTGGGCCTTTGATTTCACTCCAGACCAAGGCAGTGACGAGGGACATTTCCACCCTATAAAATCCGGTCAACTGCGAGTGGAACTTCAGTTTGCAGATCCTGTACCCCACACAACGAACGTCATCCTGTATGCTGAATTCGATAATACCATAGAAATCAACAGTTTGAGAGAAGTTATTCTAGACTATTAGTCACTATGGAGGACACTTATCCTTCTTTGAAAGTGGAAGAATCCATGGAATGGGAGGATACCGTGAAAACCAATTTCAAAGATGAATACAAAGAAAACGAGGTCGTGAAGTCAAGATGGCCAGAACAAGAACAACATTTAGTCTCCTGTTTTGCTAAACACTTGGCAGATAAAATTACGGAATTGGTCATAAAAGATTGCTATGGATGTCAAAACGATCATCCCAGTCAAATTCAACACGATAAATGTCTCATGATGAGTCAAGAAGAAAAATTGGACGAGTATTTGGACGAAGCTTGGAGTCTCATCGCAGAAGAAACCGTGTTGCATGAGTGGTATAAAGGCTTGCGTGATCATTCCTGTCCTCCACTGACTACTCGAGAGATCTATCACATCGAAGCTCTCTTAGCCCATAGTTGGGAAACCAGGCGAAGAAACGGTTACTTGTCAGAATTTTTCATGCAAAAAGTCAGAATTGAATTGATGACTTATCATCACCTGTGAAGAAAACAAACAAGAGAAACAAAACAAGCAGAAAAATGGATACCTGGGAACTTTATTACCTTTTGAATAACAGTTCGTATACTGTTTCTTGGAATCCTGTAGTGTGTGCTAAAGATGAACTCCCACATCGCAAAACTCAAGACCACCAAGCTTATGTCATCAACACAGACGACAGTCATCTTCCAGGAACTCACTGGGTAGCCGTGTACGTTCCTCAGGTCAATTGTGTGGAGTATTTTGATTCGTATGGATTACCACCTTTGGAAGACGATATCATTGACTTTATGAGAAGAAATGCCCAGACGACACGATTCAATAATGTGAAGTTACAAAGCAACGATTC
Organism: Potamilus streckersoni; assembly: GCA_016746295.1. NCBI lineage: Eukaryota > Metazoa > Mollusca > Bivalvia > Unionida > Unionidae > Potamilus > Potamilus streckersoni. The sequence goes on along the minus strand of JAEAOA010000086.1, from coordinate 620,622 downwards.
CATGGTGTGTGGACAATATTGTGTGTATTTTCTTCATCATCGCAGTCTGGGACATTCTTTAGAACATTTAGTCACTTTTTTGATCGTGACTCTTCTAGAAATGATGAAAAAGTAGATCGATGGTTTTGTGACCGTTATGGTTATCTTTTGTCTTTAGCTAGAAAACGTAGTGTACATCAATGGCCTCATGATATGAATCAATGGAAATCTCACATGATTTCACAACGTTGTCAACCTTGTCAAAAATAATTTGTATTTTAAATCGAAATGCCGTTTGTTCCTTGTTAATTCTATTCATTGTTAGTTGAATAAAAAATATTGTATTTTGAAGAAAAACGTGTCTGTCGTTTGTTTAGTTATAAAAAAACCCCACAGTTTGAATATATGCTCTTTGACTTTCTCTCTATCCCTCCTCATGACATGAGGTATCCTCACGTTTCAATAACTAAAACTCAGTAGGGATGTTTTCAATCGCGTCCGCGCTTGTACCATATAAAGCGAACGGGTCTCCAGTCTGACCATTCACTGTTGACTCGTCAACCTACGAGGATGCCTTCCAGACTAGCTTAACTCAACGAAGCTTACGTTCAATTACATCGTGTCAGGCTAAACCTGATACCGAAGCCTGAAGAGATAGAGAATGTCAGAATGCTCTCTATAGCCCAAGACCTCATAGAGAATGTCTTTAGAGAGGAAGTTGAGAAAGAAAAAGAAGAATGGACGGAGAAATACAGACTTCAGAAGAGGCAAAGAGAAGAGCAGCAACAGCAGCAGCAACAACAACAATATCAGCAACAAGAACCAGACAAAGGATTTGTGGACTGTCGAATAGACACCAAAGACTTCTCTTTCTCTTTTCGCAGAAGCAGACCTTATCGTGTAGGAAAACCTGCTGTCAGAGGGGTTGCAATCTTAGTAAAATTCAACAAAGATTGCCATTACTCTTCGTCAAAAAAAAAACAATTAGCCCTTTTCAGGGCTACCCAAGACTCTCGAAAAGATATACTTCTTTCATTTGCCAAAAAATTTAAACTTTTAGAAGTGTGACTATAAACACTCCAATTTTTAGGGGGTCAGTAAAAACACAAAACGAAACAAACAAAACCCACCCTTTTTCTCTCTGTCTTGTCAACAACATACAAAAAATTCTGACTGTGTTGGTAAGTCAAAAAAAGTTAACGTGAGAACTTCTTCTAAGTCCGCGCGTTTCATATCATGGTAAAAAATTAGCGGATGTTTTCCATCACGTCCGTCCTCATAGGATATAAACGTGAGCATACGTCAGTCTAGCTACCATTGTGGACTCGTCAACATTTTATTTTGAGTAGTAGTAGACTACAAAAAACTCTCGGAACTCCAAATGCATCTGGAACATGCCAGACGTCTCCTGGACGAACTGACTATGAAGAAGTGAAACTTAAGGAAGAGGAGGATACAAAGAAGAAAGAAGAGGAAATAAAAAACCAGCGAGGATCCTGTTACACCCTATGATAAAACTTGTGTGTGTGAGGTGCTACCTGAGGTGAGGACACCTCCAGCAGCATCAGCAGCAGTTGCACCGCAGAGACCAAGACCTCAGGAAATGAGACCAGTTATTCAATCCCGACTCTGACCCCGAAGACAAGAGGTACAGCAGGTCTTCACTATTCCACAAACGGAGGAGTGGGATAGTGAAGTAACTCAAGCTCCGTTTGCTCTGCAGGTCAGAACAATAAATTGGGAGAATGACTGGAACCGATGATGTGTGTGCGGTGCTCGTCCTGGAAGATGTCACCGTTAGCCAGGTGTCATTGGAGTTCAATATAAACAGCTCTTTTCAGGGCTAACCAAATATCTAGAAAAGAAATACTATTCAATTTGCCAATTTGCTAATTTGTCTGAATATAGTGAAGTGTAACTATAAACACTCACTTCAATAAAGATGTGTGTGTGTGTTTGCATGCGCGTTCGTTGATGAAATGGTATAGGGTGTGTTGTGTTCTCTTTCGTTGATGAGATGGTAGATTTTGTGTTTTGTGCTGCTCATTTCGTTGATGAGATGGTATATTTTGGGTTTTATGCTTCTTCTTTCGATGATGAGATGGTATAGGGTGTGGTTTTGTACTTTTTCTTTCGTTGATGAGATGGTCTTTTTTGGGTTTTGTGCTTCTTCTTTCGTTGATGAGATGGTATAGGGTGTGTTTTGTTCTTCTCTTTCGTTGATGAGATGGTATATTTTGGGTTTTATGCTTCATCTTTCGTTGATGAGATGGTATAGGGTGTGTTTTTGTGCTTCTCTTTCGTTGTTGAGATTGTATATTTTGGGTTTTATGCTTCTTATTTCGTTGATGAGATATTATAGGGTGTATTTTTTTGTTTTTCTTTCGTTGATGAGATGGTATAGGTTGTGTTTTTGTGCTTCTCGTTCGTTGATGAGATGGTATATTTTGGGTTTTATGCTGCTCATTTCGTTGATGCGATAGTATATGTTGTGTTTTATGCTACTCGTTTCGGTGGTGAGGATATCATGCATTCGCGATAAAAACCTTTTAGAGGGTCAGTCCACTGTCTCGAAAAGACTTATTCTTTCTTGCCTGAAAAGCTTTTTTAGTTGTTGTATAATTTCTGTTTAACTCACAAAAACATTATTCTCGGTTGCATGTGTCCATTAATGAGACGTTACCTTATCTGTTCCATTCCTATTGTTCCCATACAAACTTCCCGTTAGTGTCCCAGGGTGTTCCATTTAACGCTATAAATCTTGACTCTATAGTACAAAGTAGGGTCAGTTAATGCTAATATTAACGCTATAAAATTTGACGCTCTATTTAAAAAAGTAGGGTCCCATAATGCTAATTACCATAGATGTAATATTATCGCTTAGTTTAATTTTTATTTACAATTTTTCAGTTTCCACGAAGGTCGGTATGCGCTTAGATAATTTCAGTACTACTTTAAGTCTTGGTAACATTTTAAAAAATTATCTATGGATTATTTTCAGTCTCCGCTAAAGCCAGGTGCAATTTCAGAATTTAGTGCTACACTTCGTCTTTAACTATTTCTAACAACCAATACATCTGACTAGTTACCAGTTTCCATTCAAGTCCGTTATTTCTGAAATTTAGTGGAATATTTTAAGTCAAGGCAATCTGAATACAATCCTCCAGAGTTTTTCTCAGTCTCTACTATGGTTTGGGATATTTTGGTAATCTTAGTTCTAATTTTAGACTAAGCAAATATAACAGGGTTCCTGCAGACTTAACAAAAATAAATTCCATGACTTTTCCAAACCTTTTCCAGAGCCATTTCATAAAACTCAAGGACCGCGCTATCTTGCATTGTCAAGTAAATGAACATAAAGAATAACATCTTTCAATTTAAAATAAGAAATAAGTTAACAACAAATATATTTAATATGTACTTTTTAAATTGAAATAAGTTAACAACAAATATATTTAATATGTACTTTTTAAATTTACATGGGCTAGCACACTTTGACTTTATGTAGTAATTCATGTCATAATCCAATGATCAATGTAATTTGTATTGAAAAGAAAAAAGGAAACAATTCTTAGTAGTCTTTGTATGTGTTCCTATTTGCAATATTAACAAAATACATTACTTTCCAGTTGCTTTCTTTTATTTAGTGAACTACACCTGAAATCATGTGATACTTCCATTAGGAGAACTTACTCTTATTATATGAATTGAAACCATTTATCGATTGTAATTTTATCATTTTATTTAATCCGTTCTCGGTGCTCTATAAAATTTAAAGTAATCAATATCTTTAACTCCATTGTCACAAATTCCATGACTTTTCCAAAACTTTTCAAGGTTTTGACAAATTCCATAACTTTTCAAGGCCCTTGAAATTTATTTTTTAAATTCCAAATTTTTTTCCAGGATTCCATGACCTGCAGGAACCCTGATATAACTTAATCTACTGCGATAAGTTCAGTCTCCGTCATATTCTGGAACAATTTCGTATGTTTATCGTTACTTTTAGTCACAGTCACTTGAATATTAATGTTCCAGATTTTCTTAATTTCCACTATAGTATTGGACAATGTCGCAATTTTAGTATTAATTTTAGTCTAAACCAATGTAAATTAATGTTCAGGGACATGTTTAGTCTCGGTTAAGTTCTGGGACAATTTCGTCATTTTAGCGTTACTTTTAGTCACATCCATTTTAGTGTTAGTCTTTTCCTTGATTAAAACTATTTATAGCATCATTATAAATATGCAAATTTATGAAAACCATCAACATATTTCAAGTCTATGTAATGCTTTATATATAACTCTAGGTTTTATAGTAATATATGTCGGTTTCTATGTGTGTATTTTATAGGTCCCTCCCTAGAGTCGTAGTGCTAGCTGCGCGTATTTAGGACAACTAGGTCAGCTCCTTGCTACACTGTTACCAAGTGTTCAGTACCGTGATGTCATGCCGCCTGGGACCATTTCTCTTGTCGCTATACAGACCCAGGGTGTGCTAATACAAAAATCTTGTCGCCAAAGTACAAAACACCCTATTTTAATGATAACTCCCCTTGTCGCTATCTTTCTTCGGCTGTGCCATTTGTCGCCAAAGAACAAAACACCCTATTTTAATGATAACTCCCATTGTCGCTATTCTATCCCCCTTCACTACTTCCCAGTTTCTCAAGCTGGCTGATATTCTCCTGTCCCTTATGGGAGTTTCATAAAATAATTCATCTTTTTTATTGCTTCATTACCTTGACTAGCTTTAACAAAAGCATGCATTTAATTATGAGACTCAAACAGCATACCAGAGGCTTTTTATGTTCAAGACATTCCCTATATAACCACTTGATTCATAGACCTATATATTCTGTGATGGTGTTGTTTGATTACTAAATCTTTCCAGTCTTGAATTTTCTAAGACCTGAACCAGTGAGGTTCAGCGGAGCATGTTTGTTCAAGACCACCGCGAGTGCAGTTTGTAGCGACCTCATCCTAGCACATTATTCACAGCAGCACTAATTACTGTAGTCACGCTACGAAATTTCTCAAACATCATCACAAATTCTCAGCTGTATATTGCATGCGTTGAGTGCGGATCCTCTCTACTTGCCAGTGATGATGACATTGATAAAGAACTTTAAAATCGGTGGAAGAAAAAGCTTTTGAACAGATGGCTGCGGAAAACTCACAACTGGCATCAGGGTCATACTCATGTCTTTGAGTGAACAGAGCTGTTGTCGAATCCATTTGCAGTAACTTGACTCGATTTAAGAAACATCTGAACTAAACAGCGACCACGATACAACATCGGTGGTTCAGTTTCCATGTAAATATTACACCTAATTAAGAAACTATTTGTACAACACCTGACGTGCCCCTGGCGATAATCAACTATAACTGAAATATGTTCCATTTGCTATTTATGCATATCCAGAGCCTCGTGCAATCTAAACATAGATACTTACTGTAGGCCAACCGGATATTGCTAGTTCACTATCTAGAAATATTTCTAACTAGGTGCATATTAAGTCTCTCTCTCTCTCTCTCTCTCTCTCTCTCTCTCTCTCTCTCTCTCTCTCTCTCTCTCTCTCTCTCTCTCTCTCTCTCTCTCTCTCTCTCTCTCAATTTAGGCACGTAAGATGAACTTTTTGATAAAATCTGCATCAGGATGATGTAATCTCGGAGGGAAAATATATAGCCTTAGGTGTCAATCGACTCAACAGCTGATTCTTTAATAAAACCGCTTGCAATTAATGTATAATGATACCGTACACAGCCTCAAGAACATGTCTGCGTTCTGATCACATTCTTGGACTATTCATGCTAAAATTCCACTGGTTGCTCATAGTATAATAGCTTGCTTGCCAAGTAATGGTGGATAGTGTCTGTGATTTATCTGCAGGGCCGCAAAAGTCAAAATGGGACAATAATGTCATCATAACAATATTCAAATTCTAGTTAACTTCTCGTTTACCACTTATACTCATGGAAAATATCAGTCATGCAAAGACTCTATTGATAACCCTCAAACATATATTATCCAATAAAAAGTAACATTTCAAAACCTAAAGGAATATATTAATGAATCTGATTTGGAACTTCAGCTGTTTGACTCCCAACTTTTGCATATTTCAGATGTGTTTTGGCGCCTACCAGAGATCAAAGGCCACTCTCCCGGTCTCTAAGGAAAAGTGTACATATTTCGAAGAAGCTATATTGATGACCAGAAGCACACTCATGCGGTCAGAAGAACGAATTCATGCCAAAATCAGCGAGGTATGAATTAAATGATTCTTTCTTCTCACATCAAATATTAGTTTGTAATGCTCAAATATGTCTATATCTTGATACATCCTGTAACTCTAATGTCAAAGGTGAAATTAAAAAAAAAACTAGTTTAGGTCATCCTACATATCGATAATATTTGTTGTATTTGCCTAATCGAAACATACATCGAAAGAAAACAAGATATATACTTGACATTTAGATGCGAATTAGATGGGTATATGAGATCTGGCTCGTTTGTACCTATCAACATGTCCCCATCCAAAATGAAAAGAGTCGAAATATTACTAAAATATGAGGAAATCCTTATAGTTTACTCCGATATAAAATACGATTTTTCAAGGTTAATTAAAGATAATAGTAACTTTTATTTGATTGAATCTTCCTACTAAAATATCAGAGAATAATTTGCCAAGCAGCACCGGAAATATTTTAAAATATCAGTTTGTGAAAGAAAGATTGAGCTGTTTATTATTAAAGCTAGATGCAAATTAATAAAACTAGGGTCAGATTGATGAAACTGATGTCCGATTAATAACATTGGAGTCCAGTTAATAAAACTGGAGTCCGATTGATAAAACTGAAGTCCGATTGATGGAGCTATGGTCAAATTAGCGATATTAAGGTCAGACTGATGATGTTAGAGTTAGATTGATTAAGTTAGAGTCAGATTGGTCAGATTAGATTGCGATTGATGAAACTGGACTCCTATTGATGAAGCTAGAGTCACAATGATGGAGCTACAGTCAGATTGATGAAGCTGGAGACCGACTGATAAAACTAAAGTCAGATTGACAACGCTAGAGTCAGATTAAAGCTGGAGTAAGACATAAATCTAGAGATAGACTGATAATTATTATTAAAACATACTTTATTTCAGCTTGCTGCACGACTTAAGGAAAGTTTGGTATTTTCCATTCAATCTAAAATTGAGATAATCTTGATGATGCTCTGTGAGGTGACCAAAAGAACTGAAAAATAGTAAGTTAAACGAGTTTTTCCATTTACTTCTGTCCGTTTCCTTTATTTATGTGCAATATTCGATCGTGACTGCGTTTTTAGTATATGCGTGTGTTCACCACGTCATACCACTCCAGCTTCACTAAGCAACCAATGGCAATAATTGTCATGGCCTATAGATGGTTGCTGAGGAACAGAATGGTGATACGTCCCATGAAGACAGGGCTTAGACGAATTTGGGTAATTTTACATAAAGTCAATACAACTCCCAAGTTATTAGTCACACCTGTCTAAAAATCGGATTGTGTCGTTGTCGATGACCAAATTGTACATGGATTGCAACACAGGAATATAAAATTTGGATATTGGGTCCTCACCTTAAAGGTCAACGCTCTGACTTTAAAAACATACTTGACACGAATAAACCAAAACACACACACACACACACACACACACACACACACACATATATATATATATATATATATATATATATATATATATATATATACATGTCCGTACATACATACATACATACATACATACATACATACATACATACATACATACATACATACATACATACATACATACATACATACATACATGCATGCATGCATGCATACATACATACATACATACATACATACATACATACATACATACATACATACATACATACATACATACATACATACATACATATATACATACATACATACATACATACATACATACATACATACATACATACATACATACATACTCCAAAGTCAACATGGACAATCTTTATTGGCAGACACTTGACTATTGTGGATCTGAAAGCTGTAGACAAATCAAGTGGGCAATAGATGTGACGGTCAAAACATAAGATTTTGGGACAGACTCAGTGAAGCAAAATAAAAATAAATAGCTGCGTTACTGAACTGCCTTAGGAAAAATAAGACATTTTCAAAATTTAAGTGAACCTGCCTACAAAATAACACTGAAACTAAACCGTTCATATTTATCATTCTTTCATTTTTCACTACTCTGTTATGGTTTAATTGTATATTTTAGTTGCAAACTAAATGTGTTAATTGATCACCTTACTCTTTATCGAATAATGATATATAATATATTACATTTAAATTATGATTCTTTTACGAAGAGGAATCAGTCATATATTTGTTTTCTGAATATTTGTCTATGGGGGTAACAAAACATCATTATTGAAGGATGTTCATATGTATGTATATATTTATAATATGCTGAAAATGTTCATGGTATTAATTCAGTAAAAACGACGATAAAAAATGATGCGAAATAAAAACATTGTTCTATACATATATTGTTCATTTGAGTAATAACAAAATACATCTAAGTCAAAGAACGGAGTGTGCAGAAAAGAGCGGTCATAAGCCTTGCTGAACTTCGACGAAATTGCACGACTTTAACGTGTCCAAAAATAGACTTTCCTGTAAATTTGTGCCACGACCGTGTTATATATTTCTCTTTAGTAAATCCTAATTTTCATGTAATATTTCTATCTTCATTCACTCTTTCTTTGAAAAAAGATGTAATGGATTGCAAGACTATGTATTAAAATAGTTTAATCAACAATAAAAGACCCAAACTCTACAGTTGTGCTACTATACTCTTAGAGGATATGAATAATATAGAACGAGCAATAAAAAAGTGAACTCTGGATTTGTGACAATCTACTCGCATAAAATACAAAAAAATATAAAATGCAATTTAAAGATTTGTTAAAGGTATCATTGCAGTGTAAACAAGGTGGATCCCTCGGTTTTAAGTCGAAGACTGGTAGAAGTGACGTCATGGACATATAAGACCCCGCTAGTCAAAGTAAGTCATGGACCTTTCGGTAATTTAAAGAAGAATAATTCCCAAACGCACGGAAATCGTGGACACAGGAAAATAAATAGCTTATATCTGCAACCTACAAAATTAAACCAGTTCTTTTTTATATAATGAAGTCAAAAAACAAACAAAAATTTGATTGATTAAAATCGCCGTTATATAAAAGTATGTACCCAACCCTGTACACTCAAGCGCATCCCTCTTTAGTTCTGACGGTCAAGACCGTAGGTGATACATTTTGATGAATTTTATTTCCTAACGTTGCTAAGCATAGTAATAAACATAACCATAAATACTGACAATAAAAATGTGCAGTTATTTGATCATTGTATTGTTTTCACTAATATAAAGATACTGTTTTGAAAGTTTAAATCCGTGCATTTTCGTACCAACAGGTACCCTGTAAGATATTGATACTGGTGATCACTGCTGATGTTGCATAGTTGGAAAATCTCCATAGATGTGTAACGTGCATAAAGAAAAAAAAAATGGTCATCAGAAAAGAGAAATTTTTACTTCACAATAGAGACAGCCCAACCCAAGAAAATTATTTTTTTCTTTTTTTTCTTTCTTTCAAAGGCTGATGGGTTAGCTCCCTTATCTATCTCTCTGATGACCACACAAATGGAAAAGAGCGTATACAGCACCATCTGTCGACCTGCCGAAATTAATTCTGGGACTAAGAGCAGTGTTCCTATTACACGTGAGTCAGTGGTTATTCTTAAAATGTTTCATGACCAAAAAAAATTATTCCCATCAATAATTGGCTTTTTTATTCTACCTATTCAAAATTATCATCACCACGACCACCACAAAAATCATCATCATCTGAATTATCATCATCATCATCATTTCTCTCTATAGATAGATATCTAGATAGATAGATAGATAGATAGATAGATAGATAGATAGATAGATAGATAGATAGATAGATAGATAGATAGATAGATAGATAGATAGATATGCACAATTTAAATTTTCAGATGAGCACATCAACATCTATGTGAAGTCCTCAGGAAGTTTGTACATTCAGAATGGCTCTTGGACATATTGTCGACGAGGTAGGTGCGATTTTGGGAATTTCATATTTTTTCTTACAATAAATATGTTGCACAGAATAAACGCCAACGTAATCTCAAGGTATGAACCCCTTGCGTATATACAAGTCATATGCGTTGAGAAAACATCAAGATCTTTGTTATCTTGTGGAGAAATTCAAGGTAGATTAGCATATTATGATGTCATTCAAGTATAGAAGCAAATTAATAAAAAAATGTAGTCAGTTAGGAAGTTGATAAAGCATATATAGAGCGAGTGTTTTAATACACGGTGTATCCTTTCATCAGATATTTACAAGTGCTTTAATACGCGTTGTCTAGTATGCTGCGATAGGCAAAACGTGTTCTAATACATTGCAAATATACTAACATCAGACCGAAAGAAAGAGTTGTAATGGTTACGAGTCTATGCTCTTAACATACTTAACAGAAAAGAGTGAAAGGCAACAAGATTTGTAAAATTCAACAAATAATTTAATTCCATAGAACACAAACTGAAAATGAGTAAAAAGAACTTACGGTATTGCGAATTATATCCCAGATTAATCGAAGACACTAATCTTAATAATTTAAAATCCTGAATAAAATTCAGTAGAAGTCCAGAATAAATCCAAAATTTTAAGGCGATAATGTGTCAGTTGTAGCTTGTATAGTGTTCATGTATCATCAGTCTTTTGTTCAATCACAGTAATATAATAATTCCATGTGTGAACTCACTATAAATCCCAGTGAATGTCTCTGTCCAAGAATGTTATCAGAGCACATTTGTATTTTCAAAGAAAATAAGCACTTGAATTCAATAAAATGAAGAAATAATATTTTCAACATAGAATGAAATACTGCTCACAACATATCATACAACGTTAGCGTGCTAGATCTTAAAGCACGACTCCTAAAAATATCGTCTCAGTTACAATATTATATAGTTCTTTACTTGGCCTCATGTCACAATTATGTATTTTCTTATAACAAATTATTGCTTAATGGAAAATAACCTTCTAGAATGATACTGATGTTTGCAAAATACAATCATAACATGGATTATGTAAAATTCACTTAGAAAATTCCAAAACCTGGACTAAACCCGAATAAATATATTTGCTACTATTAATAATAATACTGATTTTAATCCCATAAACATTGAGAATAATTTAGTTATGTGTTAGGTATTTACACAGAATAAAATAACAAAAGTAAATTTGGGTCAAAAAGAAAAAGTCAAGTCATCACACAATGTTACATTATAATAGCATGTAATGAAATAGTAAAAAAAAAATTAAAATGATACTAACAAACAATTAAATTAAATCTACATAACATAATACATAGTGGTATACAATGTTCAGATAGGAATAAATGTTGTAATCATCGCGATACAAAATGTTCATATAGGATAAAGGTGATGCAATACACGGGGTATGCTACATTAAGATAGGAAAATATTTTGTATTACACGGATTTTGCTTTGTTCAGATAGGAAACAAGTTTTGTAATACATGGATATTACTATGTGCAGATCCAATACTATACTGTTAAAAAAGGGGTGAAAAAGTCGCTTCTAATAACATCAAGGTGCTCACATTACAGACAATGAAAGGGACCATTTATTTTTGTAATCTAATATTTGTATACATATTTCAACATATGAATCACACTTTTCTGACATGTATTTGCAACGGTTTATTTTATTTTGCTTTGTGGTATATCTAGAACTATCTAAATATGAGTCAGCTCTTTAAATCTCTATGTTGACAAAAATAATATAATTCAGCAATCGATGTCCTTGATATTAATATTACCAATGCTTAGCATCTTTCTGTCTAGTGGGATGTAATCATAATATTCACGAAGACGATTCAATACTGAACCCCAACGGAATATATACTTTAGCATCAAATCTCGTTACATACATATCTCTCTCCCTCTTTTCAGCCCGCAGAATCAAGCAGAAGCTCGTATCCAAAGATGCAAATAGAGCATTTGGATGGACCAGATCCAACCTTCTGAGCGCAAAACGCTGGGTCTTGTATTCCCTTTCTAATGTCCAGAAGATCTACTAGTCCGACATCGAAATTACCACCTTTAAATATCTACTGATCATCTCAGTCGTTAAAGTTATGCACGTATGTCGTGTGCTTGATGTTCATTTACTGCTGTCAAAACTGACAAATAATGAGATTTTGTATTTCTTACGACCTAAAGATTTCTGCGTCAGTCTAGCAGATGGTTTCGTCATACGAGGTACGTTCAAATATTTGGGCACACTTGTATTTTGTATGAAGATGTTAACGCTCTGTACTTTACTACAGCGAAATGTTGAACAATTTTAGCCAGAATTTTTTATCTTTAAATGTGACTCACATTTTCGCCTTCTGTAACTGGGCTTTCCTTCTGATATCATGGTTTTATAGTTGGCCTTCACAGTGACCCACTCAAAATATCTGAGTCATGGGTTACAGATTAATGGCGAGAAAACAAACTGATTCATTTCATTAACGTGATCTTCATTAAATAGCAGTATTGGCTATTTCGTATGCACAATACGAAACTGCTAAGTGAAATTGGATTGATGACAAGGGTGTACTCATTTGATGCTACGTTTTGTAAAGATTACCCAGTAATTAATGTATAGAACTACTTTTGTACATTTATTTTACTCGTGTTAATACCACACGTTTAAAAATTGTACGAACGCATTGTGCATCGTGCACACTACACATATGATATGCTTGCAACAACCAGTCTTAAAATTCTACTCCTCAGTTTTGCAGTTTCTACTGAGATTGAAAATTTAAAGAAATAATAAATCCCTGCTCTTTTCCCACTGTTAATGCTTGTTTAATAAGCTAGAAACCTGTGTATATTTTCGATGTTTAAAGAACTTGCAAATTTCATTAATTTCTTATTTGATTGATGGGGTTGATTTGAAAGTAGACAGTTAGGACCGATTCTGTATTAAATCTTTTTTTAAAAAAATGCTAGATTTGCATTGATATTCTCACTGCATGAACTTCAGAGCAACATTATGTTGATTATTTTGTGCACATTCAGAAAATAAAATTGCCAGTACTGTAAAATTGTAATTATGTTATTCAAGATGAAGCTAAGTTAGTGAACTTTGTGCTATTTTGTCTATATTTCCCTATCATATACATGCTGTCATTTTTATCAGACGTTTGCTACAAACAATACTAATCTGTCATACTAGTGATAAAAAGGAATGTCAATCCAAGTAAGACAAAGACACGTAAATGTATACTAATGTTAGCTGCTTTGTTACGTTTCTTTGGCAAACAATTTTGTAACATGATGTCATGCATTCAACTTTGTTCCAAAATCCAAGGATACAATATTTAAGGACAAAACAGATGTTAAATATTGTTATGATTTATTTTCATTTGTAAAGATGATCACATCTAAATTTCAATCATGAAAGCACCCATTTAAATGTATTCTAACTTTTCTTTGCTTTGTTAGAATTGCAGAGCAAAGAATTTTGTCATGTGATGTCATTCTTTCAACGGTACTACGAAATTCCCAGATGCGACCTTTAATGACACATAGAGTTTTGACATTGTTATGATTTACTTTCGGTTGTAAAGATGACAAAATTTAAATCCCAATTGTCTAAATACTCCTTTGGAATAATTATCAAGGATTTATTCCACAGATTGGTATCATTTAGTACCAATGTCTCACGCAATTAGTACCAATGTCTCACGCAATTTGTACCAATGTCTCACGCTGTATCATGCAATGATGAAAACTGAGCTAATCTCACTGCGATTACGCATTTTCTCAAAATAGTAATCAATGCTATTCCAAAAAAATGGGACATAAAACTTATCACAATTATTAATGACACGTCATTGATAAACTCTACTGCTTGAACAGAAACTGAACGATCAGGTTCACCAAGCCCAATCGTCAACGTGTAAACAATTGCTGATTTTGTAAATACAAGAATCAGGAAGAATGTGAATCTGTCTTTTCAAATTATATCCCATAATTTCATTTTACATGAATAAAAAGTTGAACGAAATTCTGTAGTTTCATTTTATTTAATCCAGATGTGTAAATTTACGTTATTTTTATTTCTCGGTCTTGAGATTTTGATGTTCCCGGTAAGCAATTACAAGGTATGCACAACACGATTTGAAGTCAAATTGTATGAGGAAGTATTCTTTCCTGTCTTATTGTCACACATTTAATCCATATTAATATATTAATTCAGAACATCATCATTATCGTCGTCATCATTATCATGCAGCGCATTATACTTAAAAGCTCTAAGCAGTCTTCATTATCTAACGAATAAGGATATTTTCTTTAAAAAATGCGCTGATATTACAAGCAAAAGCATGCTGAAACAAATTTAGGGTAAGAAAACATCCTTAAATAGTAAATCTGTTCTTTCAGTCTAAATAGGTGAGTATTCAAGACCAATGAGGTCACAGTGTCATTTTGTCCAAACTCAAAAGGCAGTTCGTTTCAGGTCGCTGGGACCTGGTACGGAACAGAACGTTGTATGTAGGGCTTGGTCTTCATCGTGGGAATAATGAGATTCCGAGTGTCAGAAGAGGAGTATAAGCATCTAAACAAGGGGTATACATATGGGTGTATACATATAGGTATTCCGCGGTAGGAGGCAGTCAACGAAATTTAGAATAGAGAGATGAGTTTGTGTTTGATCCAGGAGAGAACATTTAGGAAGTAGAGGATACAGAGCAGGAAGAGATGAGTGTCAGGTTCTTGGTATTCTGAGGACAATCCAAGCATGACATGCAAATAAACTGACAGAATACTGTCTAGAATGAAACTTGTGCCTTGTAATGACTGAGTGAGTTCAATGTTTTGCTGGTGAATAATTATTCTAGAGTTCAATGATAGGAATGAGAAAGTCATTGTTTCGTGACAAGAATAGCTTGTTTTATCATAATTCATCTGCATCTTGTCACATGTTATCCATGATTACACATCAGTAATTCACCTCTCTACACCATTGTTGTAGTAAACCAAGTGGAAAACCAAAACATAGATGAACTCGACTGGAATGTTCTTCATATAAATAATGTACGCATTATACAAGAGATAAGTAAATGCGTAAATGTTCACATCTTTCTTAATTAGGGATCAGCTCCTAAGTTTCGCATTGTCAGAGTTGCATAGCAAACATTTTTGCATCACACCTTCCCAAATTTCAACTATGCCCATTATAACCCAAATATTTGTAAAGAAAAACAGTGCTTAAGTACAAATTATCTTTTTTTTTATAAAAAAAACAAAACAACACATGATAATGCCTGTTTGGTGTTAAAGTTTTCTTTTGTAAGCAGTAGTGGATTATTCTTTTTTTAATATAAGATTACAAATGCAAAGAAGCATCCTTTAGGTTAACAAGCAATCTTGCAATTGTATATCAGCAGTAATATGGGTTAATAAAACGCTATTTTTTGAGTAATAAACACCACATCAAATTTACTTTATTACGTGAACATTTATTACACGTAGGATTTAAACTTTGATATAGAAGGCCAAATATTATGTTTTGTACCAGATGAAATTTAATTAGATGTTAACCATAACATTAGTCCGCAGCTTTTAAATACAGGTTTCGACAGACTCTTAACTATCTCAGCTTATTTTTCATCACATACATTTTAATTTTGGTCAGTGGTTTTGTTTTATGTCATAGACGTGATTTTGTTATGTAAGAAAATGTTTTTGTTTTATGTAGTGAGTTGTTGTTCCGATGGAATATTGAGTTCGTTCTGTAATTGTTGTTTCTTAACATAACCTTCTCTCATTTCTTGCTATGAGAAAGAATCTTGTACTGTTTAAGATATGTCTCGACTCTTGATCAGAGAGAGAGAGAGAGAGAGAGAGAGAGAGAGAGAGAGAGAGAGAGAGAGAGAGAGAGAGAGAGAGGGTCTTTTTAAGAATAAGGTGTCATTTATAATGGTACATATTTGGGAAAGCTCTGTCAGGAAGAGGTAGTGGAGATCGCTGTAAATACAGACAGACACTCTTTTCTGAATGGGACTTAACAACTGAAGATTTAGATAGGCTCGGCCTTTATATATCCCGAAATAACGTGGCATAACTACGTGTCCCAATCTGAGGGTCTGTCTCGTGAACGGATTATCTTTTTTTTGTCATGTGCTGTTTTATACCATCGAGTTAATTATTGTAAAGAGGCTATCGTTTTTGTTCAACTCTTAACATGGATTATGGCCAATTTTGGTAAATCGCTTTTTGTTCCACTCGTGACATGTATTACCACTCGTAATATGGAGTAATAGTTGAAAAGAAAACGAGTCCTGTTTCGTTCGGCTGATTAATTTCGTTACAGTTGAAAAAAAAGCGAGTAAATCGTTTATTATGAACTCTGAACCAGACTATTTAGGATTACATTTGTGAAAAGTGGCTTCTAAAGTAAGTAGGTTATTATGTCATCCAAGCCATGAAATTGAACCAAGTTATTTAATTTTGTAACTAATCTCAATTTGTAAGGAACAACATAGTCTTACATACCTTTTAATTTCTCTACCCAAAATTGACATCCTAATAATTTTATTTTGGGGAAAACTCATTTTCACCTATTATTTACAGCCTTTGTTGGCAAGGATAGTTGTCCAGGCTTGTTCCTATTGACCGCATAGTCCTACACCACCATCTTTGTCTTTTCAAATCGAACAGGCACGAGTAGGGTTGCCAGATGGTATCCAAAAGGAGTACATGTCCTCCTTTTCCATGTTTTATCCTCCCGTCCTCCCTTACCTACTAAAAGTCCTCCTTTTTGCTAAACATCTAAGGTAACCAACTTTTTTCAACCTTCTACTTCATTGACTCTCAAAAATGCCCATGCTGCAGAAGAAACACCAGCCTTCCATATGGTAAAGCATCATCAGTCATACAATTCTATGGAATGTACGGCGAGCTTAACAAGAAAAATGTTTGCTGATTCCGAAACGGCTAAAAATCTTAAATGCTGAAAAACTAAGACGAAAGCTATAGTAAATCAAGTTGTTGCTCCACATACGATTACGACAATCATCGAAACTTTGAGGAACATCTCTGCTCAAGATCTGCGAGTTTTATTTTTGTATAAGCGCACATAACGCAAATGTGGAAAGAGTTTTTTCACAGATTAATATTCAGTGGAGCAAAGAGAGGAATAGACTAAGAGTACAGTCAGTTAACTCTTTAATTCTTACTAAATACAACTTCAAAAACATGACATGTGAAGACTTTTATATTTATTTGTTAAAAACCAAGAACTTCTTTCCAAAATTGGCAGCTCAGCTAAATATGATTAAAATAAAGTAAAATAATATAAAAAATTCATTTAATTTCTGAATGTCCTCCTTTTTTTTTTTTTTTTTTTAACAGAAAATCCTCCTTTTTAGACCCATCTGCCCTCCTTTATAAAATTATCATCTGGCAACCCTAGGCACATGTGAAATAAATATACAATTAACTGATCAGCTCTGGAACAAAATTCCATTGCGTGACCAACTGCATTCATTGGTAAACTAATGGTTTGTCCTGCATGTTTATATCCCACATGAGGTTAAAGCGTTTCTATGAAACTATCTCATATGGATATACAAGATAATAGTCTATCAGCATAGCTGGCTATTTTATGGTATTTTAAATTTGACATTCTGCACCCGTTGAAATCCAGCTTGTAAATTTTGCAGACATGCTTTAAAAACACAGCCCAGCCGGAATTTGATATACTTGCTCTCTCTTTGTTCTGACAAAATTTCCTACATCTTCACTTTTATGAAAATACCTTAATTTGTCTTTCGTTATATGATATTTAAGGAAAATCTGAGCGGCTAAACTTTTTTAATTTCATCTCAACCATTTTGCCTTCTAAAGTTGCTTGTTCAAACGGTGCACATGGTTTCAAATTCGATCACTGTGCTATCACACTGATCTGGAAAGTTTTCCTACTGTACATGTGGTTTCTCATTCAAACGCAGTGGTAATAATACGGAGCTGCAGAATGTTCAAGTTGTGCACATAGTGTCCCATTCGAACGCTGTTGTAATCACAATGAGCTTCAGTCTTCAAACTGTGCACATGGATTAGCAGTATCAACTGGAGTAAATTATCCTTTCCTGGCTGAATAACCAGTATCAAATGGATTTAACATTGTTAAGTAGCTTCATGACAAGGTTACCAATATTAGCATGGAAACATTTATTGTAAGCTGTGCTGGTTTATAGTGATCTAAAAGATGATGGTATATTTTTAAAGAAAATGACAAAAACTATTAACATTGTATTTGTTTGTAAATGATTGATATTCCTTCATGGCCATGTTTGATTTACATAGCTATATTTAATTGCTATACATGTGACAATAAACTTTAGGACAACCTTTGTTCATATAGTACATGACATTTATTTTTCAAAGTTTCAAGAGTAATTATTTCAGCTGAACATTTGTGAACCATGTTATACCAGTGGTATATATAGAAGAGAAGTAAGGCAAGTTCAGTTGGTGAATTTACATGTTCTTGTATATCTTTTTTTGTTTCATCTTTTTGGAACATTAAGTTTGATCACAAATCAATGGCTTGGCTAGCTGTATACTTTTTGTCTAGCCCCTAGTGGTCCATCATAGTCTGTCCCTATGCATGTCCATCCATGCTAATCTCAATGTTAGAGTTTTATATGTAGGATCTTATGGCTAAATAAAAGATGGACTCTGGGCTTGACAAAAAGTGTCACTTTTGTTCAACAACTGTTGTCCTTTCCATGACAATTCTTGTATCCATCTTTTCTCCTAATTCATTGCCATGGAGATATGTTGCACATTAGTAATAGATGTTGCTACAGTGTATAGTGAAGAATTAAAGATGCTATAATGTCAGCAACCAAAGCTTTTTTGTGTATGTATCAGGTGAAAGATTATTTTAACAATTCTTCAGAATTATTACTTATGATGTCATTGAGTCTAATGAGAGAGAGAGAGAGAGAGAGAGAGAGAGAGAGAGAGAGAGAGAGAGAGAGAGAGAGAGAGAGAGAGAGAGAGAGAGAGAGAAAGAGAGAGAGAGAGTATTATAGCTGTATAGTATACAGTTTGTGAGGCATTCATGAAATATATAGCTTGGTTTTATATTCCTGCACCAACTTGGGATGTCCATTTTTATATATTCATTATCAAAATGACAAATAGACAGGCACTGGTTTTTATTTGATATCAGATTGGTTCTCAGGGTAAAGGGAATTAAAAAATATAAAGAAAACTCAAATAGCAAGATAGACTAATACAAATTTTTTCCAGTGTGCACTGTTGCCACTCCCATGATTTTATCATTAATATCACTTTGACTTAATTAATCAGAACTTAACATTGTCTCAGTGAAATTTGAAATTAGAATACTTTGTATTTATTCAGCAAACTCCTGTATATTCATTATTCATTTGTCATTAAAGATTTCAATCTAAATTTTAGCTAACGAAAAAGAAAAAGACAGTGGTGTGATACTATGAGACTCATATACCAACAGATGTTGCAACATCTGAGCTAAGAACACAGCTGACTCCATTTTCCTGTTGTTTAGTAATAAAAGCAACCAAGTATATTACATCCTTGATTCAGGTGGTATTCAAAAACCAATTTATTGTGACCAAAAATAAAAGAATTGTAACATGTTCATGTATACTCCTAAATGTGATACTATATGACTGTTGAATTTTTTATTTAATTGTTGTTTATAATCAGTAAAATAGCTCAAGTGAGCTATTGTTTCTTATTATGTAATGCAAACACCAACTTCAATTAAAATTTGTCCATTTCTACTTTTCCATATATATGTGAAAACTAACTTTTATATAGATGATATAGTTTAATTTTATTTCACTTGTTTGAAAAACACCTGTAGTTTTTAACACACATTAATAATTCTTTAAAAAATCTCAGATGTGTAAAAAAAAAAATGTTATAACAATATCATTGGTATCATTGGTATAAGTAGTTTTTCACATGTGGAAAATAAAAATGATTTATTTTTCCTCTGTAAAAAATGATTTCACATGTATGAATAAAACTAAAACATGAAAAAGAATTTCACATGTACAAAAAGACTATTTCATGTATAATAATTTTTTTATATATGTGAAAATCTTATTAAACATTTGAAAAGAAGAATTACACATGTGAAATATATTTTGTTGCCTATGTAATATAGAATTTCAGTATGTAGTTACAAAAGTACATATGTAAAATAAGACTTTATACCAATGTGTTTTTTCCTTTCTTCATTCATGTTTTACAAATCTTGCTTTTTTAGTGCCTTATTTTTATTGACCAATTAAATATTAAATGATTGAAGGCACAAGTTAAGGGCAGCATTGTACCATAAACATACATGGTACTCAGGGAAGGCAGTTTTTAAAACAAAAATGCCAGGGTACTTTGATTTCAGAGTTCATATTAGAATGACAAGAAAATTCTAAATTGCATATATAGGTGAGTATCGCATTTTAAAAGTGTCTTCCCTGGGTCCCATGTATGTTTTAATGGAACAGCCCTGAGTTGTGTTCACTAATTTGAGCTAGAAAGGTTTTAATCCCTTAAATCAGTGGTTGATGCAGAGACAAAATACACAAGTTCATAATGTTTATTATCAATGAATCTGCAGTTGTATATAATTTTTATGGAATTCCATTTGAATTATTTTCACTGTATGGGTCCAGGATGGTTGACTGGTCTTTGGTGTTCACCTTTACCAGTAAAATTTGCCCCTATACTGGAAAAAATGAATGTACTGAAAAAATGTTTAATACTTGAAACTTTTAACTGTCAGAAGCATATCTATTATTTTCATGAAATGTAGTCCCATAAAAATAACTTTGGTCTGTGACTGACGGCAACATCACAGCATCAGAATTAGAGTCAGATTATCGCTTTGATGATGGACACAGGTGCAATTGTATATACATGTGGTATAATTCTGCCTCCCTAATCTATTAAAATGGACAGCTTGCGGTTAAGTTTGGAGTTCCCATGGCTATCAAATTAATGAAATATAGTATTGGATTGCTGCTACAGTTTAGCAAGTGAGTAGCCTGGAAGGAAGTCTCATCACATGTGGTTGCTTTCAAAGCAATGCTTGGAGCCATCAAGAGGTAAGCCAACTCTACTTCCAATGCATTAGTTTGTGAATAATTGCATGTGCATAAAGCAATAAAAATTAAAGAACCATTTCTGCTTCATAGATATTAATCCAGGCTGTAGTTCTTTTATTCAAAACTAATTTTCACATGTTGTTTGTCTATGTTCAGCTTGGTTTGGATTTTGATGCTATGAATGACTGCTAGGTTGTGTTATCAGTAAACCATACTGAAATTGAAAGATTTGAACCAAGCCACTAAAATTAAATATTTTATGTGGTGCTTGTAAACACTTAACTATTTGCTTTATATTAAGTGAACTAGGAACCAAAGTTGTTGTGTTGATTTTAAATTGGTGATTGGAATAGGATTACATCGTTAGAGTTTCCAGACATTTTCCACATTTGGGATATTTTTACATTCATTTTTTGGAGTGTCAGGTCAGAGACAATTAGCTACTGAAAATTTGAAATTCTTAGCCACCTGGGGAAAACCAGATTTGTGAAGCATAAAGCATGTGTCAGCAATGTTTTTGTTTGTATTACAAGAGTACCATGTTGATTTGGTCTCTGTTCAATGAATCTGGTTTTCTCCTGGTTGCTGTGACAGGTTTCTGGTTATTGTTCTAAGAACATATAATTAAGTATGCTTCAGTCCTTTTTATAAACATTGGGACTCAAGTAATATTTGTAGAATTTTTAAGTTTTAAGTACAACAACATTGGAAAGGGTTTTATTGTTGATATTTTGTGACTATTGGACCTCAGATGTCATGGAGTCATGTGACTAAACCATGCAAATACCAGGTCACATTTCATCAACACCAACTTTTTCTTGTCTCTTAGTGGATAAAGCACATAATGAATGTTATAGTTCCAATTCTTGAGAAAATAAATCGTCTTCCTATTGATTTCATGCAGGTATGGCCCAATGTAAGGACATTTTAGTTTTCTAGGTCTGATAGTAAGTGGCTACCTTATGCCATTTCAGTGTGATGGTGAAGAAATCAGCTTTTTGATAGGCAGTTGACTTCAAACATCAAAATGTCTAAAATGGGGCAGGAAGTGTAAGAGGAAGCTGGAATTACACTACTGTATTGATTTGTGATGTTTGTTGCCAGTGCAGCTCCTGTAAAGGTTGTATTTGAAATCAGTTTCTTGCAGCATAATTTTTCTAAATTTATTTAAATGATAAACTACTGCATTGATAGTATTGGCTAATTAGCATTTGTATTTGTAAAGTTTGGCCATGCACCAACATTCCCCACTCCACCTCCAAGTAATTACTCTGTCAGATATATTATGTATTGTATGCTGAAAAATGGCATTAGGGCCACAACAACAATTGGAACTGTACCTTCATGGTGTTTTGTACATGTACCAGTGAAATAGTTATTTATAGTTAACATGTGATGTTTTTCCAATTCTGTTCATCACAATAATGTACAGGAGTATGCCTTAAAAAAGTAGCATTCTTTCTTTTCACACATACAAAATGATTATATTTGCATACAAAATCTTTTTGACACATGAAAAATCTATTTCACTGTGATGAAAATCTTTTCATGGGTGAAATGTTATTCTACATGTGCAGAAACTCATCTAAAGCTTTTATTTTAGTCATGTAAAAAAACCTTACATTAGAAACAGTTCTTACATATATGTAAAATAGCAGTTTACAAATGTAAATACTTTTTCATTTATGTGACATTCTTTTAAAAATGTGAAATAGTTTGGCTTTCTTACAAAGGTGGAAACATTTCATACATGCAGAATAGTAATTCCGATACAATATTTGTTTTCACAATCCGTGAAATAAATGATTTTACTTGTGTAACGATGATTCATTATGTGAAAAAGAATTTCATGTGTGCAAAAGCTCATTCCAGTATGTGAACCTGTTATAAAGTCATTATGATGAAACAAAATAAACACACAATCTTAAGATCCATGCTTGTGCTTTTGTAATTGGAATCATTAGAAAGAAGTGTGTGCTATGATTTAGACAGAGGTTACTCAATTTGTTATGGAAATGAGTTTCCTACATTTGTTAGAAAAATACTTGCTGCCAATGTTGATGACTGCAGGTTTTGTTTCATGGTGGGAAAGATGGGATATGTCACATCTTAGACTTCTGAATCACATAAAAAATGCATTGTTCTGCAATTGATGGCTTGAAAAGAAATTTTTTAAATTGTAACGATTTGGAAACAATTCATTAAAAATATATACTTACAAAAACAGGTTCAGCTACATCTTGGTTGGAGGGAGGTTGTAAAATTATTAGGTGCATAAGAAGGTGAGATTGGGAGAAGTTATGTTACATTCTGTTTGGAGTATCAATAGCAATGTTATAAGTATAGTGAAAATGAAGAATACCGCAAAAAGTTTACAATTAGCACTGTAAATGGTTGAAAAGAAAGATGTTGCAAATAGTTTTACAAACAGATCTGTAAATGGCTGTAAAGAATGATAGGAAAGGCCTCTTCCTTTAAGTAACATATATTAAGTTTTTTTAATAAAAATACACATTAGATGCTCCCACCACCACCTAGATTAATTCTACCAGACAAGATCTCTTAGAGGACCATTTTTGGAGGTTCTCATTGGTGATTTCATAAGATTTACTGATTTTCTTGAATATATTAGCAATGTTTCATGTGTAACCTAACTGATTAATGAAATATCTGGACAGCTTGCAAATTCTTCATGGTACAATTTATATACACTGTCAGTCAAACCTTTATAACGGCCACCTTTACTTGGCATTTACATGTTTACAATAGCCATTCATATTCCTCCAGCTAATAAATTTCTTTATAAATGTCCTGAATGTAATGATCACCTGCCTTTAGTGGTCAGTATCCAGGTATTTACTAACCAAACCAGTTTCTTCCTGTTGTAATCATTTACTGGTGCATATCTACAGTGCCTGCTTAGTCTGCAAACTAACCTTTTACTTTCTGAGGAAGGCATTGTTTTACATAAAAATCATGAGAATCAATAAATCAATGTGCAGACATTTCTGATCTCTGAATCCAAACTCCAGGTGTCATTGTGTTAGATTTGTAAGGGAAGATGTTTTCATCTTGGGGTAGATGGTTAAAGCAATTCATTTTGTGGAATGGTGCATAAAGAATCTGTGTGTTGTCAGAGCTGAAATGGTATACCTTCAACTATTTGCCTATGAATTACAGTTGTGCCTAAAAAAGGTTTGTTTTTGTTTTTGTTTTGAGAAGCATTACAAGTTACATCCCTTTTCATTAGGGCTAGGGGTAATTCATTCATTCAAAATTTGTCTGTATGAGCAGGCAAAGTTTTGGTTCATGGATCACAATGAATTGCTGTATATGGCTACTTCTGGATTCCTATTCATCACAGGTTTGCACCTAAGCTAACTGTTGTTTGATGTTGACTGATCTAGATATTATTTTTTAGATGTGAACAACTATTTACAATAACAACTTGTACATGCTTCAAGAGGCAATCCTCTGTTTTAGTTGTATGTGAGTTGTCAATCAGTAGTGAAATTATTGTTTTGCACAAATGAAACTAAGATTAGTATTTATTTTAAAACCAGTGTTGATTTAATTTATTGGGTGGATTAAAGTGAGCAGGATACTGTACCCTAGTACAAATCAAAAATGACAATGTAATCCTCCCAGCACATTTCCAACATAAATGCTCTATTTTTACTGGTTACCTGTCTTCAGTGGTCAGTGGCCAGGTGTTTAACTAAACAAAGGTTTCACTCTACCATAAGCAGTCACTTAAGTGCATCAGCAGGAACTGCTCCATGTATGCAAATTAAACACTTTTGTTTGATGAGCAGGCATTGTTTAGATAAAGGGATACCATGTAAATTGATATTTAAGCATTTCATATCTCAACTGTATTTATTTTACTCCATGTACAATAAAAGATTTTGACATGTCAGCTTCGAAAGCAAGGCACTTTTTATTGTTACAGGGAAGCAATTTGTTTACTAGATGATGGGAAAAGTAGTTGTCTCAGCAGAAGTGAAAATTGCTTTTTCTGCCAATGTAACAGGTATAGTTATATATTTTCCTGTGAATTAAAGCTGTCTCTGCAAAAAAAAAAGAAGAAAATGTTTGTTTTCAAGAAGAGGTCATCAAGGTCAGGCAATATTCAAAACATGTCTGTGACCGCTTCAGGTAATGGGTCACAGCAAATGACTACTGATTCTTTTAATTTTCTTTTAATTACAAGTGTCTTGCATAACCTGAGTATCTTTTAATTTTGGTGTTTCAAGCAACTGACTAATCCAGATATTCTATTAATAGTGTGTATAGACTAAGATCGGCTATATATTTTCCAGTCAATGATAATTTCTAGATTTGATTAAAGTGAACAGAATACAGTAAAAATCTTGCCAAGAATGTAACTGGAGAGAGAGAGAACATATACTAGTAACTATGAATTTGTTTTACAGTGCACATAAAACAATAATGCATAATAATAATAATGATAATACCGACATATTGTATTTGCTCAAGAATGAAGTTTAAAAGGTGAACCTGTGTACAGCATTCACATGTGTGCAATGGCAAGTTTTGCCTGAGTGACTGCTATTGACAGGTTTGACTATTTCATGATTTTGATGAATAGTACAAAGAAATCTTCATAATGCAATAATAATAATAATAATAATAATAATAATAATAATATTTGGTTCATAGTATTTGTTCAAATACTAATTTTAAAAGGTTAATTTATGTTCAGAGGTCGCCTGTTTACAAAGGCCAGTTTTGCATTTTCCTATTGGTAGCAGCTATTAACTTATTTGACCATATATATATATATATATATATATATATATATATATATATATATATATATATATATATATATATATATATATATATTATTTTTCTACCAACCTTTGAACTAGCAGATTTTCCAACAGAAATAATCTTCATTGGAAAAAAAATATAAAAATGTTTTTAATGTGCTCAATAGACATCAATTACATTATAGTATAGCTACTTCTTGTGCAAAAATACCAAGTTAAAATAATGCAACATGATTTTTTTTCCTTTAATTGTTTTAAATTAGAAAAGAGAATTATGTTACTATTATTTATTTCCATACAAATATACACAAAACTCTGAAAATAAATGGTACACAGCTGTCAGTACTATATGGGGTACCAAGAAATCAGCAACTTCAGTCTATTGTATATATTGATAACTAATATGTTTGAGAAATTAATAAAAACAAGATTGCCTATTCTGAAGGTGAAAATAATCAATGAAATATGTTCTATACTTGTTACAAGTTAATATCATCTGTATTTCTAACAATATTGTTAAAAAATTAGAAATTAATTTTGCCTTCTTCATCCCAGATAGTATTTTTTGTTGTCTAGTATGTGAATAAAATATATGTGAGCTAAGCATTATAGGTAGAACATGTTGAAGGGTTTTGACATAGATACAAATGGGATAATTATTCAATAGATACATGTATGGTACAATTTTTTTTATTCAACATCATAACAGACAATTCAAGTTTTTTAAGCACAATATAAATGTACAATTACATTATCTTGAATCGACATAATTCAATTTTGCAGCGATACCATCATCAAGTCATTCTGCGCATACATACTAAGCTTACAGTCATTAACATAATTATTCACCATTCAAAAAGTCTATGCACACCAAAACCTTTAACAAATGCTTTCCTTTATAGCTATCCACCACTATCAACATGTCTGATATTATTTAATTATTTATTATTTAATTAATTAATTATTTTAAATTAAATTAAATTATTTAACATAATCTTATGTCTGCAGTGGTAATCCAAGTGAATTATTATTTCAAGTGTTTATGATATGTAGAAATTTTCTCTTGTGTTTATGACATGTAGAATTTTTCTCTTATTTTGTATTCAGGGTATTGAGTTGGCTATTCACATTTGGAGCATGTGTTTTGTTTAATGCAGAATTAAGGTAAATCAAAACATTTGATGAGGTTAATCATTTTGGTCTATGAGATATAACTTTAATTTTTTGAATCATACCCAAAAAATGTGCGAACCATGCAAATAATATCCTCAGCATCAACATGGTATTCTGAAGAAAACATTAAATGCTCCATCCTTAATCTTTCAACTGAACAATCAGCAGAGCTAACATGATACATCCAGTCATTAGCATGTAATTTTGGACATGATTTCATTTTTGTCCCTTTAAAAGTTATTACCTTATAATAGGCAGAAATTCTGCACACAGTGAAAATGTTTTGAAAATTGGTTTTAAGACTAAACTTAAGATATGTTCAACTTGTCCATGATATGCCAGAAAACTGCCTAGCTATCTAACAATGATGTCCTCATGGTAAGACTGAAGCAGATTTCCAGGTGTGACAATGTAAGGTTTCACATTTAGCTAATACTAAAAATAGTTGTCCACTAGAATTGTAATTGGATTTACTGGTAGCTGATGGCAGATAGAACAGCTTGGC
Source organism: Potamilus streckersoni (assembly GCA_016746295.1). Taxonomy (NCBI): domain Eukaryota; kingdom Metazoa; phylum Mollusca; class Bivalvia; order Unionida; family Unionidae; genus Potamilus; species Potamilus streckersoni. The sequence goes on along the minus strand of JAEAOA010000086.1, from coordinate 592,866 downwards.
ATTTCATCCATTTCTCTTCTGAAACAAAGCATCTCCAAAATGAACTTAAAGCATTATCTCTTTTCTATACTTCATTGTAACGTTTTAGGGATAATCTTGGAACAATGTTCATTGACAATAATTCCTGGAATAATAGTTTGCAGGCATATGGCATCTTCAAAGTGGAGACATTTTTGGATGACTTGCAGTACTGGCACCTGAAAAAAATACAAACAAATAGAGATAATGATGTTTTTCAACAAGGAGGTAAAAGCTAAAAATAATGCCAAAGCTGAAATCCCTTGGACAATCAATCTTACTAAAGGTAGATGAGCAATTATTATCCATTCCAACATGGTGTTTATCAAAAGTTACTGTGATTGATTCTATAACTGTAACAGTAAATGCCTAAATCTCATTTATGTCAAGTTAGAGAAGTTTAACTATAAACTACTGAAGGTAGATGAGCAATTATTATCCATTCCAACATGGTGTTTAACAAAAGTTACCGTGATTGATTCTATAACTGTAACAGTAAATGCCTAAATCTCATTTATGTCAAGTTAGAGAAGTTTAACTATAAACTACTGAAGGTAGATGAGCAATTATTATCCAATTCCAACATGGTGTTTAACAAAAGTTACTGTGTCCACAGCTGTAACAGTACATGCCTAAATCTCATTTATATCGAGTTAGAGAAGTTTAACTATAAACAAAACATTTTAATGAGTCAGCATTAAAATACATAAAAGTAAGAGTTTGTAACACCATAGCTGATGCTGGTCACTCCTTGAAATAGATAACATCAGCCTAACAATTAATGTGTAACTGTGCAGCTGTCAATAGCCTATGTCTTAATACTTTGCCAACTACTCAGTTGCTCGCATGATTTAAATTTTTGCTATAATAATCAGGGACAAAATCACCAACCAAAAGTACCCGTAATGCAAGTCTTTGCTGAAAGTGTGATAATTTGTGTGTGGAAAGATGGAAACTTACCTATATTCCATGAAACATCATTAAAAAAAGATTTCTAACTGCTTTAAGTAAGAAAAATTTGAGCAAAAACATCTGGCTGTCTAAAAAAAGTTTCAAGGTAACTCAAACTGAATTACTCAATTATTCAAAATTCTGAACCAGAGTTCTTGTAAAATATGTGAAAATTATTGTAAAAGGAGTTAGTTTTCTTCCCCCATTTTATATATAGAGACCATTTTTGTGACTTTCACATCAAGGCAAATTTAATCAATTTAACAATTAATTTAATGTGAACTTTGACCCCAATTCTTTTTTTCCTTCCCTCTGGATGTATTATAGTTTACAAGGAAAGCAGTAATGGGCAGGACAGATGAACATAACCTATTATGGCTTACAAGTACAGATATGAAATTCAGAGATTATATAATTGCATGAACTTTTCTAATATTTTCTTCCAAACAGAAATATTTTCAGTTTTAAGTCATAATTTCTCTTACCATCCTGAGTATCCCAAAAGACCACATTTGCCACAAACATCAACCTCAAAGGCATCACTGGAGATCATCAAGCGTTCCAATAACAGCATACTATCAAGAAACAATAGATTTTTAAAGCACCATGCCAACAGCAAATACTGCCTATGATTGAATAAGATACATTTTTTAAGAACTTGATCAAAATAATCATTAAAAAAAGCCATTTTTTAAAAAAAAGTAGACTTTAAAAGAAAAACATAACATGATATAATATACACCAGAAATCTGTGGGGCCCTCGAGTGGTCTAAAGCGCTCACCATTACAGATCATTGCCATCTCACCTCTGTCTGCATAGGTTCTAGTTTCAGATTTGGCTAATTTAGTTATATGAGAAAGCTTGCTAGTAGCTTCTAGTTGGTCAGTAGTTCTTTCTGAGGTTTTCCTGGGTTCTTCCTCCACCATTCATACTGGCTGCCATGTATAGCCTATCTTGTGCTGAAAAATGGCATTAATCCCTACAACAACCAGAAATATGGTTTAATATATATGCTGGCCAACAAGGGTATCTTTCACTAGTAATTTGACCCAATCTAGATATGGTGTCCAATAATTGTGTCTTCCTCAAGAAACCTGACCCAACAGAGAGAGAAAGAAAGAGATTTTTTCAGTCATATATGCTGGCCAAAAACAGTGTCTTCCACTAAAAATCTGGCCCAATATAGATACATTGGCCAATAACGGTGTCTTCCACTAGAAATCTGACCCAATATATACATGCAGGCCAAAAAGGGTGTCTTCCCCACTAGAAATCTGGCCTAATATAGATATGCTGGCCAATAAGGGTGTCTTCCACTAGATATCTAGCCCAATATTGATATGTGGGCAAAAAAAGGTGTTTTCCAAAAGCTATAATTCAAGTACAACTCATAAGATTATAACAAGTTCATGATTTAAACACACTGAAGGCACATTCTTTGTCCACAATCTATAACATGCTTCTGAACTTAAATTACACAATTCTACAAGATTTCACAATGCAGCTATAACAAGATGGTTGGAGTTCACCAAGTAAATGTTAGAAAAAATTGCAAGTGTATCCTCTCCACCATAAAATGTGGGGATAGATGATGCAAAACTAGAGATTCAATGATGCAGTAACCAATTACATATTAAACAAGAAATACTTAAAACATGGATTACATATTTAATGTTTATTTTAATATATATGCGAAAACTGGAAGCTAAATATGGCATGTGTACTCACCAACCAATCTATACATGTCCTTAATGAAAATATGTAAAGAGAAGCATAATTTTTAGAATTACTCTGCTAGATTCTGTTAGGATCTAAATACTATATTTCTTGCCAATACATAATAATGTATGAAACTGTTTTTATATGAAAATTATATATGCCAGACACGACCAACGGAATTGATTTTAGACTGACCAAAAAATGCACAAATCAAAGGCTTGTAAAATATTGATAGTAAAATTGTGCTTGATATAAACAATTTAACAGGCATAAAGCTGCCTCCATCATCTTTGTTAGTAAACGATTTGATTTCATGGGTAAATAGTGACCTAAAAAATGTGGTTCAGTCTTTGTCTGTAAAACAGCTTAAAACATAATACAATTTTAAACTAATATTGATAAATTTGACTCTGTACTAGTGCTGAGGAAAATAGAGCAGCAAATCCATCGACCCATACAACTTAAATGGTTCTGTTCCAGTCCATGGTCATCAACAGTAGGTGTATAATTTTAACTTTTAGCAATTCAACAACAAGTGATGTTGATATCAGTCATTTAAAGCTGATTTTTGCATTTCTAACAAGAAAAAAAAAAGAATTAGATTTTAAGTATATTGGTACAGACATACAATGACTTTAAAACTTACATGAAACATAATGTGGGTTTATATTAATGGAGCTAACTGAGGTAAGATGAAGTGGGAGGGGGGGATACTTGTATGTGGCATGTTTGGTGGATGGTTTGTATGATGACTGACTGATCAGGCAATAGTTATTTATTGTTATCCCTTAAATGGGAACAAACTTCTCAGTAAGAATTTTTTCAGACAACTTAATTGTTCTGCTCATGGTTGTGTATGTCATATGACTAAGCAAACATCAGTTGGTTTTTGTTTACTGTTAATTAGGCAATCGATGAAGACAAACATAATGAAGACTTAATGTTGATGGTTCAGATTTGCTTTATTAGTTTTATATGGAGCTAATGTCTTTCAAAATCAGGCAGGAAGCTGTCATATTTGTATTTTCAAGAATACAGCATGTCATGCCAAAATATGATATCAAAATAATATTTGGGGGGCACTAAATCTCTGAATTATTTCAAGAAATTGGTGGAGTTAATGTAAAATTTCAGAAGCCACACCATGACCTTGTTATATCCAAATCTGTGTTAGAACAATACATATAACTGTGGGGGTTTCACCAAATTTCTACCAACAGGACACAAATCTGATTAAACATCCCAGATTGTGTAAAGACTGAATGATATGCACAAATATAGCTCAAGATTAGAACTAAACTGAAAGTAAGTTATATCAGATGTTGTGTGGACAGCTGTAAAAGACAGTATTATGTGATAGACAAACATAACTAAATCTATAAATTATGGTAGAATCAAGACAGGGAAGTAAATGATGTCATCTATTATTGTCATTTCTGTCAAATATATTAACAGAACATACTAGAGTACAGGCAAAATTGTTTGAAAAGTCATCTCTTTTACACAATCATTTATTTTAATGAGTCCCTAAAATAAAACTATTCTGAAAACGAGAATCTACAGGCAAATATGTGTCTAAAGCAGTTACTTTTTCTATTTTCAAGAGGCTGTTACTAATAATAGGTCAAACTGTATAGCTGATCATTAAGTTAAGATTTTCCCTACAGATTTTTATGGAGCAGCCTGCCTATATTTTCCCAGACTGACCTATGTGAGGTCTACAAATCCTTGCTCTGAGCTACCCAGAATACTTTGAAAAAGATTTACCTAGCTCCATAACCAATAAGACAATCTCTCTCCATTTCTCCAAGCCTAAGTCCTCCATCTCGTGATCGTCCTTCTGTTGGCTGCCGTGTAAGAACAGCTCTTGGACCCTTTGCTCTTGCATGCATTTTATCCAACACCATGTGCTTCAGCTTCTGGTAGTATATAGGCCCAAAGTATATGTACGCTGACAAAGGCTCCCTGAAGGAGAATTTAAATGTTCGTAGTGAAAATGAGTGAGATAGTGGATATAGTAAAATATTTGCAGTATCATCTATGAAAATTCATGAACCATACAAGTTCTGCTACTGAGGTAGTAAAAATACAAGGCTAATGATCACCAGCTTTGCAAAATATTTCATTCTTGTTTTATCCAGTATGTGTCTTTGTTGCAAGATGGGTTGGGTCTGATCCTTGGTTACACCCATAACTTTTCCCAATCAATTTTATTTATTACTGCAACCAAACACAAATGATCTATATCCCTGATGTACAAGGTATTTTTTTTAAACTGCTTTCATGGGTTCAATTTGGGTTCCAGACTTCAACTGAACACAGGGAGCGGTAAAGGGAAATCTCCCTCCATAAATATGATGAAGAAATTTTCTAAATATATTTGGGGATTTATTGAAGAAAACAAAAGCTGCACTTAAAAATAATATGCAAAATTTGTCTGCACATTCAGTTAAAATGTTTGGTGTGATTTTGTAAAAAATTTCTTGTTAGACTTACCATGACTATGACCTCTGACCCTCTTGATCACAGAAACTAAAGGTTGCTTCTTTACTTGAAGTGCATGCAATCCACAAGTTTTGTCAAGAAACTTACTTTAGAATAAAATTCTTTTGCAAAACTCCTCTGAACTTGAGCCACAATGATACTGAACTTTAACCTTTTGACTGAAAGATCAACAAACCCCTTCTATACCTTACGGGCAAGCCCTCCACAAATTCTGGTCAAGGTTCATGGGCTAAAACTCAAGTTACTATACAAAATCAATTTATTTTGCTTACAGTTTGTGACCATAAGCTTTGACAATTCATGACCTATGACATTTAACTCAAATCTGATTGGCTTCTTTCTTATCCCATGAGTAAGGTGAGCCAAACATTTGGTCAAAATCCATATATGCCAATCTCTGGCGAGACAAAAGCATAATCTAAGTGGACAAAAGGAGTAATCTGAGAAGAAAAAGTGTAATCCATATATAACGTAATAACATTCAATGTGCATATGTACAAAACATGTATATTTTGGCGTCAGGAAGCATCCGTTTAAATAAAGGACCAAAGTTGTATTCAACCAATAGTTATAATCAGTGTTCTATTAAGAGTTCTGTAAATAATGCCCCTGCATTTATAAAAATCATTTCCACAATTTAGTTCTGCTGTAAAAAATAAGTTACCTTAGAAATGAAGTTAGTAAAACAATCTAATTCAAGTCGTCTGTTTTACACTATGACCAATATTAAAATCCTTTCCACAAAGCCTGCAATGGGTGCGAAGCTAACTTAGAATGGTACTGTATTGTATTATTCATGTATTTATCTCTGAGTTGTTTTTTTTCTCTCATTTTTTTCTTCTTTCTAATCCATCTGTGAAATCATTTGTTTAACATTTTTGCTGTAACATATGCATCATCTAGAATAAATAGGAAAATTTTACCGCCAAATTCCTAGAGAATGGTTCTGTTCCTCACATTATTTTTAACAAAGAATATGTGAGTAAAGATTAAAAATTAGAAAACCAGTCTGTTCGGTCCTAAGACAGCTGCTATAAATAGATCATAACACAAAGGAAGGTCACTGCTAGTCGACAGACAAGTGTACTTTTATGTCATAGTTACACAGAAGCCATTTTTTTCAGAATATGTTCTGTGCAATTAGTGGGATGATAATAAAAATGTGAAAAAAAAAATTATTAATTTTTTTTGGGAAGGGGATATACTGAAAAAGGCGTTATTTAGTGAAAAAATGTGTAATGATTACGCCAAAAGTGTAATGGTTGGCATGTATGAAAATCTGTGATGTTAAACCATTATTATTGTGGATATGTAATTGTTCTTCTTTTAGTAACATAAGCCCTGACCTTTGACCTCCAAATTAAAAAGCTTCAACCTTTCCCAAAGTGCAATCAATCAATAAAGTTGTGTCCAGGTCTGAAATTTATAACTTTATAACTGTGGAAGCCATTTTTCTTTTATGAGTCTTAGTGACCATGTCCTTTGAGCTTTTGAACTTTGATACTTATTTTTCACACAAGTGTACATCGTTCACAAAGTATGGTGCTGCTGAACTAAAATTGTCATGTGGAACAGGAAAAGTTCACGGACAGACAAAGCAAATATGCTTCTCCAAAATGTCTAATGAACAACAAGTGTACAAATCATAAAGGTGAATAAAGTACATGACTGACTTAACATACCCAGTGATTCCTGATGTTACATAGTCTTTTCCCATGTAGTTAAATCCATGTCTTATGAGATCCTCACAAAGATCTGACACTTTATCTCCACCAAAAGCTGAAAGGAATAAAGTCCTTGAATTTATGTGATTGGTATATAGAAAGATGTCTCTGATTTCCAATTAGACATTGTAACACTCTTCACTGGAACCATAAAAGTGTAAAAGTTTATATAATTGTGTACTATATAATAGAACTAACAATTCTGAAGGGAAACAAAAGGAAAATTTTCTGAGAAATGAGGAAATTGGTCAAGGCATGAAAATATAATGTGTGACAAAGTGAACATTTCTTTCATATTCAATGGACATTTGCCATGATTTATTTAGCAATCAGTGAGAATCACATATTAACACATCCTATCATATACCCTATTGTATGCAATTTACCACAACAAAAAATAGCTTTTGAATTATAAAATCAACAAAGTGATGATGTATCTCCAGCTGCTTGCACTCTGATCTTGTTGATCTAATGTAAACATCCACATTAAAATTATGAGATCAATGCCATGTTTGTAAAAATTAATGAAACTGTAATGACTGACAATAAACTGTTCCCATAACTGTCCTGAAAGAAACAATTTATCAATACACTATTGTTATGAATTAAAATCACTATTTGAACACTTTTCTTATTATATGTAAGCAAGAGCTTTCTCTAGAAATGTGTACCATTTGTGATGGGAAGTAATAGATATACAATACTGTATGGGTGATACAGAATACCTATTAGCAACAGGCCAAGTAAGTAGAGCCATTTATAATTTACATGATTCATGTGAAAAAGTTGATAGGTAAATAAAGCCTATGTTCTATTGTTTTTGAGTTTGTTTTGAAGTATTTTGTATTGGTGCCTCCTCATTTAAATGTATACTAAAAGGGGTCTATAACCTAGAAACATTATAATATCAATTCTAATTGATGAGGTGTGGGGCGGAGAAAGAGAAGAAGCAGAAGAAAGAAAAAATGAAATGGGCCTAAAGATGGAAATACAGGATTCAATCACATACATACAGGACAGATATATTTTCTACATGGGAAAAGAAAGTAGTTCTAAAAGTATCACTCCTATGGTGATAAAAGTAATATCACCTGTGTAGCAGTATGATTTTTCTCCAACTGATATATTTCAGTAACTCATTATGAAATATAACCAATATCAGTACCCATTGTTTCATAAGTACCATGTTATACTAGAGGCATAATACAAATGAATGAACAGATCTTCTTATGAATATGCAGATGACTTCATGAATATGCAGATGACCTATTGAACATACAGGTGACCCTATGAATATGCAGATGACTTCATGAATATGCAGATGACTTCATGAATATGCAGATGACTTCATGAATATGCAGATGACCTATTGAACATACAGGTGACCCTATGAATATGCAGATGACTTCATGAATATGCAGATGACCTATTGAACATACAGGTGACCCTATGAAAATGCAGATAGACTACTTGATATGCATTAGGTTATATTCTGTGAATAATGTTAATTTTATTAAAATCCCACACTATTGACAGCAATTCATGTTATGTGTGATTTCTTGTTTTCATGGTACATCCCTGCAATTCAGATCGGCAAAAGCTGCAACAATTTACATTTCTTATTGGTTATTTGCTCAAATTTTACTAATATATTCAAATTAAACAGTTATTAAATTTGTATGTCATGAATATATTTAAATTAAAGTTACTAAAATTTGATGTCATATGTTCAAATCAAACAATCACTAAATCTGATGTCATAAATATATTCAAATTAAATATTCACTAAATTTGACATCATAAACATATTCATGTTAAACACTTACTAAATCTGATGTGATCAATATATTCAAATTAAACACTTACTAAATCTGATGTGATCAATATATTCAAATTAAACACTTACTAAATCTGACGTGATCAATATATTCAAATTAAACACTTACTAAATCTGATGTGATCAATATATTCAAATTAAACAGTTACTAAATTTTTATGTCATGAATATATTTAAATTAAAGAGTTGTTAAAATGCAATAATGCTAAAATATGGCTCACATTATTTTCCTATGGAAATCATATCCAGTTTATTGGAATATTTACCTGTGCCATAGTGAAATTTCCCATCTAGTACCCCTGCTTTACTGCCCAACAGTTCCATCAGCTTGCCCACTGTCATTCTGGAGGGGTATCCATGAGGGTTCATAATCTATTGGTAAAATAAAAAGTTTTAAGGAGGCATATTCATTACTGAAATTTTGGTTTATGTATACTTGATTATGATGAAATAAAATTGGTACTAAAACATCCTGAATACAAAAGAAAAAGTTGGATTTGGGCAGATTTTGGCTCCCATATTAGCAATAAATTAAAGTCTTTGTTCTGTAAGGAAATGGGTTATGGTTATACATGAAAATTGAGTTTTGAAGTTTGCAATGTGACACAACTTATAAGCATGTATATATAGTACACCCTTATATCATGTATATGATGTATGCATGTACATTTTTGCAATATAGAATACCAGGCTGTATGAGTAAATATTTACCTTTACACACAAAACTTGGCTTTTTTTAAAGAGTTAATAACCAACTTGCAATAACCAAATAGTATGTAGCACTGAATAAAAAAAAATCAGAATTGAGAAAATGTGATTCTTTAGACATGCATATATTTATTTTTCAGTGAACTTCATTTAATCATAAACAATGGGAAACAAGAATAACTGTAAATATAATGATTAAACATAAAATTTTGAGGAAAATGAAAAATGTACTTACCACATCTGGACAAATACCCTGCAAAATGATAAAGAGAGTCAATTTTATTCAGAAGTATCAATCTTAATTATATGAAAATAATCTAATAAAAGTATGCCTAGATGACAAAAAACAGTCTAACAAATGCATAAGTAGGTAACAAAAAGTAGATTTTTCAGTAAATGATGTTTCTTTAGAATACTTACCTGATCATATTAAATGTTAAGATTATTAGTTTGCAACTTCCCAAAGTGAGCCCTATTAAAAAGATGACATTCATCTCTTCTGTCTATGGTATACAGACCAAGTCTATAAATCTTGCCAATTACCTCCCTTTGCCACCACTAGATACCAAAAACGGATGCTCACATGGCAGGGTGGCTTAGAGGGTGTTTTAAGTAATGTTATCCAGTAAGTATTCTTGGAGAATCATAATGACTTAAAAATTTACTTTCTCCTTTTAATATGTTCCCCCAATCACATTAAGAGAGCAGGTTGAAGGAAGATTCCCTATCTGAATGATAAATTGCTCATCTAATTTGATTACAAAACAGCCAACTGTGATCCCCACATCCAAGATGATTAAGAAATTCTTCTTACAGACAAAATTTTACTAGAGTATCCAGCAAAGCTAAGATGCTGTGTTGACATTAATTAGATCTTGTGGTCATCTATACAGCCACTACAGGACCCACAGATTTCCAAATTTGTCTCCATGAAGCTAAATCCCTTAGATCAAAACTGAAGCTTGAATTTTGCATGCCAGCTAAAATTTCTGCTATGTCTCAGATCAAAACTTTCAATTTGAAAGCGAGGTTTGAAGATATCGCTTAATTTCAGGAACTGAGATCATCACGGGGGGACTCTGAACTCATGACTTCAGACTATGCCAAATGTATAACCCAATTCAACCACAAAAATATTCTTTGAGGGGCGATATGCTGCTTCCCAGCCTTTATTGGGAAAAAGAGTTGTTTGCATATGCTACGATTTGAATCTTTGAATCAATGTGCTTCCAGCATTGCTTGAAGGCACTAAATGGGCCTCCAATCTCAATGTGTGAAAGGAAGAGAGGAAGCATATTTTGATTGTGATTTGGCACAAAACCTGGTTCTGTTATTAGAACCACTGAACCATCTATTCTAAACTGAAGATAGTTCAGGTCAACTGAAAGTACATGCAGACTTGCTCATCCAGCATTCTGAAGCTAATGCTATCAATAAAAATGTTTTATCTAATAGTAGTTTAAATAAGGTTCAAGTTAAAGACTCAAATTTATCTTAACTGAAAATGTTAAAGCCCAGGACAGATTCCATTTTGGAAATGGGATGATAGATTTTAGGTGATCTTAATCAAAACTGGCTAGCAGGTCTCATAGATCTTTATTATGACCAATATCCCATCATGCCTGAATGTGTATGATACTGAGTGGTAATCTTTGATGGTAACTGCAGACAATATTTTCTCCTTGTAAAGCAAGAGAGAAAAGTCATCCAGTTTAAGGAATCAAGTCAGGATGATGTTATTGACTTGGCAACAGTCCCTGAAAACATGCCACTTTTCCTCGCAAGCCTTCAAAGTAGCAGATCTTGTTGATTGCAAGATTCTAATCACAACTGAAGGTCTAAATTCTTTCTTTTGCAAGGCTGTCCTGACAAGAGACAGGTATCAAAGAGAAGATGATCCAGGCAGGAGTGGAACACCAGCAACCATGTTGTTTGAGAAAATATGGTTTTATCAGATTCTTTCTGAGCAGATAAGTTGCTAGATTGAGTTGACCCAGGACATGTTACATCTGAGAATGGCGAACAGAATCATCCTGCCTATCTGACCCTTTAACTTTTGTATTAATTTCAGTACTAAGACTGGGTGTGTGCAGGTAAAGGCCCACAATTGTAACTTATTGTCCATGTATCCACAGCCCAATCTTCTGGGCACAGAATTGGAGAGATGAAGGTGGGCAACTTATAATAACGCATCATCACAAAAATATCAATAATCAGATATCCACATGTGCACACATCCATGCACGAAACCAACGAAAGAGGGACTAAGAGTTGGTCCATTCTGCATGAATGATTTGATCCTTTCTGGACAGAGTATCATCCAGGATATTGAGTCTGCTGGAAATGTGCCTGATTTTGACATTGATATGGAGCTGGTCACTCCAACACAGAAACTGTTAAAGAATACACAGGTCGAGAGATTTGGTGTGTGTGTGTGTGTGTGTGTGTGTGTGTATACACACACAAAGAAAAGATGATTATATCTATTTAGTTTGGCTAGTAGCAGGTTTATATGTCTAACAATAATGTGATCAGGTAATATATTTGAAGGAGAAATAGTCTCATGCCTGGATGACAGAAATAGTCCAACAAGTATATACCTAGACAGGAGAAACTGTCTAATAAATGCATGCCTAGACTTCAAAAACAAGTCTAACAAAGGTATACCTAGATGAAATAGTTCCTACATCAAAGTATAATGTCACATATTGTTTAACAAGAAAGGAAAAAAACATTCCCTCCAGTGACAGCACAGATGCTGATTCAGTGGACATTGTCCATCAATAATGGTTAACCAACAAGATACATTTGTCTATAACAATACAGAGTGTCTTGAATATGAACCTATTACACAATAATGACCAAGTTTTCATTTTCCAATACTTTCAATGAAGAAATAATGTCTACAAGGAAGCATCTCAAAAAATGTGCCAGTACTGCAAAAGTAATATATAATCAGAGGCATAATACAAATGTTCCATGACAATTCGCACTGTGCATCAATTAATCCTTGGGTCACCTAGTTCCAACATCTTCAAAAGATATTAAATAAATTCTACTTACTAGATCTGTGAAAGGCATGTCTTCCTGAGGTACTATCAACCCACAAACGCTAAATAAAAAAGAATAAACAGGTATAAAATTCTTGACACAAACATGCTGATCCAAATTTTAAATAAAAAATTAAAAGATGTTATGATGTTGGAAATTGTTTTATTTGATTCTGAATTTTTTGTGCAGAAACCATTTTTTCTTTCAATTATAGTGACCTTCTCTTTTTGAACCAAGACTGATATGCTTCATCCTTACCCCAAGTGATAGTCTTCCACAAACTTTGTTTTAGATTTATGAAGAACTAATGTGTGGAAAAAATTCTTCCTCAGTCACAGTGACCTCATTTTTACATTTTTTGACCCCCAAAGTCAATATGTCTTTTCCTTACACCAAGTACAATCTGTCCACAATGTTTGGTTAAGGTATATAATGTAGATAGAACTAATGTTATTGAGTGGGACCCATTATATTCTTTGTCACTCAACCCTTGACTTTTCAACTCTGAAATCAATAGGCTTCTTCCTTACCTCAAGTACAAGTCTTACCAATAATAAGTTTTATATTTTAAAGATGAGTCTTTCAGAGTGTGCAAATTGTTTCAAGGTTGAATGGTAATACAGGTACATGTAAACATCACATGATCTGACAAGGATATGAGTTCTGGTAAAAGATCTGAGTATTTCAAAATGTCTAGGTGATTCAAAGTCTCATATTGCCAGATATGTTATTTTGAGAAACAACAACATAAAAACTAAATTTTTCATTATTCTACAATAATATATTATGGTTGTAATTTCTATGCAAGTAATCACAATAGTTCTGCTCAGCCTTGTTTGATAAGTTGTGAATTTTAATCTCACTACAAACTCTATATCTCACTTTCCCATAATGAATCTTACCAATGCGTTTTTCTTGCATGGAGTATGCCTTGCACTTGGTTTTCTTGCTAAAGTTTATCACATTTATGAATGATTCAGATCAACCACTGATTAATGTTAGATATTTTAATTATATTACTGAAATAATATTTTAAAATGGCATTCAACTCGTCAATAAAACTGAGTTGATAAAAACCATGACTCTTATGCCCGTGCAATCTGCTGGCCTTTTACAGATTCAACCCCATAAACTTGATTTAATACATGAAATCTAATTTGTGTGTGTGTGTGATGTGGATTTTTAACATCGCTTAAACAATTTTTCAGTCATAAAACTATGATGTCTGCAGTGTGGCCATGTGGTATCATGCTGCAGACATAGCATTATGTCCCACCCAGTCACATTATCCTGACACCAGGCCGACCAATCCTGACACTAACTTCTTAGTAATGAGCACATAATGAGGCAGCTTTAATAAAAATTTTATAAATCTTTGCTATGACTAGACCGGTATTCGAACCTGCGATCTCCCGCATCCAAGTTGGACGCTCTAACCACTAGGCCACCGGTGTGGTTGCAGAAATATCAATAAGATGATTCTCAAAATGGCAATGATAGTTAATATCAGAGCTGTACCATTTTCATTTAGGTGACATAAGAGGTCTATGTAGATATGACTATTTGTTTAGGAGCTATAGCAATGTTATTGTCAAAATGGCCAACAAAACATGGGAATAAATGTGTTCATAAAGTTTGGTGGGGAATCCTTCCAAAGGTAAGAATAAGATACAATAATGGATGCAGGATAAAAAGCCACTTCATAAGCTTTTTTGATTTATGAAGTGCAGCACTAAAAAGATCATCTTACCCTTTTTGTCCATGTCTGCTACTGAATTTATCTCCAATTTCAGGCCTGCGAGTCTGTCTGAGCAACATTTTTATAAGGAATGCCTCTTCTGTGTTAGATGAGATCATCACTTTTTCAATGTATGCTGCTTCTGATGACTTGTACCTGAAAAGACAGTGAATGAATAAATGTGCAATTTAAAAACTTTTCACATGTATACTGCCTAAAGTTTTGAACTAGTCAGTAAATATATGTACAACCTAAAACCTTTTTGCACATATACTGCCCAAAGTTTTGAATTAGTCAGTGAATGACTATACAATTTAAAATCTTTTCACATATATACTGCCCAAATTTTTGAATCAGTTTATTTCTATACATGCCAGTTTCATGTTATATTTTGAGATGCAAAATAAAATTTCCCTTAATTGTTGTTCTTGTAAAAAACTACTTCATATATCCAATCAGGATCGGATTTTCCCTTTAATCACTTAAGCTTCCTTATGCAACTGAAATTACATTTCAGACAGTGACTCCTTTATAGAAGCTTCACTGGATATAAAAAAGAGGTCACCTAGTAGTTGATATGCACCTTACTGTGAATGCAACTTTACACAAATTATGAAAACTATAAAGGGGAAAAAAAGCTTGGAGCACATAGTTATAACTTGTAAATCATTGAGCTATAGTGACTGTAGTTTAAGCACTGGACTCTAACCAAAATGTTGCAGGTTTGATTCTCACCATCTGATCTGCCTGCACTAACTACCAAAATTCTCAGTACTTTTTTTCTTTGCTCTTAGTAATTTTTTAAATCTGAAGTGTTTCAGAAGGAAAGCATTTTGGTATTGTAAAAATAAAAGATTTAGAAGCTAAAATTGCAAATACAATTAAAATAATTTTTGTATAATTGTCCTTAAATAATATGTGTGATAAATAACATCCTTCATGCACTTGAAGATACAATGAAACATTTACTGGCATGAAAAAGTGATGTTTTTATTTCTTTGGCTTTGAAACTACATTGCATTAGTAGTAATACACACATTTTCTTTAGTAAAATGCTTCTTCTCAATCTGTTAATCAAAAATGTACAAAATATTTTGATTTGGTTGGGCAAAACTGCTCTAAGGTGTTTTGCCTAGTGGCAGTAGTTTTTTCACTAACTGAAATGTGGTTATGCATTGCAGTGTAATTATAAGTCAACTTGACCTGTGTATCATCATATTTATCATAAATGACAGGTGCTTATTCAGGGCATATATTTATATAGTCAAATTGATCTCTGCATCAATATGTTTATCATAAATGACAGGTGGTTAATTAGGGATATATTTATAAAGCCCAACTAATCAATGCATCAAGACGTTTATCATAAATAACAGGTGGTTAATTAGGGATATATTTATAAAGCCCAACTGATCAATGCATCAAGACGTTTATCATAAATAACAGGTGGTTAATTCAGGGCATATATTTATACAAATTGATCTATGCATCAAAATGTTTATTGTTTATCATAAATAACAGGTGGTTAATTCAGGGCATATATTTATACAAATTGATCTATGCATCAAGATATTTATCATAAATAACAGGTGGTTAATTCAGGGCATATATTTATAGTCAAATTGATATGTGCATCATGATATTTAACATAAATGACAGGTGGTTTTAAATATCATAAATGACAGATGGTTGCAGTTGCTGCTCATGGCAGAGGTTACACAAATCAGGTTTCACTTAAGTTAATCTGTGTTTCTTCAGAGTAACTTTAGCTGGTTTAGGACACTACCTATCACACTTCTATGGTAAGGCTGTGTTGGAGCAAAAGTCATGCTATGTTATTTTTAAAAAATTTAACTATACCCGATGCAAGATAGGTATCTCTTTGTAGGTTTTCCACCTTGCTGCAATATACAATTGATAGAGAAGCTATGCCATTCACAACACTAAAAGAGAATATCCATGTAAACATTACCACCAAACTTGATAAAAACTGGATTTGTTGTTCTGAAGATGCTGAACATAGCTTTTCTGTATGTTTGCTATGGTAGTCACAACAATGCTAAGGAAGCCACATCAAAAACAAAAAAGTTCCATCTAAGTTTCATCAAAACTGGCAGAGCTGTTCATAAGATGTTAAAAATAAGTTTTCCACCTGGTTGCTATGGAAGTCACATTGTCACTAAGATAAAGTTAGAAAGATTGTATATGCATTATCAATTTTGAATGGCTATGAACCGTTTGTGGACGCTGTGATTGCTGCAAATCATAAAAGAAACAATAAACAATAGGAAGCTTCCCCAATCGATGAACTAGTAATGAAAACAATATCATTTTTCAAAAGGCTAAGAAGACTGATACTGCAATGGTATATAAAAGAGAAATCATGGTCTAGTGGTGACCACAATAATCAGGACTGAACAGTTTGAGTCACACACCAACTACTATTGTTAATGTGTCCTAAAAGAAGGCACTTAACCTTTCTTGCTCCGGTTGACCCATCTGTACCTTGATACCAGCACTGAGTATGTTAGAATCCCATCCAGGAGTAGTAATACACTCTTGGTCATACCACTTCAGGGTATTAAATATTGACACAATGAGCCACTATTCTACTCAGAGAAAATTTAAACATTATGCCCATTTGCAGAACTGTTCAAATTTTACAACTGTAGGTGATGTTTCGATTTTCATGCAGCAGGAATGATGCATTATATTGTATGTCACAGGTCGAAAATGAGAGAAGAATTATTTCAATAAAATATAAACACAGATCAAAATATTCATTAATTAAAAATGCCCTGATCAACAGTTTAGATTTGACAGAACTGAATGGTGATATTTGTGACTCCAACTGCTATGGTAGTAGAGGTATGTAGAGTTGTCATTGCTGTCTGAAAAAAGAAAGAGACACTAATGTTGAAGTGATAATAAAACAATGTGCTTACGTCTGTGGCACTTCTCGATATTCTGGCTCTTGTGTGGGTCCTGCCTGAAGAGGACTGAGGGTTACTGTTGGCATCCACTTGTTTATCAACACCTGCTTGTTCTCTATCTTCTCTCCTGTATAATAACAGTTTTTATATTCCAAATTTACCATCTGTTATTTTACATTCACAAGACAAGAGAAAACAATAGATAATCCTATAGCATCAAGGAATCATGTACAAAAATGTGACATCAGTGGGTTGTGTTCAATAAGGCTAGTATTAGGTGAGTGCAAAGGTACCAATCCTAATATATTTTGTTTCATGCACTGAAAAGCTGAGAAAGGTAAACATATACTAGAAGAACCCAGCTACATAGTCAATTTATCTTTACTGTAATTCACCAGACATGTATATAGACATGTTTACTCAATATTTAAGAAAGTTATGAAGGAAAGTGGGTTAATTTATTTATTCATGAATATTAGTTTTTACAAAAATTCAATGCAATGTCAACTCGTTGTGAGCACTTGTCCAACACATTGCAAAAGGACAGGCAAGTGAGTTTTCAACACTAGCAGTGCATAGTGTTATTCTCACTGAATGCACCCCTGAGGAAAACATTTTATCATTCCATCCAACAATATGCTGGCAGTGTCAAAAAGAAGAAAACTAGCAAGCTTGTATGAAATCTTATTATCATTACAAGAAAACTGACTGCTGTCTTTATAAGAGGTGACTATCCAAAACTGCAACCTTTTAAAGGTAACCACTTACAATCCCCTCATTCTGGAATGCATGATTTTATTAAAGAAAAAAAAAAATAACTGTATGATATAAAGGCATTTTGATATACATTTAAATAAATCTGGCTTTGCCAGAGTGAACTGACTTTATAATTTAATGGAAGCAAAAGGATATGCAAAATGTTGGATGAAATGACTAATTTTGGAAGCTAATGTTATATGAAGGTTTACAGCACACTTGAGATTAGCTAATATCAATACTGTTATAGCACAAGTGAAATTTGCTAATATCAGCACTTTTCTGCAATAATCTATTCATATGGTTTCATCTGAGTAATAAATAAGACACATGTCAATCAAACAAGTTACCTTTTTCCATTCATGAAAAAACATGGATGTTAAGCAGATATGCTGCCAGGATTTTCTCTAAAACAGGGAGCTT
This sequence comes from Potamilus streckersoni, assembly GCA_016746295.1. Classification (NCBI taxonomy): domain Eukaryota; kingdom Metazoa; phylum Mollusca; class Bivalvia; order Unionida; family Unionidae; genus Potamilus; species Potamilus streckersoni. The sequence continues at coordinate 574,502 of JAEAOA010000086.1, read as the reverse complement.
CATCCTTGTCTAACACTAGAACAAGTTAGGAGTAAGAGAAGAAAGGTGGAGGACACAAGTATATTTTCATAACCATGATCTAATTTGTGGGAGTCTTCATGCTCCACAGGCATGAGCCAGCCACATGAAATTATTGAAAGTACTAGCAGTAATGACCAAAGATACAAGTTTGTGTTGCTTTCTGCTGTACATGTCTTACATGGCTAAATAAGTTACCTGGAGCTGCTATTCCATCGGAGTCCAGTGCTGAATGTCTCCAAACTGGCTTATGGGTTGTAGCATCAACCATGGGACCCATCACTTTGTCAAATGTCTGGTTAGCATACCGCTTCAGAGCGCAAGAATGCTTCCTGTAGACCAGGCATCGACCAAATCCTGCAAAAGCCAAGATTTATACCTGATTGTTTCTTTAGTAAATATTTGCTCAGTTTTACTTCAGTATTTTCTGAGATGAGCAGGACAGTAGTTTCCAACCTTTATTAGCAGCGACCCTAAAAAATGGTTTTTTTGAGCCTCAAAACTACATTTCCACATTTTGATACATTTAAAAAAAGAAACCTGGAAACTCTCAAAAAGAAACTTGTGGCCTGATTTGGGTCATGATCTAGGGGTTGGGTATCACTGTACTAGGATGTCAGAGCTTGACCCATTTTACAAAATGATTTCACAATGTGAGCAGAGCAAATATCAAACCTTAATTAGCTTGTGTGTGTGCCTGTCTGTGCATGTGTGTGTGTGTGTGTGTAAAAAGCCTTTCAATATTCTAGATAAAAGACTAACAGAATCAATAAAAATCCCTTCCAAAACTCTAGATAACAACTGACTCCAAGTATACAATCCCTCCAAAATTCTTGATAACCCAGGTATGAATAAAAGCCTTGCAACAGTCTAGATAACAGCCTGATCTGAGTTTCTATCAAAGCTTCCTCCTTACTTAAATGAACAGAGTCAGATAATCTATAAAACCCCTACCAATACTCTGCAGACTCTTGATATCTATAAAAGACTCTCCAATATTCTAGAAAACAGACTCTGTGCATGGACACAGGACGTGAATATCATAATTGAATTTATAATATACCTTTCATTTGTCATTTTTAAAGAGAAGAAAAAAGGGACAGCCTGACTCTAACCTCTATCCAGTGATGCTTTGTTGATGATGAGGGCATCTTCAATATCGTATCCACTGTAACTCATGACTGCCACAGTAGCATTCTGACCAGCTGGAAGTTTGTCAAAGTTTATCAACTCTATTGTCTGAAAAGTAAAGTTAATATACAGAGACAAGTTTCAATGGAAGACCATATCTCATCTTTGAAATACTGAATGGTATATTGTTCCTCTTTGTGACTTTCAGAAACTTGAACACAAAGTTGATATTGAAAAGTACTTGACTGTCTGAAAGATACTTATGTTTCACTATCTATTTATAACATAACAAAATTAATTCTTCAGAATGCTATGTCTTGCCTGTTCCTCTGTGGCATGATCCAAAAATAATGGACAACAAACTATCCCATAATCTTTTGTGACCAGTAGAGCAAAAAACAAGATTGGTGCAGATTTCCCTGTGATGAAAACACAACAAAGAATTGTTTCAGCAATGTAAAAGCACTTTTGGCATCTTCAAGGCCTTCACAAAGAGCATGCTGACATGGCAGAAGTGCAAGTAGTAACTGATGAATGATTTGATTTAGTCCCAAGCTCTCTATCCGAAGAGAGACAACTCTGGAGCAGCTTCCACAATAACAAGCAGATGTATTTAGCACTTATTGTTGCTAAAAACAAGCTAAATATGTGGCAAACATATCTGTTTAGTTCTGAAGCACTGGAGTGTGATATATTGCATGTACACTAAAGATACAATAATTTGCGAATGTATCTGAAAAAGAGAATGGAGGTAGAACTGAGGTAAAGACTGACAGCAAGCAAAAGAGGAACATAATGGAGGCAGAAACAAAGTCAAGATGGACACCAAGGAAAACAGGAAGAAATGGAGGTAAAACAGTGGTAAAGATGGATAAGCAAGCAAAAGAGGAAGAGAATAGAGGCAGAACAGAGGTAAAGCTGGACAGCAAGCAAACGATGAAATGAAAGGAGATAGAACAGAGGTAAAGATGGACAGGCAAGCATATGTGAGGTTTGAATTAAATATATACACAAGTTCTGACAGATGCTAGGACAAAACGGATACACATGGGCACACACAGAATGAGATAAAGTCAAAGAGGCTGCCAGATAATGTAAGCTTACAGATGACAATGCTAAAAAGACTCTGAAAGATATAAAAAGAAAAGAGATTAGCTCTTCCTTTTTAGAGTAAATTTTAGAACTGATGCACAAACTAAAACAGAACAATAAAATAAAAAAAAATTACAATTTTAATTTCTTATGACAATTCTTTTTACTCACATTTTATGATAACAAGCAATTTTAAGAATAGTTTATGACACTCAGTAAATAAAGTAAGTGTTATTTGATTCCCTTAAAACAGCAAAAGCATCTTTATTATGTTGAAACTAACAAATATTTAATTTTTAAAATTAAAAGTATAATGATTTTTGTGTCCAAACTTACCTTAGACTTGACAAGAGGGGCTTGGGGATAGCAAAGAAGGTACAGCAAGGTATCTATTCTGTTCCTCTGGTTGTAACCAATGGTACCTGAAAAAAGTGTATAGCATTCAGTTGAACAAATAAATTAATAAATGATAATTTGATAATATATATTAATGGGCTATACTAAGTCTCTGAAGAAGGTTATGTGTGATGTCTGATCTTATGAATGGTAAAATCTGAGCCTGTAACAAATTGTTCAAATCTGTCAGTGCATGCATAAAAAGTGTTTTTCAACCTTAGTTTTTTTGTGTGTGTGTTTTGGATTGTCAAGGTAGCTTTAATAATATTTTAGTCATATAGTTGCAATGTGGCAGTTTATAGTGAGGTCTAGCACTAGAGCATCATGCCACAGACATGTACCATGATGTTCCACGCAGTCACATTATCCTGACACCAGGCCGACCAGTCATGACACTAGTATCTTAATGCTGAGTGCCTAGTAAAAAGCTGTTAGTACCATATTTTTATAAGTCTTTGTAACGACTCAGCTGAGGTTCAAACCTGTGACTTTTCACATTCTAAAACTTGGAATATATAAAAAATATGCACAATGGTTTTCAAATTATGATTCATCTACTCTGGTGGGAGATACACTTTTGCATCTTTATAATCATGTATAAAATGTGAAGTAACTTAGGAGTTTAAATTTGCACACAACTTAAACAGCTCATTACAGTGGCATGAAACTTAAGATACAAATGAGAATGATCTGTACATATGTAGTCTTTTTAAAGTTGGTGGGGATGTTGCTCCTGGGTCATAACTCTCACACTTCAGAGATCCCCACTCAATAACTATCATATATACTTACTTACAAGTCTAAATGCAAAGGCAGATCAATGCAGCTGGGCCAGACTTAAAAGCAAGGATATATGACATATGCCAAATGTTGGGTTGTAGTGCTGCTCTGCAGTAATTGCTGTATAAGACATTTAACCATCTTGTAGGACAAAAGACTACTGGCTGAAGCTTGGACAATCTTACACTTGTCACTAAGACTTTTTAATAACCACTAAGCCATGGATCTTCTTCCAACAAGCAATTTTATTGACTTGAAATTGAGAACATTGCAAAGAGCTGTCATTTTTGTCACTAATCGTAACCAAATTTTAAAAATGGAGACAGATTATGATGGCATGCTTGACTAAACTCTTAACTTACCCAGCAGTTATCATCAAAAGCTGTCACAGCAGAATGATTCAAATTTATTTCATTAGGCATCAGTCATAAGACAATTTTAACAGAGCTCATGAATAACTACTCACTTTTAAATAATGTCTTGCTTAGTAACACAGAAGCTTTGCCTCTCTCAGAGAATCAATTGGATGGGGAGGGAGACAGTTATTTGCTGATAGCCTAGTGATGGTAACCTGTTTTGCAATAAAATCAGGTGTTGTCATTGGTACAATTGAGCTGTTGGGACACAAGTGCATGTATTTCGGGTCAACAGAGAGGGCATATAGCTCACTGACTCTGCAAGCTAAGGCAAATGATGTCAGATAGCAAGAGATCATAGTCCTGAGAAAGAGAACAAGTTGGATAGATGAAGACTGGAGGCAGAGAGTAGTGTGACAACACTGATGTGATACTAGTCTATTTAGAAAACTCTCCTTTTTCCTTTGTATGCCTTTTTATGTCTACAGAGTGGACAACATTCTGGCTATTATTATCCTCTCCACAACTGAAGTTATAAACTCTTTTTTATACAAAGCATTACTGAGAAAGAGCCAGGGTTGAAAAAGGAGTTTCTCTGGTCACCAATGGAACAATGGTGATATGACCTGCATGAGCAGGGTGGGGTTTGCAATGACTTTCCTGGGTATGTATGTTTGCCAGAGAGATCAGATCACTGATCCAGGATCTGTCCCATCATAGAGGGTTGATCAGAACTACCTGGCAGTTTCATCCCCTAACCAAGAGATTACACATTCTAATTTTTATTGTCAGGGCCCAAGGGCTTAAGTTGACGCTGAAAAGAAGAGTATGGAATTGATATACTCTATCTCGACATGTGAAACAATGATACATTCATGACATCATATGGATTATATACTGAAAACATGTGTTTAGCAGGTCGAAGCTGATTGTGATATCATTGCACACAACAAAAGACAGATGCAATTTTCCATCTCGATCTTGAATTTCCAGGCCAAAATGAATTGGTTGGATTGCTGAAGTTGATGACTTGTCTCAATTTGCTGTTGGTCTTTGTCATCAGAAACAGTCCAGAATTGAAGCCTTGTGTGTACACTTTCACACAATCTCTGTTGCACCTTCCTGTGATCGTTTGGTGTTTCCATCACAAAGGAGGGGTGACAAAAATGGAGACCTTATAGGTTGGTTGGTTGGTTAAATTTTTACGGCGCACCAGCAAAAAGAGGCCATTTAGTGCCATACAAAAGGTTATATCCTTTATTATATACAAATGGTAAAAAGGGTCTTTATCGACCAGCGATACGAAACCAAATAGCTAAAGGTAAAACAATAAGAATCGTAATGGTGATAAAAATAAAGTTACCCGATCAACAGGGATTGCAAATAATGTATGACAACGAAAACATATGAAAGGTAATTAAAATCTAGCGACCGTACATATATAGCACATAAAAATGTTTAAGATGATAACATAAAAGTTATAACTTATGATATATGTTTACTTCTTTAAGGAAGTCTATAACATAAGAAATACTAACTGTATCAAAGAGCTTATAAACAATATTTTGAGGCCCTTGGAAACGACTTGGATTACCAAATTATTTGACAGAATGAGATCAATCCAAGCCTGATTTAAATGGTGTCTGACACCCACAGAGAAGATGACAAATTCCATGTTCGGGTGGTAAGGCTGTCCATCTATACATACAAGTCCAACTGTAGCTTGGTTGGTCCAGCCATTCGTACAAGTAAGGTAATATGCACTCACATTTGATGAACTTTGTTGTGCATGGACTGAGTACAAGGTATTGTACATTTGTGCCTAACTGGCAGAGACTGGTACGTTTATGTATCCTCACACCCATCAGGCAGGATGATATTTGCTTTAGGACTGTCATGCCTCATGGACTGAGGCTTATTCACAATGTGGCCCTGCAAAAATGTCCTGTTCCACTGCTGACAATCTCAATGATATAGCCTTATTTATCAGAGAGACATGTTCGATTCCAACTCTTGATTGTAATTGTCTCTCATTCTAACTGCATTAAGACCAAGCAATGTCATGAGCGGGCACCTTGATATCTCTCATTAGACTTATGCAAGATTCTGTGGGACATTGGCACAATAATTCATGCTGAGAAGAAATAAATACTGCTTCTTTCTGCAGTCCTTGAGCTGTTTTCTAGGACCTTAGGCCATGTAGTTTCTGTCCACAGTGCATACTGTTAACAAAATAAATGCTGAAGAGCAATTGGTTCAGAAATGACATGTTTCATGAATGTCCTCTGACACTCTGAATCTCTTGTATTTGCAATTGGTACAGAAACTAGCATGTGTTGTGAATGACCTCTACTACTTTGAGTCTCATCTCAACTAATATATATATATATATATATATATATATATATATATATATATATATATATATATATGTGTTTGTTTTGTATATGTAATTTGATTACTTGTTTGTTATATTTAATTTTTTTTAAATTTTTTTTTAATTACATGTTATTATAATGATAACTTTATTCATTCACTGGATTTAATATTTTTCAAGAAAAATCAGTTCAGTTCTGTTAAACCAGATAATCATGCATTTAGTAGAAACATTGTATTTTTTGGTGACCTAGATTCAGAGCAGTTTCAGCTGTGGATTAAACAACTTTTTTATTATTGAATCTTATAGTAAAATTTGTTCAGTAGAATCAAATTTGTCCATAGCATATGTGATAGCATGTAATGTTTCTACGTCACTTGAAAGAAAGTGATTATATGACTCCATATGGGTATCTGTTCTATGTTATATTTAGGCTTAAAACACATTATTATAATGATTTGGTTAGTCTTGTTTAAACCTTTGGTCTTCAATGGTGTTTTTGTTGTGATCAGTTTGAGTTAAACTTTTATTTTAATTCAATTTTTAGTACTTTATATTCATTGGAAATTACTAGTGCTCATCAGAATTCTTGGATAATTATTCAGAATTCCAAACTGGAATATTATTCTTGGTGATTCATCAGGACAAATCAGGTTAATGAAGATGTCATCGCCTTCCATCTTGGAACTTCATAGGGATTTGAACTGTGATTTAGTTTAATAGGACTTTTTATTAATAGAACTTATTTTATAATTTTTGGATTCATTTTGGATTAGATTGCTAAACCACAAATCCTCTTTTTTAGCATATTTTTACCTTATTTTCAAGGGAAATAAATTATTTTGCTAAATTTTACAAATCTTGTTGACCTTACCATTTTTTTTTGTTACTGTTATGAGTCTCGACATGTAACAATAATCATGCAGACATATGCCAACTGCATTATAAAAGTGGGTTATAATTAGAGTAAATACCCCAAAACAGTACCTGAGAAATACCACAAGTGATAATATATGTTGCTGTTCAAAGTTAAATGTGATAACAACAACTGGTAATTTCAAAATATCAATTCACCTGATTTTACAAACATGTTGTATATCTAAGATAAAAGAAATATTTTTACTTAAAATGCATCACTGAAAAAGTACTTTGGATGGTTAAGTTATATAATTAACTAGATTTTCTGGAGGATATCCAAGCACGTCGCAAAAATAAAAACCAGTTAATAGCAATAATAATAATAATAATAATAATAATAATAATAATAATACTGACTTATTTATGTAGCATAACACAATTAGGTGAAGAACTAATCTACCGTGAGGACCTCAACTGGATATTCTGGTATTCTTATAGCCATTTAGTAGGTAGAAAGAAGTTAACCTGCAAGTGTTTCTTCCTCTCATCAACATAATATATAGACAGCAATATATTTTTCCATTCTTACAGTAGGGTTTGATTATTCAGAGGAAGAAAAGAAAGTTACCCTAATGTAATGTAATGTAATCATGTAATGTATTTACTGGATCAGCTGAGAAGATGCCTTCACAACCAATGTCACCAATATACAATAGCAAACAAGAGTTACCAACAATAATACCCAACAAAAAGTCTGTTGTTAAAGTACTAAGAAGCTTTACAGGTAAGACAATAAGGATAGGTAATTAAGATCTGCATACCAATAGCCTGTTTACCCATAGCACACTGGTAAGTATTTCTAGGACTTTGATTGTGGTGAGGGTATGGAATCAATCCAGCACATACACCTAGAATGGTGAATGGTTCAATCTCCAAATGTGTTGTGTCTCTGTAATAGATAATGTACACCATAAGTAAAGAATTGCTGCTAATGTTACAATTGCTTAAATGTTTTACATTAAACTAAGTTTTAATGTTTGGTTACTTATTATTCTATGTCTTCTTTACAACTCGCAATTAACAATTTTACAGAATCTGGTCATTACATAATTCTATTTAGTTTTGTGGTAATCTTATTTCATCATTAACACAAAATAACTGCATTATATTCTCAAGCCACAAAATTTATAAAAGGCAAGAGATAGACTTTTTTTGGGAAAATAGACAAGATCTGTTTTCATCTTCCAGTTACAGATACTTAAACAAAGGGCAATAGTATTGCACATTGAGCATTTGTGTGGATTTCCTGCAATTCATTGCTGAAACAAAATGCCCTCAGCTTTGCATTTGTTGGCATTAGCAATGGCCTTAGTCACTGATGGTGATAAAACTTTAAGATGGCAACAACAATCTATTCTAAAACAATGTATCTGGCAATAAATATCCATTCTAAAACATTGCAAATGGAAATGAAAGCATTCAAGGTTTATGGTAGTCAGCCAATTTGCAATGTGAAATATTTCACACCAGTTAGTGCAATGTATTTTCGAGTTTCAAGTCATTCCTATGGCAAGAAAGATTTATTTTGAGGTTAAATAATGACAAGAGACTAAATTTATGCAATTTATCATATAATTAATGATTACTTTGGAAAGAAAAATAATTCAGCAAACATGGGTATTTATTATAATAATTTCTGACAGATTATGAGTGTATACTAAAGTTAAATGAGAGCAAGATCTAAAGTGAAGAATTCAATGGTTCAGCTCATTTTAGGTTAACTAGGTACTCAAACATGTTCAAGTTTCCATGAGAGATTTGAGCACATCATAACACTTTTATTGACATAATGTAGATGTCAAAAAATAAATATGATATTGCGGCGCAGACAAAAAAGTTCAGGTAGCAAAACTGTTAAAGCAAATAAGAATATTTTATTTTATAGCACTATTATTTACAACTATTTTCTTCTTTTTCTTTGTTCTCTAAAATGTTTTGCATCTCCCAAATGTTGATGGTGAGGTACAGTGTCCCCTGCCTTTGGGATCTGATTTGCAATACTGGATAAATGATAAATAAATAATAATTGTCTGTTTAAACAAATTATTTAGTCCTTGTTCATGAAAATGAATGAAGTACATAAGGAGTTTAGCCCCTATATTTTGAGTATACATTTTCTGAAGATAGAAAGAAAATATATGATCTGACCTTGTTATACTGTGTTCATTTAGTGATATCATGCAGTCATTTTCCTCATTTACATCCAGGTACTCCACCATACCCTCCTTCAAAAAGTCTTCAAAACTCCTGAAGTGAAACAAAAATGTGTTGCATGTATGCACCAAGGAAAATTTTAAAAACAAAAACAGTATTTGATGATGTGTCCTGCATGTTCTGATGATGTATGATTCAACAACCTAAAACAGTCATTAGAGTAAGAAGTTAGTATAGCCTGTGCTTTGGAGATGTGAATATTTGTATTCAACATGAATGCAGTTCACAAGTTTGGTGGCTATATAAGTGAAATAGTATTAATGGAATAGAGTCTATTATTAATACAAAAGAAACTCCACTGCGATAGGTAGAATATAAATCTATTTAATTGTAGCTACTTTACTACTAGCAGTAAGGTTAATTTATCCATCAAAGTTGAATAATATTCATGCAACTGTCTCAGAGAAATTATCCTAAATGCACACACTTGACAATTACCCCAACATGAATTACAATGGCATTAGAAAAGTTATAATTTATATCTGACCTATTTTATATAAATATTGCTCATGAAATTTAGTGTCATATGTTCAATGTATTTTCAGGAAAAAATGCATAACATGTATTTCACTTTATTTTAATTGCAACAAAAATATTTTAAAAAATCTTTGAACTTTGCTATTATAAAAACTCCAAAATGCACTAAATAAATAAAAAAGTGGGGCATAATGCCTGACATCACTACAAGTGGTACACTGCAGTGATATGACTGAAAAATTGTTGAAGCTATGTTAAAATTTCAAATCACACACACATACACAAACCATATTACTATTACATACAAAAACTTGATGGCTACCCTTCAATAAATATGTATTTTTAAAGTTACAAAAAACCCTCACCACAACCATCAAATTATTTTTGAAGCATATGTACTTCATTAGACTATCACTGTTCTCTTACCTAAATCCGTGTGACTGCTCTTCAATATGTTTGCTTGTAACCAGAGGCTTGCCATCCTTAACGATAATATAGGGTCTGTAAGATCAAGAACAGATTATGAGTACTTGATATTTTTAATAGTACTATGGCTTAAACTATCTAACTTCTTTCACATTCAATAAGGTTTTCTTCAATTAGACTCTTTATACAAGATAGCAAGGCAATAGACAGAAAATTATTCAATACAGATTAGCTGGTGCAAATTTGTTCTCTTTCCTTAACATGAGATGAGGCTCATTCATGTCTTTGATGGAAATTATCTATAAACAGGACAACACTATTAAATTTACTATATAATAAATAGCTACAACTTTAAATTTTGTAAAAGTAGAATTTAAAATAAATAGAATATAAAATAAAAGTATAACTGTATATATATATATATATATATATATATATATATATATATATATATATATAATGTTAGAGCTCTGTAAAATTAAATAGCTACAACTTTAAAATTTGTAAAAGTATATTTATGTGCTAGCTGCTTATAACTAATGAAAAGGCTGATAAATAAATTTTGTTTGAAAAGAATGAAAAGCAAGAGTAATTTGCATCAAGAACCAAATCAAAGTACTTAAGATTCTGATAACTACAACGGTAAAAATTAGATCAAATGAATGAGCATAAAATGTGAGATACTGATAATCATGGTACTTTTTAGTGTCCCAATAAAGCAGGTATATAGGGTTGTGACATCCCCTCCCCAACAGTGCACCACCTTTCATTTTATGATTGATATGCATCTCATTTACAAGATAAGTGTTATCTCTGTATAATGGTACCTATGGTGTGCAGTCCAGAACTAACTTCACTAAGATGTGAATTTCCAATCACCAGAAAGAAACATTTTGTAGTTAAAGAATGCTTTCTTTATCATGACTGGAAAAAAATGAGTGAACTAATCAAGATTTTATGTCTTTCAATAGTAAATGGTAGATGGTTGGAATCAAAATATTTTAAAGCATTTGTTAGCTGAAACGGCTTGAAAACAATCAGTTTCATGCAAATGACAAAGTAGTCTTCAGGTGACTCAAGCCTGACAAAGCTCTGCATACTTTTCAATCAAAACTTGATTTTTTTTATAAAAAAAAATTTCAAGTTGATAAAATTATTGTATATGAAAACTTGTGTGATTTTTGGGAATATTCAAGTCCTGACTTGATGTAGGTTGAAAGTCCATCCAACCCAAGAAAATTGTGAAAGTTGTTGAAAAAAATAGGTCACTTTAACTTACATTGGATCAGAATATAAAATCTATGAATGGATATAATAAAACTACATAATTTATTGCAAATACTGAAAATACCCTTGAAACGGAAAAGATTGCAATGATCAACATTTGATAGAAGATGAATGTTGTTTCAATGATTGTTTTTTTTAACAGCATAGTAACACACTAAAGACTATATTGTCCTGAGGTAACTAGAGTAAACTGCTTTGCCAGTAGCTGACCAGGTCTGTCTGGACAGAATTTGAAACCCATACCCTCCTGGTAACAAGTCCAGTATGCTAACCTGCAAAACACAGTACTCCAATTAAGATAAATATATTCATCAAGTTTCACAACTGTAAATGGAGAGAAATGGAGCTAAATGGAAAACTTTGTGTTGGTACCTGTGGTAAAAAAAAAACAACTGAAGAAAAGTTAACTGTCATTCTCATGCCTGAAAGAGCTAGCAACAGACTCAAAGGTAACAGATTTTACCAACCTGCAGACTCGACCTCCATCAGAGGATATGTAGACACATCTGTGAGCATGATTTGGACAGATAGAAACAAATTCATTGATGTAACCAGCCCTTCTCATCAATCGAAATGTTCTCACAAGTTTCTTGTAATCTCTGATAACTCCCAATATATTACCTGAAGAAATAAATGTACATTGTTACATTAAAAAATTAAACTTTATTTTTTGGACTCTATATTGAATAATAATAAAATGACACAAGAATATCATCCATCATATTACAATAATAGTTTCTAAAGAGGGCAAATATCAAGAAACACAACAAAGATTTAGCAAGAGGCCCATGTGAGCCTGATATTGCGCACCTGGCTTCTTAACTTAAAAGTCAATCATTTTGTTATTATAATTATTCTTCTTGTTCTTGTTCTTCTTGTTCTTCTTCTTCTTCTTCTTCTTATTATTATCATTACTTGTGATAATAGCAGATATTCCAAGTTTGATCAATATTAGATAAGAAAAATATTGGCCTCAAAGTGCTCCAGGTTCAGCCAATCAGAAGCAAGAGCACCTAATCAATAAGTGTGGATCTCACTCAATATCAAACACATCCAAGATCTTGATGTTATAAACATATATTCCATGCCAGATAAACTGAATCAGAAATATGGCCTCAGGGTGGTAACAAAACTTAGCCAATTGGATACTTGTTTAATTTGAGTGGATCTCGCTAACTGTTAAACTCACATGAAGTTTTTATGACATAATCCCACATTCCAGGCTTTATTAAAATCAGAGTGAAAATATGGACTCAAAAGCAATACCAAGCATGGTATGGACAAGACTTAACAGACATGGGGCTATACCTTAAGTTCACCAGGCCTTAACAGCCAGGTGACCTTACAACTTAGTTTGTCCTTGTTTCAAGAATAAATTAACCTTTTTCACATTTGATGTAATTTTTGAACCTCGAGTAAATGTCACAAAAATTCATTGAACAAACTTTAACAGAGAAAACTAAAAAATCAGTTTACAAAACTCTGCTGCAAAAGCAGCATGTCCTTTCTTATGTAAACTCTTCATTATATGCTACTTCCATTTTCCAAATCTTTACTATATTTTATGAGGCTGGATCAAAATTCTTAGCCATTGACTATAATCTGTATCAATTAACTAGCTCAAGCATATTCCAAACTCTTTGAAGTATATCATAAAATAATCAAGGACATGCACAATATTGCCAAATTGAATACACATATAAATACTACAGTAGTATGATCAGGTAGTCATCGTTTGCTCTACAGGCATAGGAAGTAATGCGGAATGACTTGCCCGATATTAATAAACTGAATACACACACAGATACAACATAAAATATGCTCAGATAGTAATCTTGTCATCTATAGGGGAAATTACCTATATTTCATATTTTGAAAATTCTGATGTTGTGCATAATATGATAAAAAAATTAATGAACTTTGAGAAGCAAAGAAAACTACAGAAAAGCAGCACATCTCTCTTCATTTGTAACTAATTCATCCCTCCTGGTTATATCACACAAAAAAGGGTAAAGTCAAACTAAAATTTCTGTTGTATACAATCATTATAATACCATCCAGAGCATATAACAAGCTGTTAAGAAATGAAATTAATGATGATGACGAAATAAGCAACAAATATTACCATTGAGAAAGACAAGGTAGACATGTGAGCTGGTCATCTCCTCTCCACTCAGTAACTGTATGTCCTCCACACCAAGATTGAATGCCAGTCTAATGATTTGTGTTTCATTGTGATCTGTAGTAATATGGGTCATCAAGGCCAAATTCTTTACCAAGCCACAAGCCTGTGATATAATATTGAACAATATTCATTAAGACAAATACACATTTGACTCATTCATAAGTGATAAATACCTAAACAATTCCACACTGAGTGTTTCAAATCCTTTCCTTTCCCTGAAGAGTGAATCCACTGATAATAGAGGTGGAGTAAGAGTGAAGGCTTGGAGAGGCAAGGCAATTGGGTACCACCTTGACAATTTATTGGTGTTTGCTATAACAAGAATATTTTCTCACACATCCCTCTTTTTGACCATTAGATAAGTATCAAGATCAACAAGATAATTCAAAGCAACTGTTTTTCAATTATGAATGGCAAGGAGTGCTGGAAAGGCAGTTGGTTGGTCCCAGAAGAGACGACATAGAGAGAATGTGCTGCACTCAGCCTGCATTTGCTGTACAGAATTTCTATGTTTCTTAAAAATTCAAACTTTCATCTTTTCTCTTCAGTACTGTCACTATCTATCACTATAATCATAAGTGTTTCTATTTCTTCCTTATCTCTCAATGTTTTTCTTATAACTCACTTCCTCTACTTTTCTTCCTCTCTTAAATATTTTCAAAATTTAATTTTAATAACAAAGCTGCACAAGTCACATCTTATATCAAAGATTAAGGAGGAGCCGCAGTGGCTTATTGGTTATTGTGCCAGGGTGTGATTAGAATCCTACCATCTCATTAGTCTAGTCTGGCCAACTGAAATGGTGGTTCTTTGAGTAAGGCACTCCATTTGCCTCAGCACTTAACAGACTACTAGTCTGCTGTGCCATGAAACATAAGACCAACCATACCAAGATTAAGGACTATTGATATGATCTTACACAGCAATCTGGCAATCAGGTTCTGGCTGCTGAATTTCATTAAGTACTGATTTGTATAATCTAAACAAATTTCCTTCTAGTGTTGAAGCAAATTAGAGTGTAATGGTATCAACCTGTATTTACTAAGTGAAAACTCACAATCTAAATAAAAGTCTCTGCTATGATGGTTCAAGACAAAAGAATATTAATGAGAGTTACCTCCCCTTCTGGAGTATCCGACGGACACAACATTCCCCACTGAGAGGGCTGCAGGGATCTGGGGCCACTGACTTTCCTGGTTTTTTCAAACTAAAAAGACATTGAAATGTGTAAGAATACATGAAAGATTCTAAATATATCAAAATGATCTTCCCATCACTAAATCTCCTCCCAGTTCCAAATTGAACAAAAACTGATACATCTAACTGTATTATGAAATTGTTTTTATTGTATAAAAAGATTTACTGAATCACTCACTATCTTTTTATCAGAACAATTAGCTAAGAGATTTTTTTGCACCTATAAGACTAGTTCCATTTCTCTGAGCCATATATCTGGAATCTGCATGTACATAAACTTACAATCTTAACTTTATAGAGATTCAGCACCCTCCGTCTCTAATTATTACATGCAGTACTTAACAAAAAAAAGGTGTACAGTTACCTTTGCAACCTGGTAATATTCCAGAAACATTCAACCTTACAGAAATTCATAGCAATTGACACAACATTGCAAACTTGCACAAATTAAAGCAGCTTAGTGTGAAAATTTCATACTGCAGAAATTTATACACATAATCTATTTCTTTAGTTCTGACCTGACTTGAAATTCTCATCATCATTCCAAGTGCCGAGATAAAAGACAGCCTGGATAGCACCTGAGTTACACCTGCCCTCTCCATCTTAAATCTCTTGATTGACCAGTTGCCCTGAGAAAAAAAGAGTCACCTGACTTTACTGGACTTTTGTGTTATAACTGTGAGAATGTTCAGGCATGATAATAATAATACAGACAAAATGGGTGCTTACTTTGATGCAAATTACCAATTTAATCATGATAAGTTCTTATTCTTCTGACAGAGTCCTCTAATAATGTCTCAACTCTATTAGAGCACCTTTCAATGTGATGTGCCATAAATACACAAATATTATGAGATATTACTAAGTATGGTTATATAATAATAATAATAATAATAATAATAATAATAATAATAATAATAATAATAATAATAATAAAAAACTTATTATTATTAGATAAAGAACATGTCAGTAAAAGAAACATGTAACATCAGTTTGATGCTAATTCCATAGTTCATGACCTTTTCAACAAGGTTCTCTTTCATGTGTAATTACTTCCTTATTGTACCTTCTCTTTGACATGCCACACATTATGACACACCTCAAGTCAATGCAAAAGTAAAATAAAGAAAATTATTATCCTAAATATATTTTACATTATGTATGAGTTACAGATCAAGTTGACAATAATGCAATCTAATAAACAAGAATTAATGTTACTGCTTACATGCATGTTTTCTCATGTGTATGACCTGATCAAAAATGCATCTATGTGGAGGTAACACATTTTAACATCTTCAATCAACAATGGGGCTGAAGAGCAGAAAGCACTTGCTGTCCCATTTTCACTATCAGAAGATCTGCATGTGTGAAACACAGGATCTGTTCTACCTAAAATGTGTAGCTGAACTGATTCAAAAGAGTGTTGGAAATATCCATTGTTTGGCAACCCAGAGAAAGTTATCAATATTCTTGATCTAGCAAAATTTTCTATTGATGTAGAATGTGATGAAGAAATTAAAATCTTCAAGGCAGGACTGAAAACATAAACAGTCCTATAAACATTATCGATGTTTACCAGGTTATAGCCATATAATAATTAGGAACCTACCGTAGATATAGCATTGACAAGTCCATTAGTAATTTGATCCTGTCTCATATGTTTCACAATATCAAACTGGGCTGCTCTTGGTTTTGGAATAGTCATGTCTGCTATTTTCTTTAACTATAAAGAAGAAAAAAACACAAATTCTCTTTAATTTTTCTTGTTAACAACACCAGATCATGAAACCTACTCTCTTAATAACATTGTGCCCCTTTCTCAACATATTTTCCATATAGAATCTGTGAAGAATCTAAAGAAATAACTAAACTGTGAGCATCATTTTAAATGATTGACATTTAAGAAGTTATAATGTTTGCATAAAAATATTTCATTGTTAACTGTTCATAATGCAAAACGAATCTACATATGTTACCCAAAAATATATAATTTACTTACATCAGTTAAACTACTATGATTAAATTTTTTTTGGAGCAAAATTAAATCTCTTTACAAGGGATGTTTCATTTAGACATACTAGGTACCCTGTGAATCCCTTTTTCTAATAGCTCAGAGTTCATATGAAAACTATATAAAGTTGTAAATTGCATCTTTGAGTGACTATTCTACAATAAATTAGCTTTCTGAGGGTCCAAGGTATATTTAACTGGACTAGACCTAATGTTTTTAATGTTTATCAAACATTATTAAAATGCTGTAAAAATGAATAAAAAACTACTAAAATAATTAGTGTAAATCTTCTGAAATTTTTTAACAAAAATAAAATAGTGAAAAGCATATTACCTCTGAATTGAACTTCTTGAATAAATCTTCAAATAACAAGGAGAGCAACTGTCCTGCCAACTCCAATCTTTTGTTGCCATAGTAATCCCTGTCATCTGCCTTGACCTTGTCATGCTGTGCTAGGATGACTCTTCTAACCATTAGTGCCAAGTATGCAGCTTTGACCTTGAAATTCCATTCTACAACCTGATATGCAGGGAATTTATAGTTATTTATGATCAAGTACACACAAATAAATGCTGCATGGAAATACATTTTTTTTTTATTAAAATGAAGTAAATAATTAGTACTACCATTGAAATATATAAAATATCAAGCACAAGAACTAATTAAAAGCATATATGAACACTCTCTAATTCAATTACTTTTATTATTTTCCACACAGCTAGCTCTATAAATTTATAATTTATAATAAATTAAAAGTAAATTATTTCAGTGGAGAAAGCATATTGTTGCTATAAATTAGGTTTTTCCTAGAATACTTAATAGATCATATTAACATTAGGAATATAAGCACCATTTCCCAAATCCAAATTTTCGAGGGGCAAAAACTCTACCTCCACTTGCCACCATGTGGTGGCACCAGTGTCAAGCTGAGTGGAACATTTTATATTTAATACCTTCCCATTGTTTCTGGAATGCAAACATCCTGCTTACATTCTATGGGGAATGGGAAGGTATTAAAGTAGTGTGATCAGAAAAGTATTCAAAGGGAAACAATTTATTGAAAAACTTTCTCCTTTGAATACATTCTCCGATCACATTAACATTGGCAGAATAGGTAATAGGAGGGAATTTGAGCATCCTTCATATACCTTGGGAAGGTTGGATATCCCATATTAAGGATAACCCACTTTCCAGCTTGTGAGGAGCACAACTGGAGATGTCTGGTAGAAGAAATAAACAAATACAATTTCAGGGAACTCTAGCAAGAACTGCATAGGGTTCATGTCCTGAGGTTCTGCTGATGTCAGTTGACTGGTATCCACCTGTATATCTGAGACTGGGACTACCACATCGGGAGTGTGTTGTTACAGAACTAACTCTAATAGGTTAATTACTGTTAAAAGCAAAGCTTGCTGAGACTGCTCTGATCTTATTGCCAAAGACTTTCATCAGGTAACTGTTCTCGTGATATGTCAGAGTATGATGTTTGTATTATCCACTCCAACTATGATGAGAGGGCTTGATGGGTTATATCCTCTTTATAAGGTTATACTGGAAGAAAAAGATACTTTCAAGCACCCAGTTTGTTTTAGATAAAGCTTGAGAGCATGTACTAGATCCTGCTTCTGCACCTCTTGAGATGTGTCAATACCGGGAAGAGATTATATCATAATATCTGATGAACCACCAATGGCAACCTATTCCTGGTAAACAAACTGGGTTGTGTCATGAGGTCTGCCAAGCTATCTGATTTAAACTGAAGATAAGCTGGGTAAACAGTCAGGGCATGTAACTCAGTGACTCAGTATGATGAGAATAATACTGTCAGGAAACAGGCTTTGTAATAAAGGAGCTTCAGCAAGGTTCTAAGGAAGGGCGTCAATTTGTGTGAAAACTCGGGAAATATTCAACTTGGGAAACTTGGCCATCAAGTAAGAAAAGACTTTGTCATCCCTGCTATGATTATGAAATCATAGAGTAGTTGCCCTTACAAGTAATTGGGGACAGGTTTTTCTCCTTGAACAGCAAAAAAAAAAAAAAAAAAAAAAAAAAAAAAGACAGCTACTTATGGGATTAAGGACTGTTCTTTCCATGATTGAAGGGTTAAACTGTTTATGCTGCAGGGTTCTTATGACAAGAGCCAGGGATAAGTCGGTCCAGGCGAGGATGGAACACACGATTCTAAGTCTACTTAAGATTCAACCTGACTGGGATCTTCCTGTTTAGATCTATTGCTAGATCTTTGACATCATTGATCCAGGACTTATTCAAGTGGAGAGGAGCAATGAGAATCATTTTTCACTTCTGGCACATAAATTTTTTTCGAGGGAAGGGGGGTGGAGATGGGTAGGCAAGGAACCACAAATCCTCCAAACTGATAGAAAGGGTATTGATAGCCTAAGTCTCAGAATCTGGTACTGGAAAGATGGGCAGTCTAGGCACAAAATGATTGATCATCTTATGCCCCCTACTGCAGGCAAATCTGATTAACAACCAATGGATGGAGGAACATTCTGAATGAATTTGGCCATTATTAGACAAATGATTGGCCAAGACACTGAGTCTACAGGGAATATATCTGATCTGGATGCTGATGATGTGATGTGTACACTAATGATGAAACTGCCAGACCAGAATGCAGAATAAGGGCAATGTAATACCTGTCTGAGGATACACATCACTACTGAGTTGTCAGATATTTTAAACATGACCTTGTCCCAAAGACAGTCTCTCCTTGAATGAAAGGCCTTGATGACAGCTGTTAAATGTGGAAAACAGCATCTTCTGGATCCCAACAGTCAATGACAGTGTCAAAGAAAAACAACAGATGAGCTCTCAACTTAAGATATTTGTAGCTGTACACATTCATGTCTGCTTGGGGCTGTTCTAGAGGAATTCTCTTCTATGAACCAAGCCTGGCTGCACTACTGATCCAGGAATGGTACTGTTTTGCTTGTTACACTGATTGTGTAATTGAGCAGCATTAAAAAGAGGAACCACTGAGACAGCAAGTCCATCTACAAAGGGCATATGCATATGCAAACCAGCGGGATGATATTCAGTGATGTAATCCAATGAGTTGCAGAAGCTCCCTAACTGTGATCCATTTCTGTTGGAAATGGACTCTATGAGCTCAACAATTTTGACTATCTTTAAGGTTAGGAAGATATAACATGTTAAGGTGGGTGAGAAATTCCATAATGTGATGAACTGCTAGGATGCACAACAATCAGATCTTTTTCCACATCTGATCAGAAAACAGATGATTTAGAAGAGATATTAGATCAACTTTTCCTTTTCTAGAATAAATTTACCATGTTTTTGGAGGATGTCAACCAAGTATGCCAAAATTGAAGAATTCTGAGGGTGAACAAACAGGGAAACAACACAGCTGATTAGTTTCACAAATATCAAAGGGATTATGTTCAAAATGAAAGGTTATAACAAACTCAACTGCATCAGTAGTGAGTCTTAATAAATTACTCAGTTCTTATAAAATTCAAGGAGTCAAGCACTTCTGAAAAAGAAAAAGAAACCTTTTTTTTAATTCAAGGTCTTTTCAAGGCAACCCTCTGATTTCAAGGACATTGTTTAGTACCAACTATTTCAGTAATGATTATTGCTGTTTTGGAATTTGATTACAAATACCTTTAAATTGTGATTAGTCATTTTATATTGATCCTTCTACATCCATATTTCTTGGAAGGTCATTATTTACAAGGCCTAATAAACATATACAGCAAAATTCAGTGTTAAAGTATGTGGATATTTTTGGATGATCCAGTACAAACCAGACTGAATCTCACACACTGTGATGTCACAATGAATGCTGTAAATGTTAAAAATTAAATTTGTGCTACCATACAATGTATGATTAGACCTAACATGATCATGTCTTCACCCAGTGTAGCACCGGAATACCACTGAAAATGTCCATAAAGATAAATAAATTTCATCTAGAAGTTTCTTGATGACAGTTATTGTACAGAGATTTAAAAAAATCAGGATTGAATAGACATTGTTTAAACTAAATTATCATTAACTTTTAGTACAATAATTATTAGTAAATTTTTAAATGTGTCAATGAGCCTGCATGACCATATTGACATGCTATACTCAAAATGTTCAATGAAAAAGAAGACTAGAGCAACACATATTACAACAAAGTTTTATGATGGAGAGGTTTGGAATAATATATATATATATATATATATATATATATATATATATATATATATATATATATATATATATATATATATATATATATATATTACTCCCATTGCATAGGATAATTTTATGATGGAAAGACCTGGAGTCACATATATTATTCAAAATGCTAAGTAAAGAATTATGTTGGAGAGGCCTGGAGTATTTTATATTTCTCATTTCTCACAATGCTGAGTCAAGTTCTGTCATGGATAGGCCTGAAATAACATCTTACTCACAATGTGGAGTAAAGAATTATGATGTAGAGGACTGGAGTAACTGGAATTATGATGGAGAGGACTGGAGTAATCTATATTACTCACAAATTTTATGACAAAAAGTCCTGGAGTAACATAAATTTTTCACATTTTGACTAACAATATGGATAAGCCTGATCTGCAAGTGTCTCATGTGAATATATTTAAGAGGTGTGTGTGTGTGTATGTGTGTGTTTGTGTGTGTAATAAATACACAGGTGAATAAGGTAAAAAGGCACTAAGACAACTTCAATATGAACTTGATACTCACAGGAACATGGGCAAGGACTACACCATGAAGAACATCTCTGGCTTCATCAACTTTAGTTTTCCTTGATCTACCCCACATGGTTCTCTGTCGCACTCTGTTCCCAATGTACTTCAAAGCCTGCAAAGGTATGTATGCATATATATGTCAAACTAGATCATTTTCTGTATAACACTTTTCAATGCATATCCAAAATAGTAATACAAAGGTGAACATGACAAAAAGCATATATATCTTAATTTTACTTATGTTATTAAGTTAGAATATCAATACATGATTCTGAATTAGGTTCAAGCATACTACCATCTGCTGTCACTTATAAGTCAAAAACAACTGCAAACCACAAAGACCCACATCTGCCATTACATAATGCACTAGCAGATTTGGGTACATGCAGCTTGTTAGGACTAGTCAGTAAAACAAACAAAATAGATTATGATATGCTGATGCATTATGAGGGTCTATGTTGTTTGCAGTTGAAATTGATTTATAAGCAAGTACTTATGATACATGTTTTTCACTTACAAGAAACAGGTCTTGATCTTGATTTAAAATAATGAATTGGGAGTTCACCTGACAACATGCCTGACAAGTAGTTGTAACAATACCCATCTTTCTGATATTCATCTAGATAAGAAACCAGAACTGTGATGACTTACATGTACTTTTGATATTGTTATTATATATAGCTAAAGTCTATCTTGTTTGTAACTGGAAAAACTAGCGACAATATGACCCACCTGCAACTGTGAGAAAACGTGATACATTTCACTTGTAACTGAGATCACTTAATATTTCACACCTGTTATTAAAAAAGACCTGACAACATTACTTATCTGTGACTGTGAACAGCTACCATGCCTCTTCTGTAACAGTGAGAACACTTTACATGACTCATGTGCAAAATCTTGGCAGAACATCAGACAATATGACTCATCTGTGGCTGCAAGACCACCTGCAATATTTCCCATTTGTAACTGTAGACAACTGACCACAAGACTCACCTGTAGCTGGGAGAAGACCTGTGCCTTGTGACACTCTTCCAAACAAGGGGCAACTGCTGAGAAGACCTCCTCTTCACTGCCTATCATCTGTACAATCTCTTGTTCACATTCTATTCCCATGGCTTTAAAGATGATAGCTACTGGTATATCCTATAATATAAATTATCCGCATTAGCTGTAGAATGATCTCAGAACTAATGACTGTTTGCCATCAAACCAAATACCACATAAACTCAATTATAAGTCAAGTCCAACTGCAAACAACATAAACCCTGATCTGCCATTGCACTGGCAGATAAAGTCTATGATGATTGTTCTACTTAATACTTCTAAAAACAAACTACTGAGACTTATCTGCCAGCGCAATATGTCATGGCAAATTTAGGTTTATGCACTCTGCAGTTGGACCAGACATGCTGGCAAAGCTTGGGAAAATGACTTGTTCTCTCATTCTTACCCAGTAAAATTTGTCAGTGCTGAGGAGTAATTTACTACTTCTGATTGGATGCATATTCAAACCCTGAGTCTAGTGCAAGCCATGTACTGATTACTGCTGCCTATTTTACCTACTTATTGCCAGTTGAAAGGATGGTTGAATGGTTATACATATATGTATGTGCTGTTCTATGTGCAGATGCTAACACTGATGACTGGAGTAATAAAACAGATTTCATATACTTAACAGAGGTTCGCTAAAAATGACTAAAAATTAATGTTTTTGTTTATATGAATGCCTGTAAGATCTGGAGCAAAAATATAAATGAAAGAGTGAAATAAACTAAAATTCTCTCAAACTTCTTACTTCTAATCTAATCATACTTTTATTGATGCAAAAACAAAAAAAAAAGAAATGACTTATCCAGTTCTCTCAGCAACATATTACTAAAATGAGTTTTCCATCCATGCTTATTTAACATAATAGTTCTCTATGTCTATCTTAATCAAACTTGCCTCTGAGAATGTGTTGTGTTTCAGGTAATACTTTTCATTTTTAACATGTACATCTGTTTTACTCTTTCTTTCATGGGTAGAACTGAAAAACAACAATAAAAAGAAATTTTTAAATCTATTTCACAAATACGAAATTAATATTGCATCTAATTAGTCATTGGAATTGTAATATTAAACTTAATGAGTAGATGATAAATAAAATGTATCATATTCTGCACAATGAAAAATATTTTTAAAAATTCTATTTAAGTAACAATTATATGAACCTTTTAATGGTTACTGAATTTTATGACAATGTTTCCAAAATATAAATATCAACAGAAGGCAATTTCCTAACTTTCAAGAATAAATATTCAGCTGATACATCAAATTAGAACAAATGTATTATTGTGTGTGTGTGTGTGTGGATGTGTACATAGAAAGTCAGCTTGTGCTGGTAACTATGGATCTACCTGGCTACAGAACAAACAATTGAGCCTTTTCTGCCAGCATCAACATCTACAATCATTCTGTTTTTGGACAACTGCTCCTGGACAAGAATGACCTTCTCCACCCCTTTTACAATAAAGTATCCTCCTGGGTCCATGGGACACTCATTTAACTTTGCCATCTCTGCTGGGGTTTTGCCAGTCAAAACACAGTTAGAACTCCTAAGCATTATAGGCATTCTGGAAGTAGAGAATCACACACGTTTGTCAAATAATATACACAAAATCATATGCCTTTTTCAACACTTATTTAGCATGTTTTGCTTCATTAAGCTTCAACAGTTAAGTTAAAACAATAAGAAAATTAATTTTTTAAAAGTCAATTAAAAATATGCAAGAAATAAGAATAGACACTAACAAAATTATTTTTACAACAATTAACATCTAAATCAGTAAAAATTTAATTTCAAAGTAATTTAAAACTAAAAGAATTATAAAACAATCCTGTTTATATCAATGGCTCATAGCAGATGCTGGTTCAATGAGGTATATATATATATATATATATATATATATATATATATATATATATATATATATATATATATATATATATATATATATATATATATATATATACACACACATACATACATACATACAAACACATACACACAGTCAGCATTTTTTACAGATTAGTGGTTGTCATAAGTGTGAAATCCCCAAAATTTGATAAATTATTTACTAATGTAGAAAATGCTGTAGTACACAAAATATAGTATCATTTCAAATTGAAAAATTTAAATTCTTTGGTCAAACTCAAAAAAATTAAATCTTCCTTGCTGTAGGGGCAAATTTAACAAAAAATACATGACACTAACTGCCATCAAACACTTTACATTGCAATATGGCTGAACCACACAAAATTCTGAATGTTTTTTTTGGTCAGATATATTGTTTAAAAAAGATTTTCATTATCATGTCACTGTTTTATCACCTTTTGCAACTTTGGAGATTACTTGAGCCAAGTAAGACACAAGTGGCAATCTGATAATAAAAAGGTTTGTTGGCACATATTTTTTTTTTTTTCTGATGAAGACTGCCAAGGAGGGCATACACGATCATGATTTTGTGGACATAGGACAAAAAATTGTAGGAAACTTGTGAGCCCATGCTTAGTGTGCAAAATCTTTATAATTGGTCAGTTACACTTAGATTTACATTGCATTAATAGCAGGAAATATGTCATTAAAACTGGATGCTAGTAAATATGGTTTCTCAGTTTTGATGATCTTGTAGTTACCTTGTTATCAATCCTCAATAAAGTTGATCATATTTATATGATACCATGTAATACATTAAAAAACATTGAGGGGAACATAGATAAAGGTATATAAAAGCATACCTGGGGAGCAACAAATTAAAGTGATTCAGTTCAAATATCTGAACCTTGCATGCCCACATTAAATCTTTTTATGAGCAAGATATTTTTAAATTACAACTGTCATATTAATACTGCATATACTGTTTGTTTTTGGATACTACAATTTCTGTGCTAAAATAATTTGCTAAGACCTTGTAACTTTTGAATATTATTTTTTTTGATGCACTTATTTTTGTACAAAGTAGCTTTTTCTTGAATGATAAAACTAAGAAACTAACATTGCTTTCTAACTGTGCAGGAACAGCTTGCTATTTGTTGGAGATTACCTTGAGAAGTGATTGTTGAAATTGGAAGAATCATGCTTTACTATTTACATATAATGATAATACACAAAATATCACGTGTTTCAACTGTATTGCTTATCTACTGAGAAAACTGTAAAAAATAATACAAGAATATCCAGTCAACCTTTATTACAGTGATAAACATTAACACAAGGATCAGTTTATGATAATCATTAATACAGGGATCAGCCTATGATAATGCTAACACACAAATTGGTTAATGAGAACCGCCAACAGTTATGAGAACTGCTAACACATTTTATTTTCATACTATGACAATGCTCTCAACACAGGGATCAGTTTGTGGCAACTAGAAAATCAAGAATCAGTTTTGTGAAAAGTGCTAACACAAGGATCAGTTTGTGTTAATATTATTTAGATTTTATTTACTCTTCACCCCATACCAAAATAATTATTTCATTTAACTGTGTTGAAAATCATCACATGTCCTGTTTTATCTATTTTCAATTGGATATTTATTCAATGACAATGATCTCAGTTAAATTCATTCTCTTTTTTAGGGTAAATGATATTAACACATGGCAAATTTTTGCTTCACATGCAACTTAGTGTTTACTAAATAAAAATTAACTATGCTAGTAATATCCATTTTCATTCATTACCATGCACATAAAACTTGAATAATTTGTCATTATTACTAAAATGGTAGACTGATATATAGTGTGATATTCATTATTCTAGTTAACTTTTCTTTCAGTAATTTTTTTTAAAACCCTTAATTATGTTTAAAAACTTTATGTTTTGGGACAAAATAAATTTTATTGTCAAATAAATACAACAATTACTGTATTGTTCTAAATAATCATTGATATTTACATAACTTCTGATAAACTTGACATTAAAATGTGTCTGGAATCAATTTTAGACAATGAATATCACCTGTAATTGACCATGGCTGCAAATCTCATTTTAACAGATTCAGTACACAATAATTTTCTTTTCTATTAATAATTTCATACCTTCCAATAGGCAGGTTGTTCCTGACAATCCTCTGATTTACCCTTGTGTACTCAATGTCTACAGTGATTGGTGCAGAGTAGGTCATGTCTCTCAATCGGCACTGAAACCATACATGTATTCAGGATGACAAAAACAGTGGTGACACTAGCACCTTAACATTAACATGACATCCCTACGTCTGAGGAACATCTTAAAAAAGTAATAGTCTACTACCATCATATACATACCTACACAGGGATTAATGACACATCAGCACAATCATGTCAATATAGTGCCAATAAAAAATTACCACACATGCTCACATAAAGCTGACTCAAATGAAAACTCAACACACCCAGTTCAGGGTCTATATGGATTGCAGTTGAATTCAACATATAAGCAAATGCATATAGTAGCAAAAATGGTAAAAATAAAAAAAAAATTTATAAGGTACACCTTTTTCTGAATAAAAGCATACATGTAAACCTATAAAATAAAAGACAAAAGTCAAAATTCTTTCTCAAATATATAAAACAGAAAATAAAAGTTTAATAGGAACACTATTTAAAATACATATATCAGGATTTTTCAAACATTTCCACTCAGAACCAAATATTTGCTCTTCAGAAATTAATCTGCATTATCATTTATACAGACATGATCCATCTTTCTCAGGTAATACTTTTGACTCTCATCAAACTGTTATTAAGCTGATTGGAAAAAGAAAAGAATTAAACATATGAATAACTGAAATAAGTTTCAGGATAATAAATTTTACTACAGTTGCATGAAATTTTAACAAACAGGTCTTCATTTAAAAGTTTCACATAAATCAATGATTAATTATCTGAGGACTCCAAGTATGCAGCACAACATAATTTAGATCTGACTACCATACTTGCTGATGAACAAAAATCTTAAAAGGCATGAGTTGTAAACAAAGTATTTTACTTCATGACAACTATTTTTCTCTCCCATACACAAACAAAAAACATTCTACCTCATGTGGAGAGACAGGCTTTGTTATGTTGAACCCTTCTTCAACATCTGGGGCTCCGACATAGATATTCAAGTATCTGAAGAAGAAAAATAAACTGCCATTAGTCAATCATGGACCACAATGGACTCTGCTGACTGCAGAAGCCACGATGCCTGTAAATGGTGTCATTGAACATTTTAACCATTTACCTCATGTATGTGCCTCTGGATGCCTCTACTCCATTCTCACACAAGCACATTTGGATGCCTCTGCCCAATTTGCATGGAAGTGCCTTTCGATGCTTGCTGCAAATATCAGCCATTTTAGCTGGTTTTCAGTGTCAAAAACTCCCCATTTAGATACTACATTTACATGTGAATGACCATTACATCAGATCAGTTTGTAGCTGTATACACCTAGTCATAATCTAAAAGTAACTGGACCATCTTCTCAACTCTCCATAATGGAGGCCATGGATTTTATTCAGTACTTTCTCGAGTTTGCATGATTAGAATCACTTCAATGAATACTTCAATAACTTAAAGACTGTGATATTGATGTAGGCAACAATGAGTTTTTATTATTTATCAAATTCAGATCATTTAATGACATAGATTTAGACAAAGAACTGGTAAATTTCAAGTATGAGAAATGGCAGTCATAGTTGGGCACTTGGCTTCAATGGCTTGACAGTGAACAAGTTCTCTCAAGATTTTAAAGCACATTAAAAATTCTTTGTGAAAAATAACTATACTGCTTAAATCTTCCTATACATAATAGATGTGTACCAAAAATGTAAAATGGTTAAAACTGATATTAAGCGTTAACATGTACTACAATGCTTAACATTAAAAAGACAGGCCTATGTGTATGGGGTCAAATAGGTAACATGTACTCTATTTATAGCACACTGCACTATGTAACTTTGGTATATATGTATCAATGGTCTACAAAGCCATATACTCTGAGGTTAAGGGTTAAATCTACCTCTTTCATGAATTCATAAATACAAACAACATCTCACTGAAAAGATAAAGTTGAACAAGGAAAACAACTCTGTCCAAAATGAAGATGATTGAAACAAAGTCAAATCATTGTGACAATGTTAATATAAAATGCCTAGGAATTTTTTGGATGGTTCTTGAACTATGCCAGTACAAGCAACATCCAATATGATGCTATGAAGTTAATTGTCAAGAGCCATGACTATGTGAAATTAGAGCTGACAAGACAAAATTGGCTCCAAAAGGCACATCTATATCTGCAAGACAATGTTCACATAAAAAATGCATCAGAATATGTTGAATTCTTCTTGAGGTATGCCAATACCAGCAAAATCCCATTTGAAAATATGAAAGTGATTGTCAAAGGTTGGAAATTGAAAAAGGAGCTAATGAAACAAAATGCATAAAAGACACATCAAAGCTATGAGACAATGTACACACAACACTGGATCAGAACACACTGAATGGTTCCTGAACTAGGCTGGTTACATGAATTTGATGTAGTGGAGCTTTAAAAACTGATGTAAAAAAGGCAATAAATCTGTCAAAATTGGAAAAGAAGAAGTCTTTCAATGGCACATGATTAATAAAGAAATGTAATCTTGAAATTCAGTAACTTTTCAAGATAAAAATCAAATTTTCAAGAACTCTTATTAACTCTGTTGAAACTAACAAATTATGTTTATCATGGTGTGTCAAGTCCACAAAAATTTAATTTAAAGTATTTATTTGTAAACAAGATCTCATATTTTTAAAGGGTTTTTTCAGTTTAATGAAGATAAAGGCTTCTTACCTGCTTTTAGTTGTGACTTTTTTATGTTTAAGCAAAACATACCATAACTCATTGACATTCTTTCCTGGTATTTTGTTCTTTCAGTGCTTTTCAATCTTGCCAGAGGATTTCACATCATTTTCACATTACAACTTTTAATGTGTTTATGTGCCATTAAACATCAAACAAGAACAAATCAAACTGTCTTAAAATGGGAACAATGGTGTGTGCTTAAAAATCTAAGTGTGATAAATGAGGTCATTCCAAAAAACTATCTACGGAATGACTTCCACTCCTTTAATAGGGTCTAATGATGCATCAGCACACTCTTGGCTATACAGTGGCAAGTAAGTTTATGTATCCCAAAAACACATACAAAACATAAATAAAGGCAAAAGAGACAAATCTTTAAAACATGTCATATTTCTGATAAAAACCACTCTTTTAAACTCTGGACATCAGCTGGAACATCATCACTAGATGAACCACAGGGTAAAATGTTTGCTGCCACAAAATATCTTTTATGACATAGTTGGGTTCATTAAGCCTGGTTCACATCCAAAGCCCACAGTAGGTACTTTCAGATAAATGAATGCATAAATAAATGAGATAAATTTACATGGGCTACACATAAAATCTTATCATCATGTAAAATTTTAATCATATTAAATATGAACAATAGTATTATTAAAACACATTATATATGCATGCCAAATTTTTAATAGTCCCATATTTATATACAAGTATGGCATTGTATTACTTAGCATATTGCTGACCATGGTCTCTCAGATATCTGACCTCTGGTCAAGGTATGTGCTCTTGAACACTTCATGTGCAGAACCATTATTTCTTATCTAAACTTAACATGACCTCTGACCTTAGATCCCAGAAAATACTGTCTTCTTGATAAGTGCAAGACATCCATGAAGTCTGGTCAAGGAACTTACCTTTGGGAAAAAATTATTCTGCCAAACCTACTTTACTTTTATACTTTGCAACACTTACCTTTCATTCCAAAATCAACTGATTTCTTTCTTACCATACATGTAAATTAACCATAAAATATGGTGAAGGTACATAGTCAAATTTAAAATATTTATACAGAAATCATTTTTCTTCTTCCAGCCATTGTGGCCTTGCCCTATGACCATCAATTAAAATGATTCTTCCTTACCTTAAGTAAAAGTCACCAGGTCATGATGAAAAGCAAATGTAAGAGTGCATATACCATTTTTTTTTACTTTCAATGTGCAGAAACTATTTTTCTTCCACCTTGATCTTTGACCTTTTGACACAAACTTGATTGGTGTCTTAATTATTCCATTTGCAAATCATCTGTAAAGTCTTGTAACTGTAGATAGCAGAAGACATCTCTAATTATTGTGCAAAAATAAAATTGTTAATAAATTGATAGGCAAACAATATTACATTATACTCCACCCTATGATGGACATATACAAATTTCAAGCACATGTGGCACAACTTACTTCATGTAGAAATTAGGATCTGCGTCACTTGTGATTTTTTCATTAGCCTTCATAATATTCTTTATCTGAAAAGAAAAAAAAATCACTTTATATTATTCATTAGTAAATGAACTTACAAATTAAATACCATGGTGGAGTACTATAATTTTTTAAAGACTCAAATTGTTCAGATCGCTATGTAGAAATCATCATTTTTTTCCTTTCATATGTGATACAGAAAACATTCTTGTAGATTTTGTTTCTAAGAAAAAGATATTTATTTTCTTAAAGCCACAATTGTTTGAGCACCTGAAACAAATTATGAATAAAAAATAAACACAAACAAACAGAGCTAGACATATTACATACATTTTAATGTAAAATTAGTTTTTCTTCCCCTAGTATACAGTGGCGTCAACAACTAGATTCACCAATCAACTATGAAGACCAATGATTGCCATAACACATCTTCTCTAACCAGGATTCTCATAACTCTATCTACATCTTGTCACATCAAGTAAATATTTCAGTGCTTCAGGTCTGTGAATTTCAGCATCCAATAAAAGTTTTTCAAATTTGAACACAGTTTCTATGTGATCGAGACAAGAGAAGCACACAACTTCAATGCACTGATAAATTTTCCAGTGTTTGAATGTGTTTGCACAAATACCTTTCACTCATATACACATGTAAAGGCTGTAATGGCTTCCCTATGGTACATAGTCATACTTTTGATGTTAAACTTTCAAAATATCCTTATTAGGTCAATTGCAACCACCATGTTTGGCAGATGTACATTGGACAATGCTATTGGTTAGTGGGCATTACATACCAAGGGAGGCAACACATGAAATCCAATAGATGTAGCTAGGACAAAGCATCAACATAGCTATTTGATCTGCCGAGGTGTAGATAGGGTTATCGGAATGTTGGCTAGTGAAGATGGCTATTATACTTGGCAGTATCTTAAAAAAGCAAATGATAAACTATGTGACACTTAATTAGTTTTGAGAAGGAATAAATACCAAAAACTACAGACCATAAAGAAAAGACAGACTTAGTATCCTTATTAACATAAATGAATACTTAAATTCTATCCCAAATAGATTTAATATCTGAATATGAAACTTTTTATTAATTTGAGCTCTAGATAATACATTAATTAACAGTTTCAACAAGGAGTATGTATGTATGTATGTATGTATGTATGTATGTATGTATGTATGTATGTATGTATGTATGTATGTATGTATGTATGTATGTATGTATGTATGTATGTATGTATGTATGTATGTATGATTTCCTTTTGTCCAAAAGAACAACCAGAAGCCCTACTGGCACATTGTTTTTCTGAGACCTTACAACAAAATCATCTTCCAATTTTCATGAATTATAAAAACATGCATTTTGCTCCTGATACAATTCCTCATCACCAAACAATGGATCAATATTGAAATCATACAAATCATTGAGTTTATAAAACACTGCTCTAATATTAACTGTTTCAAAAATGGAGAAACATTACAAAATATGTGCACACAAGAGTTCTCTTACAAAATACTGCATTGGTGTTTATCTCCACATTTGAAACATACTTTTTACTGACGCAGCTATCCCAATCTACATCAGTCGGTAAGCCATGACAAAAAATATTTTCTTAACTTCTCACTCCTTGGAAGATTTTATTTAAACTTTGTAGGTAAGATACATCATTGGTTTAGATGTGCAATAAGATTTTACTTTTTCCTGTGGCACATTTTTTAGAGAAATTGTTGGAACACTTGTAAAACATTAGTGTTTGGGAAATTGTGTTCCTCTTCACAACTCATTCCAAAATATGTGGAAGATTATATTGAAACTTTGATGGCTAGACATGTGGTGTGTGTTAATGCCCAAAAAGGTTTTTATTTCTCCTTTGGCCCATTTTTGGGGTAGTTTCTTGAATAATAAATAAAAACCTCCAAGTCAAAAAACCTTTGATAAAATTCTATTCATGACAAGTAGCCATAACAAGATCTTTAAGATGAGCAGCATGCTAGCCACATTTTATATTAGAATTGCATCATTTTCATTTCAAAACAAAACATATATGATAAGATGTTTTTAGTAAAAGCCCCATTTGCCATGCAATTAGAAGCAGCAAAAACAAGAAATGGCAGCATGTTGAAAGTTCCAATTTGATTTAGTACAACCAGGCATCATAAATGTTTTAATGAAAGTTTTATGCGCATATAACCATCATGTCAAGATGATTAATGGTAATAACATTTATAAGATGGTCCAAGGAAACCATATTAGCTCTCCAATGAGCAGAGTTTTCATTTAGGATCAACTACACATCATAAGAAGTCTTGTAAATGAAAACACCAGTAAATAAAACCATCCATTCTGGGTATGACCATCTGTTCTGGAGAAGCAGTAACAACAAGAAACAAGATAGTCAAAATGGTCACTATTGCGCCCATATTTAGGTCTAACTATAGATATTAGGAAGCCCTCATGTTATTACTATCATTCTATCCAGGAGTAGCAACTACAAGATTTTCATGATGGCCACTGTTGCAGCCATATTTAGGTCCAACTATACATACAGTCATGTAAACCACAGATTTCTTGGCACCTTAGTACCATTCTGTTGGCAGAATCACAACTGTCTTATGTGAAGTTGAGATCTGATTTTAATCAAACTGTAACATGGTATGTTATGCTAAAACATGATTTTGTACTCCCAAACTCAATACAAGGTCATACTTAAAAAAAAACACAATTTCAGTAATCTTCAAAAATAAAAATAAAAAATTTAAAAAAATAACACTTTCAGAATATGTCAGTTACATGTAGCATGTATAAATAGTAAACAGCCATGATTGGTGTTGATGCATAAACCACCATTTCACATATTACTTAATTGACTGACAATAGCTAACAAGATGTGCTGAAGACTGTACTGGGTGCGCCCATTGTGTTAATTTGCTAACTAGGCATAATCAGGAGTTGGAACAACCCATGTAGATAAATCAAAGAGATGCTATGTTGTGTATGATAAGAAAGGTTATTACATATTTGCCTTGAATGAGAATGCTTACATCAATGTATTATAAATTTTTGACAAGTTTGTGAACAGTGGCAATGTTTCTTTGAAGTTAGATTTTTACTGCATATATAGAAAATGCAAATCATGATATTGCAGCTGTCAGAATAGTGTTTATGTGTGATTCATTGCTGAAGCCAATTTAGGAAGCAATCAGCAATACATCAGAATAACAAAGATGTTGTATACTCAAGTTGGTGTGACCAGTTACACATTTTGCTTATAGAGTTAATCCTTGTATGCCAACTTTGAATGAAGCTGTTGACTTTTGACTCTGAGTAAATGGTCTGTTTCTGGATATAAAGATAATTATTTCTTTTTATTTCATTAATTGTTAGATATGCAATGCATATGTAGAGATTTTTCATATTTTCCCACAGCCCAATCAAAACCGTCTTTACGTTTGATATTACAACTGAGCACTAATAATTTTAACACCTAGAACCTTAATAACAATGGATGAACCTCCAACTAAGAAGAGACAAATTTTAAGGCTGGAGAAAATAATTATTATAACTGAAAGAAGTGAAAACGAGTAAACCACTCACGATGAAGCAGTTCAAACGTCAGTAAAACAAATTTATGTTATAAAAAAAGGAGTAATTTAAAAACGATTTCAAATACTAAAATATATGATCTTCAAATGTAAATGTGATTTTTTTTTAATGATAGAAGTATATCTTTATTGCTATATAATTTTATTTTTAGATGAACGAATACAATATTTTCGCAAGAACTATTAATAAAGAATAGAATATATGTACAGTGATTGTAAAAAATTTTCTTGAAACTGTTCTGAAACTGGACCTTGGAAACTGGTCTTTCTGTACAAACCTACTTTGAGAGACCACCTGTCTTGAGAGAATGCGTTTTGTTGGCAGAAGGGGTGGTCTGTCCTAATAGGTTTTACTATACAGGGAATTCAGTTCATCATGGCTTCTTGTCCCACACCGCTTAAAGACTTGTAGACAAAAAAAAAATGTAGACAAAAAAACAAACATGAAAAATGCCATCATACCTCCACATTTATAAAGAAATTAAAGGAATCAATATGCTGCTTGACAAGACCTTTGACTTTCAGAAATGCTGGCAGCAATTTCCACTTTTCCTGCAAGAAAAAAAAAATATGAGCAAATATAAACAATATCCAGTAAAGATTCTATTTTCAGTGACTTTATTCTTGATGAAAATGTATGAACAAATTTAAGTAATGCAAATATATGTTAAAGTTACTCAACATAAATTTTAAAATCTTGAAGCTGATAACTTTCTACCAAATCAGTAAAATTAGCAAAGGCATGATACTTAACTTTAGAAACTTGTAAACATACAAAATTTCCTATAATGCAGATTTCAAAATGCTATTGCAGATACTATATATGTCTAACCAAGGTCCAAAAATAAATTAGAATGCATCATTGTGATACTAAACACACACAGCATATTAACAATGGTGTTCTTGAAACAAAAATAAAAATAAAACATGTAAAAATTCAGTAAAAAAAAACCTTACACATAAATATCAGTAGCTTCTTCCTTATCACAAATGCAAACTATACTCAGAATCTGGTCCAGGTATAATTTGGTTTTTATATGTTTTTAGCACATGAAAAGCTATACATGGCTGACATTATATTTGGTGGAGGAAGAAGCCAGGAAAATTCTAGCATGAATGATTGAACATGGGAAGCTAATGTCAAGCTTTCTCACATGGTCCAGGTATGTGATGTGATGCAGAACTAACTGTATTGTGATCAAACCA
The DNA here is from genome assembly GCA_016746295.1 of Potamilus streckersoni. Taxonomy (NCBI): domain Eukaryota; kingdom Metazoa; phylum Mollusca; class Bivalvia; order Unionida; family Unionidae; genus Potamilus; species Potamilus streckersoni. Next base: position 538,758 of record JAEAOA010000086.1, on the reverse strand, counting down.
TGTTTTTTCAGGCACAGTTATTGACCATTTGATACTGAAACTGAAAGGGCTTCTTACTGCCATGCCAAGCCATCCAAAAAAGTTTGATGCACCTACTATTAATACTAAAAAAAAGAAATTCTTTAATTTTCTTGTGGGATCTTATTCTAGGTAAGAGCACATCATCAATAAGTGATTTATGTTGTTGAAAGTTTTGCTTTTATGTTCTTCAATGTTTTCTAGTTTGTTTTCTAGTTGGTTGAAAAGCTCATATGAGCTTGTGGTTCAAATCTCTATTAATATGTACTTACCTTAAATCTAACATTTCTTGGCTTGATTGTTTTGCTACATTTAGACCAATCTACACTTGAAAAGACAATTATATTCTATATTTCATGCAACTGTACAATGGAATGTTCTTTCAAAACCAGTGCTGTACACTGACCTGGAACAGTTTGCATCCGTATTCAGCATCCTTTAACATGACCAGACCACCAAACTTAATTGATGCTTCTGACCTCTGCCTACAGGGCTTCAAATTAATGTCAATTCATTAATTCAAAATTAGTAAATTTGTCAACAGATCAATAAAACAACAACCCTCACAAATACAATGGATCAGTTAAACTTTCTGGTTGTCACTATTATATCTTGACATCAAGTCTTGTTTCACATGTATCTATGAAACATGTGAGGGCAGCCTTTCCATGGCTAATTGATGTGTTTATCTTGTTAAAAGAGTAACTACAAAGAGTGTAATGAGGTATAATGAATGCCTAAGTCAGAACAGCAATGTCTTTATCCAGTCATCAAGTTAATGAGGGTGCAGTTGGTCAAAAGATCACATCCTGACCTAGCATAGCACCAAATTCCATACTAAAAATATTTTGAAAATGAAGGGCATCAGGCTAATGCCAAAGTAACTAAATTCAATATTAAAAATATAAATTATGGCAGGGTATTAGGCAAATGCCATGGTTACTAAATTCAATATAAAAGTAAAATTAATGCATGGTATCACTATCAGGTAAATTCCACTGTCACAAATGGCTAAACCTGAGAAAATGCAATTTTAGTCCAAAATATACATATATTGGTGAGTGCCAGAACGTGACCAATTTGAAATGGCTGTCGCCAGTTTAAAAACAATGCAAAACTATAAAGAAATGCAGATATTATTTTTAGATATATGTTTCTGAAAGCAATGTGAAGTTAGTTTTGAAAGATCCTTTTCTTCCTACACAGTGCATAGAAAAATCATAAATCTAATGATAATATGAGACCACAATCATAGATATGAGTGAAAAAAAGTTGAAATCTTGACTCAGAAATATTATCCAAAAAAGAATGTATGTTTTGCACTTACTGCAGTGCATATTCAGAGAAATATGAACATGTATTGTAAGGATAAGCAAAGTTTTGATGTGATCAGGTCAATGTCATGCAATAAAGCTCAGAAAAGCTTTTTTCATATTTTGCTATACAAATGCAGTACTTATAAAATAACATAGAACTGCTCCATCAGGTATCCTGCAGAGCAACAGTTCAAACTGGTTAATTACTGCTCATTTGTGTAGCACACAGGTAACAGTCTAAACCCAAAATAATAATTTGCGAAGCCCACTAATTTTCTTAAGCAAAATAATAGTAAAACAAGTCACAGAAAATCAAGAGTAGGTTTATTCTTTTATAACCTTTGAGATTTTTTTTTTGTTATGACGTAAATTTCCATTCACAACAATACAATCAAAATGGTATGTCGATGAGAAATGTATAAGATTAGATGTTATAATTAGCTACCTAGTGTTTTGAAGAAAAACAATATACAAGACCCAGAATAGCACAGTATCTGAAACATATCCCATGAAATATTCTTTATTCATGAAATCAAATCTTAATCTTTACATACAGGTCCATATAGGAACCAACGTTATAGCTCAGACTAAACCATGTACGTCAACCAGACTTTCAGATTGCTCTCACTGGTTCCAAGATGTCTCGTCCAAAACTTGTGGAAGCTTACGGACATTCATACATTGTCAAGGTTAGGTGTAATATTGTTAATTGCCATCATTTTTGGTCATAGTACATAGATATCAGAAATGCCTAATTATGCATATTTGGATGCAAATTTTTTATTTGGGATGCAGAAAATCACCCACACAGAGTCCTCCATGCCCAAGTTTTTGTTGCAAACAGGAAAAGTTTTGAGGCAGAATAAATGTTCTAATCACTAAGAAAACTGAAGCAATGCTTTTATATTTGTTTGTTGCCGACTTCTTTTATCAAAGGTTGATGGCTTGCTTTAATGAAGGTGCCTGTGTTATTGAAAGCACCACTAAAGGCTCTTTTTGAAGGACTAAACAAATACCCATTTGTTATTGCTGCAGCAACATCAAATAATTGTAGAACATTGAGACAAGTTTTATAAACAAATTCCTTGGTATATATTGGTACTTCAGAGGTATTCAGTTTTCATTGAAGTTGCAGCAAAACTACTTTTTCTGTTGTTTTCTGTTGTTTTTTTTTTAAATTGCTGTCGTGTGGTCGACTGCAGTCATTTCATGTTTCTGACCTCAGAGTTGGTTAATTATAGCTAGTCATGGTTATTTTGATTATATGACGGCATACAGTATCAAGGCCAGATATGAGCATAAGCAGAGTATGAAATAACAATGCACTGTTAGGGTGGTTTGTCAATATGAAATAAGGATTTATGTAATAATAGATTCCAGTGCATTTTTATTAAATCATCATATGTGTAAGTAATCTTTGATATACACATCATTAAGAGATAACATTCCACTTTATGCTCTTTATTTATTCATTTGTAACACTCACATATTCTATAATATATTCCATAGGTGAAGAGTGTAGCAAGACAGGATAAATATACATCAGCTGCTACAATCGTTGACAGAGTAACTGAGTAATAGTCACTTTCTATTACTGTTAATTAGAGCTGCCTCAGGCCCTTCAATATATTTTATTAAATTGTTTTTTTTTTCTTTTGGATGAATCAGTTTTCAGTAAAAAAATTTCTAAAAGACATCTATGTTGGTGGTAAACATAACATTTTATGGGTTGTTTTCACAGACGTCACGATTGTGTATGCAAATACCCATAATACAAAGTGCACATAACTTGCTCCGCCATTTTGAGTCTTTAACAATCCTTTATCAACATGGGTTATCACGCATGATAAATATAACTTTTTATGTAATTATCAATAAGGATGTTTATGTAATCGAAATGATACATAGATTATACTTGAAATTTTGCGCCCCTATGTGCCTCTTAACACGAAAATAAAAATGCAACTTAAGTTCCATGGTTTATATTGAAAGAAGTTGAACCATAATCGAGCATATTGCTATCAAATATAACTGCAGGATTGTTTTTATATCAACAGACAATATCAATATTTTTAAGAAAATAGTATTTTGTATGATGTCCTTGAACTTGTCACTCTGAAAGAGTATTACTGGAAAATTATCTTTGGGATACAATAAGAGTTCGAGAAATAAAAGTTCATAACTTGTGTATGTCAGAACTTCAAGGAACAAATACTTGTCGTGAGAACATGCTTGTGTCAAAGTCATCTGAAAAACCACTTTTAGTCAGTACAGTCAAATATTGTAGCTGTGGTGGTTATGATGGACATAGGATGATATTGAACGGAAATGATAACCGTTCAAAAGAAGTTTCATCTTCAGTGTATTAAAATGAAACATTTGCCTAATGGAGCATTACTTTGTACTGAACATCAAAACCGATTGTTCTTGAAATGCTTTTAGAAATATGAAATTTTATATAAACTATTGATTTTTTAACTTGAACTATAGCTTAATGATTGATTTCAACCCATGTCAATTGAAAATCATTACATGTTTCTACATGCTTGTTTATCGATTTGTTTATGTGTCTGTTTACTGATTGATCTATTTGTTTATGAAAGAATAACAAAGATAGTTGAAATGTCAATGTTTTACTTGAAGAAAAATGGGGAAAGTTAAGCATCCGTTCTCGTGTGGTTGGCATGCACTACAGACTGTGATGTATTATCCTTACGCACAATATGACACTTAAATTGATAATTATGTGGGAAAAACAATGTTGTTAAGTACTGGCTTGAGACTCAAAATGGCGGATATGAAAATACACACGTTTTGTGACGTCAAGTGAAAACAATGGATTGGCCACTGCAAAACAACTTGAAATTTTGGGAAGAGCCAAGGTCTGGTACGTAGATACCTAGCTATGATGTCGTAGCCTCAACTTGTTTTGTTGTGGTGGTTGAGGCTACGAACTGATCCCATATCATGTAATGGAGCAAAAAAATCCCTACCTAAGTCGAAAAACACAAATAGTTTAGAAATCTACTAAATAAGTTTAATCATTTTGACAAAGAAATTTGTCTTATTCTGAATTTATTAAGCCCTTACACGGTAAAATAAATTGGCGCAGTTATGCTAACCTCAATGTGTCCACCATAACAGATAATGCGAGACTCTCGCTGTGACTCATTTTCTACATAAAGCTTGCCAGACTATATATGGATATTCTACACTATGGTATTAGTTGCTGAATGACATAACGCGAGATGGAGAATGGATACTTGCATAAATTGCGGAATACGGTTTTGTTGAGAAAATAATTGCTTCTTGTTGCAATTACAAAGTCACTGGTAAACCATATTTACTTTTAATGCACAGAATTCATGACTCAAACCTCGCCATATTTTTTACTATGATCTGTTTACGTTTCCTAAAAAGGCATTAAGGTCCTTATATGGCACACAAACAAAGAGGCTGAGAACGGAAGTAGGCATTATTTGAACTAATATAGCAGATGATCAAAACAAAAATATTGGATAAGAAAGGTAAACAAGATTTTGCCACTATTTCTACAATGATTTGCGCTTATTCCAGTATTAAATAAGAGGACTACTAAATTTATTTCATAATATATCAAAAAACATGTTCAGAATTTTTAATATTGGGCTAAAAAAGAGCCCAGTGTGAATCACACCTGGCTGCTCCAGTAACACACATAGACTCATGTTAGTACCATGTCCACAAAAGGACTAAGGTACTAATATTAGTAATATTAGTACTAGTAGATGCCATGTTCAAAATAATCAGGGTCCCATTTAATCAGTTGTTTTCCGTGCATCCCTTTGTCAAGAATGAAGAGCATGAAACACAGAAGCTGCCACTGGTGTTCGCTTTTATGTCAGGACAAAGAAAATGGTTTAAAAGAAGGCAGATATTCATTCTTTTCTTCATTTTATAACGATTTTATTTACAAGTAGATTAGATGTAAAGTCAATTATGTTTCTTCAATGATTTCCAAATCATTCCTGTATATCATATTGTCATCAGTCAGTAGGGATACTTAATATTAGTACCAGCTTAAGTTGTGATTCAGTACAAATAGGATTGAATATCGCGCTTTGTGATGCAACAATGAAAGCTGCACTTGTTTTAAGAAAGAAAAATAATCGTACCATCACGTTATGATAGAAACGACCTACTTTTTTACCGACCTAGACCAACAAGTAGGTCTCTGCTTTTTTTTTAATTTTTATATCTGATGGTCAGATATAAAAAAAAACGCAGAGACCTACTTGTTGGTCTATTACCGACCGAGTTTAGTATCGCCACGATAAATACCATACAATAAAAAAATGCATGCAAGTTTCAAATACCTCAATTGGTTTTAAAGGCACTGTTAGTTGTTCATTGTCCATCTTAAGTATGTCCTCCAAATCTTCCATTTTAATGATGTTAACTTGTTATTCTAGGGTAATAGTCTAACGTTATGAAAACTTGGTTAGAAAGGAAATGCTGTCTGGTAGCATCCAGTGTTCAGTAGTCTTTTTCTAAAATTTCTATCATATTAAATCAACAATATAGTTAACAATAGTTTCACGTAGAGCAGTCTAGCGGAATAACTCTGCTCTTTTCATTCAACATTATTTATAGCAGTATTCCGAATGATTTGTTGACAAAAAATGGCGGACATTCCGGCCATTTGAACAACATGAATTCAAATAAAGTGTATATCTTGCGAAAATAACGCTCATCTCTTGCGATTGCATGGTAAACATTATATTAATTTCATACGTAAAATATTAATTTTAATATATATCGGTACTTTTGTTGAATCTATTAATCGCAGTGCGATAACTACAACCAGAGTCAAGAATCAACATGTCCAAACTGCCAGTTTAATAGAGTCATAATGATAATATTTGTTTTCTTTATAGACATGGGTTTAAAGAAACCCATGTGACTTTTTAACTTAACATTTACTCATAGGAAGTAATAATTCTAATTTCAAAAGTAAGATAAAAGTACGCGAGGTATATTATTCGTTTACATGCTGATTCGGACCAGGTTTATTCTGCCCAGATTGCGGGCCGATTCGGACCATGCGAAATATTAAGTTTCACCCGGAACTAAAATGTGATATTTACATTTTTAAAATATATTATTCATTATTTTTCAGCAGTTCAAAATATGCATTCAAGGAAGCAAACCCCGATTTTACGCTCGATTATGATTTAAAAGCAAAAAAGGCGTCAAACATGTAAATAAACCCACAAAACAGTCATTTCATTCATCAATTTATCATTTCTAACTTTACCATCACAACTGGGCCCCAAATAATATATTTTGTTTTGTTTTGCATTTTGATTTAAATGAGAATTTCTTTAGTAACATGGTAGCCATATTTGCATTGGTAAAAATGTGTTCAAGCAACAGATGTGATGTTGTCCACTGTCATTGATAATCTAAATAATTCCATAAAATTTGGAGTTATATCTCTGAACAGACGTGCACAAGACTTTTTTTGTTCAGTTGTTTTTAGAAATATTAAAACATTTAAACTTCCAAAATGCTTTTACTTTATAAAAAAGTCAAATCCCAGAGAAGATAGCATTTTTGAACCACCAACATGTTGAATACAGGCAAGACTGGCCATGCAGATATGTGATCATGTCAAAACTAGATATAGTCTATTTAAAACTTTCTTAGTTTTAAATTTTGAAGAAAAAAAAACACTTAAGTTTTTGTGGACACCTGATTAGCATTACTACTTTTAGGACTAAAAAAAATCCTGCTTTGGCCTAAATTTGCCAGATCGCTACAATAAATTAATCAATTAGTAGCTTGATGTGTACACATATTTGTCTTAATCTGATCTAAAAATCATGCATCATTTTACCAATTGAAACAACTGCTAAAATAGTTCAGGTCACAGTAGACTAGTTTACTCTGGTTTCTGTAATGAATGCCTATAATGTGTTGAAAGCTTTTTCTTCTTTTTTCGATTTCTCTTTAATCTTTTAAATTTTAAATGCAGTACAGAAATCTCAGACATGCTTAATTACGCATATTTGGACACAAATATTTTTGTTGCAAAGAGGAAAGTTTTAGGCCAAAAAAAATATTATTATTATTATTATGAAAACTGAAATAATGCTTTTATTTTAGTTTGTTGCTGACTTCTTTGTTCTTTGATCAAATTTAACCGGCTGGTTTTGATGAAAGTGCATGTGTTATTGAAGGCGCTGCTAAAGGCTTCCTATGAAGGACAAACAAATACCCATTTGTTATTGCTGCAGCAACATCTAATGAATTTTAGAACATTGACACAATTTTTAAAATGATTTCCTTAATATATATCAGTGCTTCAGAGGTAATCCATTTGTATTGAAGTTGCAGCAAAACTATTTTTTTTTGGGTAGGTGTTTTTTTTTAAAATTGCTGTCGTGTGGTTGACTGTAGTCATTTCACATTTCTGCTCTCAGAGGTGGCCAATTGTAGCTAATCAGTTGCATGGCTAATTTGATTATATTACAGCATACAGATTAAAGGCCAGATATCTGCATAAGTGGATTATGACATAAAAATAAACTGTTAGGGTGGTTTATGAATATTAAATAAGGATATGTTTATGTAACAATTTATTCTAGTGCATTTTTATATCCAAGTTTACAGCTTTCTGTCATGGTGCCTTTGAATTTCTGCATTCCAAACTCAAGACTATGTACCGTTTTTATCAGGCAAAAATGTTGTAGCCAAAAATATGGCCAGATGGTATATTTTGTTGCCAATATGTAAAACATAACTGCAATTTGCGACATTGGCAAAGCCCAGGGAATCACTGTATTTGATTTCATTTCCAGTTGTTGTCGTATATATATATTGCATGCGAACTCGAAATCAAGAGACTTTGGACAAAATGCTGTTTGCAACTTTAACATAACATAATGCTAATAATGTCCTAAATTATTACAGGGGGAAAAAAGTATTATTATTGGGACTGCAAGTTTTAGTACAGAGACTGTGATGTACAAGGATTGTAGTGTTTTAGTACATGGACTGCAATGTTTTGAAACAAAGCAGTTCATGACTGCAACTTTAAAATTCCTATGAAGTAACCATATTACTTGTCTTGCCTCGTATTCAAAATGCTGCTGGTTTTGGTTGATTTTTATAAGAGTGCTCATTTGGTTTGTGATCTAGCTACATGTACTAAGAAAGCATGAGCAACTTTAAATACTAAAAGAATTTGTGAGAAAAATATATACACCAACAAAACCTGTCAGGTTTTGATGGTAGACTTTTATACCAACATTCGAGAGTTAACCATATAGTTCTCCAGATTTCTAATTTAGACACTGCAAAGGGATTTCAATTAGGGTGAACAATACAAATTAGATATATATCAAAAATAACCCTGAGTTGAAATTCCAGAAAGGATTATAATCAATATGATTTTTTCCTGGCATATTTTGTATTTGTATGGAAAGTCATAATTTCAGTTTTGGAAATTGTGCACAGATTCATTTTTATAGAAAGTCACAATTCCAGTTTGGAAATTGTGTAAAGATTCATTTTTTATATAGTGTATTTGCATAGAAAGTCATATTTCCAATTTAGAAATTGAACACATTCATTTTTATATGGTATATTTACAGAGAAAGTCATTGTTCCAGTTTAGTAATTGAACAATCATTCCTTTTTTATATAGTGTATTTGCATTTAAAGTCACAGTTCCAGGTTGGAAATTGAACACACATTTAGTTTAATGTTTGCATAGTAAGCCAAATTCCAGTTTAGAAATTGAAAATATATTCAATTTTTATATTTGTAAAGAAAGGCACATTTCTATTTTGGATATTATACATGTATTCAGTTTTAACACTTTTCCAACATAATATCCGGTATAAGTGATAATATTCATAATTAGAAGAATTACATTCTGCAAAATGATTAGTATTTACAATAATTGTCTAAGATTTCCAACACAAATATTGCAGCCAGTCCAGAGAATAATATCTGATTGCATTAGTTTGTCCTGGTAGGTTACAAAACCAAACCACATCATAGTACATGTGTTGCAACTTGACTACCCTCTTGCTTATCAACTTGTCCTACCAATCTGTTTATTTCATAGTCATTTGTTAATAGATTTATTTCCTGATTATATATAGGTTTTAATGCTTATTCCTCAAAACATAGCTTATAAACATTATCACTTAAAAAATGCCAGCATTAATTTATTTACCATCATTTGTGATTAAGATATCAGATCTTGTTTTTAAAATAAACTGTTGAACTATTTAAATTGAAAAAAAAAAGATGAGAAATGGAAAAAAGCAAATGGACTAGAATAAAATTAGATTAGGAATGCCAAAATTTTCAACATTTATCAGTATTAATTCATTTGCTATGTATCATGGTTTTGCTCTGGTGCCCTAGTGGTTAGAGCATCCACCTCAGATGTGGGAGGTTGCAGGTTCGAACCCCAGCTGAGTCATATCAAAGACTTCAAAAAAATGGTATTCACAGCTGCCTCACTTGTGCTCAGCATCAAGAGGTTAGTGTTAGGACTGGTTGGCCTGGTGTCAGGATAATGTGACTGGGTGGGACATGATGCTCTATGTCTGCGGCATGATGCTCCAGTACTAGACATTACCATAAACTGTCACATTGCAGATATTGTAGTGATATAACTGAAATATTGTTAGAGCTACATTAAAAATCTAAATCATAAATCACATACTTAGTATTTGCAAGATGTAATTCAAACTATGTGTTGTTGACATTGATATACACACCACTCATTGTCAAATACAATTCAGCTCCTTTTGTACTGAATTACATTGTATAAAAAAAATCATTTCAGCCTTCAACAGATCAACTGTGCAACATGTTACCAACTAAAATAATTGGCAATCCATCCATTTAAAATCTTAAAACTTTCCTGAATCAGGATAATGATAAAATTTCTTTGTATTATTATGGTGGTGATCAGGTGGATTATATTTAGCATATTCATTTGAAAACAAAATAATAGGTACTGCACATGCAGATAAGTAGAAGCATATGAACACTTTATATTAAGCTGTCCAAAATATATAACTCTAAGACATTACTGTATCAACTTGCAATTATGACATTATTATCTGTCAGACATATGTACTCCAATAAAATTAATATGCAAATATTTATGACAGCACAAAACATAATGAAATTGTCAGATCATTTTCAAACTAATATATAAATCACAACCACACATATACATTCCAATGTTTTTTACTATAATATGATCTTGGAAATAATTACTTATTCTAGAATTGATCATGTATATATTTATATTTGTATATTGACCTATATATAACAGATTTTAACTTTATTTATCTGGATATTTGTTTTAATAACTTTCTCATTTTCTAAAAATAATTTCCTAATATCTATACATTTCAGACTTGAATTTTTAAAACTTCTGGTTTGAGAATAAGAAAGCAGTCATGCCACCCCTTGACTGGGACAAGGTGATGGCTGCCAAGCCGGCCAGTCTCAAAGATGAAGAAGTAGATGCTTTTTATGAAGAACTTGTATCTGTAAGTACTGTTATGTGTAATGCACACCCATGAACAGGACAGTCTCTGATCAGCCAGTATACTATTTAGGGTGTCTTAAAGAACAGAAAAATAGGGATTTTTTAAACTACTATCTTATTCGATTTATACATTGCCAATCAAAGTATTATAAATATTGCAACTGATCTTAGTAGACATGGTTACACAAATCCACAACTTAAGCAATTATTTCTTAATCATTATAAAATAAAAGAAAATGATCTACGAACATTTATTATACCAGATCTAAATAACACTGAAATGAAGAAATCATTCAATGATCTTATTGAAGAATATTATCTGGGAGTAATTGAATTGTGGAGACAAATAGGCTCACCACCGTCTATACTAAAACATAACAACAACCCTGTCGGTGCCGGGAGACATATAAGTCCGGGCATCATAAACATAACAACAACAATCGCTGTCAATCTCGTTTGTGATGTTGTGGATGGTAGTTTTCAAATAGATCTTTCCAAGTCTACTCAGGCCCAACAAGGGTATATATTATACACATTTTCACCGCGCGATCCGCCCGGGTGGTTGATTGTATCAGAACCTATAAACCCGTATACTTGCGTGTTCATAATCCATTATTATCAAGAATACACTTCAAACTTACAGACCAAAATAATCACATCTTAGACACAAGAAACGAAGAGATAAATATAAATCTGTATGTGAGATTGTAATGCGTCAAATGCGAAACAAAAAAAAAATATCTTTGGTACTTGTTCATAGTACCTGATACATAATGGTTGGTCTGGATTCTTTGATATTAAAGTATCCACAAATGAAAGGTTGGTCTGGATTCTTTGATATTAAAGTATCCACAAATGAAAGGTTGGTCCGTATTCTTTGATATTAAAGTATATCCACAAATGCATAGTTGGTTCGTAAGTATACTTGTTAATAGTTTGTAGGTTACTAAATATATATTTTTTTTTACTAAGGCAAAATATGCATTAGTTTTCCCAAGGGTTTTGTTTTGCCATTATAACAGTAATAAAGGTTGGTCCGTAAGTATACTTGTTAATAGTTTGTAGGTTACTAAATATATATATTTTTTTTATTATGGCAAAATATACATTAGTTTTCCCAAGGGTTTTGTTTTGCCATTACAACAGTAATAGGCCCCCCTCGTCACTTTCATTTTCGCTTTAATTTGCACAATGTTCCCTTAACTGCCTGATCCGAAAGTTAATAACCTTTCTCTGTTCGTATTCATGAGATAATTCTAACTTGATTTTGTCAATAGCATTTGAAAGAGGTACAAACAATTTTACCTGATTATCAGTGACTTTTGCCAGTGACTTTAACATTCCATTTTGCATATCCTTTAAAAATTTGTAATCTGACAAAAGAGTAAATCTGTTTTGGTTTTTCAGTTGTTGTAATGAGTCAAAGTCACAAAGAATCTTTTCAGTATTCAAAATGTCAACATTAATATCGTTATGTTGTAATTTTTTAATAGCAGAAACAATGGCATTTATATTTTCAGTATTCATTATATAATAAATATATATATTTAATATAAAAATATTTGTCCTCATACAGAGGACTTTTTGAAATGAAGATGGTTTTATATACAATGATTATTTGGATGTTGTGATTTTGATTGGGACGGCACATTTACATAAACTGATTGATGTATGAGGATGAATATTTACAGATGGGCATGTGGTTGATTTGTTAACTATGGGACGGCACATTTACATAAACTGATTGTTGTATGAGCATGAATATTTACAGATGGGCATGTGGTTGATTTGTTAATTAAGGGACGGCACATTTACATAAACTGATTGTTGTATGAGCATGAATATTTACAGATGGGTATGTGGTTGATTTGTTAATTAAGGGACGGCACATTTACATAAACTGATTGTATGAGCATGAATATTTACAGATGGTCATGTGTGTTGTTGATTTGTTAATTAGGGGTAAGGCGTAGAACCTTTAGTTGATCAGATATAACCTAATGAGGTTCTGAATTTTGTTTACATATTACCCCCAAGACGAAGTTTCTAACTATAAAACGAAATGTTAGAAACTTCAGAGGGCTGTCTGCGGTGTAAGTCTTATTTTGCGACCATTTATTGCCTCCATTTATTGCCTCGCAAAGAGATCCTAGATTATTTATATATCGAAAGTCTAGAAACTCAGAAGGCCTAATGGTCTTTGTGACCTGGAACCTCATTAGGTTATTTTTAGTTGTGTTTTTGAAATTGACCCCTAAGTGAGTACCTATTAGCAGGTCACAGGGTTAAATTACCTCCTACTGGTCTATTTTTGGACGACACAAGACACATAACATATAATGATGATATGATGACAATGAAGGCCTTTCCTACTTGTGAACAGAAACTAGCACACCCACCCCATAATATCAAATCCATTGGTGTGAAAACTATCACACAATGTTTTAGACGTTGTGGTTGGATGAATTAATTTCTGTTCACAAATATAAGGGTTCGGCCGGTCCCCCTACTAAATAGATAATTTTTTATGGGCATAATATCGCCCCCCTCCCATAGACAAATTTTTGCCTTTCATAAGATTTGAACCCCAATCGCAATTTCCGCAGCCATTACGTTAAACCTCTCAGCTATCGATACATTATAGAAATATATTGAATTAGTTAATATATACTTAACTAAACAACAGTAGTTTTAAAAACTATAGTGTTTGATTGTTTTTAACAGAAATCACAATTTCTGGCATTTTATTTTTTCAGTTTCCAAACATTATAGATATATTTTAAATTCTGCATAACATAAATGATATAATGTTAAAGTCTCTGTGTTTACCAGGTCAAAACCAGATGTTCTTAAAATAACTTTACGCACTTAGGAATTTGGGTCACACACATATGGCAAGTTATAATGCAGAAATCTATCATATTGTTTGAAGCATACTACGCTATGAGAACAGACCTAATTTACACAGCGAGCTTAGAATTTAGTGTATTTATTGTGCACAACGCATCTATTATAGGTTTAGATTGTACTCGTTCTGCTACGCATAGCGTGGAACAGACCTAATTAAAAAGCAAGCTTAGAATTCAGTGTATTTAATTACGATAAAATACAAATATGTGAAATATGTATAACCGATTCTTTAAACAGAGATTTCTCTGTTCATATTTTATGTACTGTTTTCTCAGATTTGCTTATATTCTCTCTCTGTCTGTATTATTTAGTGTATGTATTATAAATACACAAACAGGGAGATATTTCTCTCTGTTCGTTTTGTTTTCAAAATTCGTTAATTTGACAGAGGAAGCCAGCAGTATAATAGCGTACAATGATAAAATCGATAAAACGGATCTAATTATATACAGCGAGCTTAGAGCAGCCAATCACAATTGACTATGCACTGGTGAAATTGTGTTCGTTAAATTTATGTAAAAACAAAGCATGCAGTACGCGTAATTTATATAAACAATAGGTAAAGTATAATTTTATCAGTAGGGAATGAGTTGCCCAATTAGCATTGAAAAGACCACTGGTAGGTTTATAAAACATTACTATGTTATCAATCATTAGTATATAGTGATTCTCCATCAAAGAATTATGATATATCTGATTATACGTGTGTGAACAAAGATTTTCATTGAATTTACTATTTTTTGTTGGGTATAATCCCCAGAGATGTTAACGGGAATTAGCATTAGGTTTTAAATTTGTTTGTCAAATACAGGTTCTTTGCAGTTCTTTTGCTCATATTGTGTAGAATTTTATGAGCGAATTACGATAAAAAACCGGAAAAAACTAGTATTTGGTCAACAAATTTAAAACCTAATGTTAATTCCCGTTAACACCCCTGGGGAGATTATACCCAACAAAAAATAGGAAATTCAACGAAAAACAATGATAACTGATTTAATTGAGGGTGGTACAATGTTAAAGTATTTACTAGCGGAATAAATTGTCTTGAACATAATTTCTTTTCCAGATTCTTTATTCACAGATTTAATAGCTTTTGCAAATCGTGCACCCCCAGTTTTTCCAAACCTACAGTTTTTACTTTGCGTGATAATACGTAAATTTTTAAGTGAGTTGTCAACTTTACAGTTGTTTATGTGGTCCACCACATACCCGTCTTTAATTGGTCCCAAATAACATTCGATCACAAATCTGTGTGATAAATAATTTTTATTTCCTTTTGTATTAAACGCAAGATAACCAGCATTGGTAACACTACCTACTGGTTTTTTCAATCTACAATTTCTAATAATACCATCACGATTCGCTTCATAATTGGTTATGATTGGATGAGGCACAAACTCATTTTGCTCCATTTATATAGTATATACTATTTGTTTAAATCATTGTTTTGAAAATCTAGCTAGATAATCTTCTTCGCGTTTTATGATAGATTGAGAGTTATATTTTTTATCATAATATCTTTTTAACTCTCTGTATCTTTTTCCACCGCATTGCACGCAAAGGTGCGTCTTTCCACACACACCAGCACCACACAGCACACACGGTTTAGGTCCTAGACTCCCATTTCTAACGCATTGCATGTGATAACTACAGAACTCGTTTACGCAATTTTTGTTACACGGAGATGTATAACCAATCTTAAGCCAGCGGCAATTGTGATTTGGTTGAATTATATATAAATGATTAATACTTCAATTTAGATACATATTTGCCTTAATTATAATATGCAGGAATTATCCACAATTGAGCCTGCCGCAGCTAGATTTGATCTTGACAGACTACACAAATTTAGTTTCTCGATGCAAGATCTAGCTTTAACGAATGTGGATATAACTAAATGCATTAGTGAAGCCAAGAAGGAGTTCCGCCACGATAGTGCGGTTCATATGTGGTCCACATTCAGGATTGGAAATAATATCTATCTTATGAATGACAAACGAGGTAGAGAGATCATTGACTATCTTGATGTTCGGAAATATATTATTTTAGAAAAATTTATTGTAAATATAGAGGATGATATCTGGATCATCCGAGACAAACGCAAATCAATCCAGATATCAGGAAATAATATTATCCTCGGTACAAATTCCAAACCAGGAATACTGACTGGAATAGACAAGCCGTATTATGAGCGATCTTATCCAGTAACTGCTGTTATCTACGCGCTCTATCCATTACATGATAAACCTGACGTAAAGGATCTCAAGAAAATGAAACTGTCATCTTTGACTAGAATAAACTGTGTGGCTCAGCGAGTTATAGAACACTTCACAAACGCGATACGGGGAAACAATTTAACAGATTTAAGGCATAAAAAATAAATATGTGGGCTGAAAAAGTTAAAGACACTGGAGCGTCTATCAGCGACGTTGCTGAGCTAGAAAAGTTATTATTCCAATAACAGTGAAGACGTTGACAGAAGAGATTTTACACAAAACAAAATATAAATCTAGAGGAGCTCCTATAAATATTATTGATCATAACGCGCATGCATGGACTGATGCTGTAACTGTATTTCCACGAGAAAGAATGGTTAAATTTTACCAAGATGATTTATTCGATGCCATAGGTGATATTAGCATACGTGACCCTGTTTCTGTGTGGTTGTTTCAGAGTTCTGAATGTGATCATTATGATCAGTTTGTATGGTCTAACAGTGATATTTATCGTACAGAATCTCTTTATAAAGAAATGGAAAACCTTGCCCTGAAATATACTTCTGACGATGTCAAAGTTAGACAATTACTAAGTAATTGTTTTACCGTACCATCGGTTGCTGCTCATTTCGCTCAGGAGAAAAACTCGTAGAAACCGACACGATTAGAATTTCTTGAAGATGTTGTGAAAAGTTGTATAGAATACGGACATGGTGGATTGTGAAATACTACATATAATTACAAAGATGTTATCTCAGTTGATATGGTAGCGTGTTATCCTGGAAGTTTTCTTGGATATGGAGAGTGTTCTAAATACTTTAATAGATTTGGACATCCTACACATGACATGACCAGGGTTGCGATAAATGGACCCTTACCAGATTTTGATTTAACACGATTTGCTCATGTAGAATCATTCGAGCTTAGAGAAGGTCTCCATATGATTGTTTATGCATGGTTTGGAAAGCACTTTTCAGAAAAATGTTGGGCTCCAATAGTTCTGCTAAGATATATGATCGATGTTGGAATTTTAGTATCGTTGAAAGTATCTGAAGCAATTATATCATATCGCGTGCAAAAGCAAGTTTGGTTGCCAGAACCTGCTAAACATGATGAGAAACTTGCAAAAGATCTTGGTAGAAAAATAATCGGTAAGTTTACACAAGGAGGATCACATGATCATAAATGAACTTGTACAAGTTTGATCATGGACGATGTTGAACTCGATTTGATAATCGCTGATACGATGGAGAAAGACACATTTATAAGTTGATGTAATGCTTATTTATCAGACAAAACAAAACTAGGTACCATTGTGAGCTATACTGATGGCGAGTCACCGCAGTTTACTCATCTAAGATCTTTGATGCTAGCTTATGTTTCGATAAATCTATTATCGATGATAAACAGATTTCCTCGTTACGCTATTAGAGTCGCGACAGATTCATTTTATATACACAAAAAATATAAAGATTCATTAAATCTCAGTAATGGTGAATGGGGAACGTGGAGGATAAAACAAGAAAATATACTTAGTTATTGTGAATCTGCTGATGTTGAAATTGAGAAAACATATTACAGAAATAATCAAGTATCAAAATCAACTGCGCCATCCGTGTATGATCCTGTATCTAGACATAAGACCGTTTATCTTAATGGGTGTGGAGGTTCAGGTAAAACAACATGAGCGATTAACTTATTCATGAGTTTAGATATGATTGTCTTAACACCAATGCACAAACTCGCCAAGGAAAAAAGCAACGAAATGTAAAGTCATGTACATATCATAGTTTCTTTAGATGATGTGGAGATACATGGACCCCATCACGAATGGGTGAAAAATATATACCTAAAATTATCATATGGGACGAGATATGCACGGTGCCTCTGGAAGTATTACAAATATTTCTTGATTGGTTGTTACTAAAGAATACTGCTGTGATTATGTGTGGTGATCATGGTCAACCACCACCCTTTGGTGGGCAGTCTCCACATGAGTGGCTAAAGAACAATGTAGATTATTATGAAGAAATATTTGATGATCATAGAGCTGTTGATGAGTCGATGAAAGAATTTAAAAGATTAATACGACTACAACCAGATAAAATACAGTGTGTAGTAATGCGTGAGATAATTCCAGAAACATCCATGAATGATTTTTGGACCCTATGGAAACCTGCTGATTTGATAGTTGCCAGTAGAAAAATTGTTCATGATGAACTACAAAAGAAATTATATGCATTACACAAGGAAAAATTCCCAAAGTTACCTGTACCGTTGTATTATCGCCCTGCAGATACTAGACAACAAAATGTTGATGTTAAGATTCCTAGTGCAGATACCGAAAGTGTCAGAATACAAAATCTTGAGTTAAATGATGTTGTCAATGTCGCTGTTGATATTGTCGAGAACGCGTTAAACATGGATAAATCGCCATGGACGTTAGGGTACGCTATAACGATTCATTCGTCACAGGGATTAACTATCACTGATACTAAAGTTTGGATAGTCGATAATCTTATTGAGTGGTCAAATTTAGTTTATCTCACAGTATCTCGAGTTAGAAGACTATCACAACTAAAACAGGTTATCATGGATTGCGTAATAACCGAAGAAATCACTAATAATGTCGATATCAATAAAAAATTATGCAGCTATAAGCAGTGTGATAAAAAAAATAATCACAAGTTTGATATAGATGTGGATATTTTCATGATGTTAAAACAACAACAATATAATCATTGCGCAAATTGCAATGCAATAATGTTGTGGCAGTATTCGAGCAATAACCCAAGACAATTTACCGTTGATAGAATTAATAGTAGTCTTGGTCACACGCGCGAAAATGTAATGCTAACCTGTTTGGAGTGTAATCGACGTCGAGGATCTGCAAGTTTATAAAAGTGTACTCGGTGGTAATTGCGTATCCTCAGGAATTATTTGTAATTGTTCACGTACAAATCCACGTTGAGGAGCAGTTGAATCTAATCTGTAGATTGCAGGTCTACCTGTGGACCTTACCACGCTGGATATTTTGTGTGTGGTCACACTCCAAATAGGATCAGTTGCCCTTTTTCTACCTCCTTCGAGTTCGCCAGGTTCATATAAATATCTAACCATAACATTGCCTAATACTGGTTGAGAAATAGATTTACGTTTTATCGGTATATATTTTTTTTGTGATCACATCAGACGGTTTCATAGAAGTTGCACGAGTAACTTCCTTATTTAGCGCAGCTATCACATTCGGTAACCTCGCAACCCATTCACGAGATCTTGTATCTGTGGATATTTCCTCTGCATATTGATACCCGAATAACCGTTCAGCAAGTGTTCGAATTAATCATTCAACGATTGCCTGATCACGATGAATCTCCGTGTGTCCTTGTCTGATTTTAACATTGTGTCTGTTCATCAGCGAAGATACTGCACCAAGAAATTTTTTGCCAGGATCAACCTGTAGTAGTTTTGGCCATTGTAATGGTCCTCTCTGATAAATTTGTTTAAACGCAGATGCAACTTTACATGCTGTCTTTGTTGATAGCAGCTCTGCTTCTTTATATCTGCTCGCAACGTCAACGACGGTTAAAGCATATCTGTATGTGTTGATGTCTACCTGCTTTAATGGTATCATGTGGTAAAAACAAGATATCCGCTTGATGAACTTCATTAGGAACGTTGACATCGAAATGTGCGTATTGAATTTTTTTAGGTGGATTTAGAAAGATTTGCCATATTGCCTGTTGTGTTAACCACGTTTCAGCAACAACTTGCGAAACTTTTGCTGAAGCGGCAAGTTTGTTAATCACAGCCTTATCTCGCCAATATCCTTTCGGGGAATAATAAATAGATTCCATATTAATAATCAGTTGAATAATTACCAGCTCCTATCATTAGTTTACCTTTCATAACAGATTTTATCAGAAAACTAGCAAGAGATTCTCTGAGAGATTTATTAGGTATAGAATTTAATGCGTGAATCAACTTTATATCTGCGAGATGCTGTTGTTTCAAATCAGGATTTTTATACGATACATCATGAGTGTGACACGCTTGATCTTTCTTATTTACTGGATACTCTCCAGGTTTTGGTCGATCTTGGTTATCGAGTCTGATATCGAGAGGAGTTCCAGGACCAGAATAATTATATCCGGGAAGGTGTTTCTCACCAGGATATTTTGCTCATGGAGTTCCTGGCAATTTCCCTAACGAAGCGGCTATATCACCACCACGCACTCTTTGCGACGCGGAAACAAATTTATATTTTTTTGTACCACATTTTGCACACTTGCCTGTGAGTGCGCGTCTCTTATTTTTTGTTGTTATCGTTGTCAATCCAACTGTGAGTGTTGTCGCTCTACATCGAACACAATATAAACTCATATTATCATATGGATATAATTGACTTTTCTGCGACACGAAAACGGGCCAGTAAGGCACCATCCAGCATTACCAAATTCTATCAGAATGATTATAATAGGTTCTTCTGGATCTGGTAAGATGCAATTATTGCTTAATCTGATAATGCGATGGCTCAAGTGGAATAAGTTGTATTTAGTAGCGCCATCTGTAGATGATCAACAATATTATGAAGTACTTAAAGATTTTAATCAAAACGCGAAATTACTGGACAAAAATGATATCATTGATTTTATTACCGATATTGATGAAGCTCCATCCGTAGATGACTTAGATGGATTCATCAATAACCTTGTGGTGTAGGATGATGTAATGCTGGACAAACAATCCAATCCAGCTAGAATATTTTCTCGAGGAAGACATAAAAATACTGGCGTGATTTATGTTACTCAGAGATATACTCAGATACCTAAGGTGATCAGAGATAACTGTAATATTTTGGTTGTGTTTAATGGCATAGATAATTATACTTTGCAAAATATTTATTATACTTGGTGTTCAGGGGACATGATTTAATTTAAAATTTTCTTTTCTAAAGCACAAGCTGTTCCTTTTGGATTTATAACGATAAATTTTCATGATCCTAGATCAAGGTATCGTGTAGGTTTAGATAAAATCTTTGGTTAATTCATAGCAGCAGAGAGGCTGAAGGACATACTTGTAGTGACCACATCGTGAATAAATCGAGCAAAAAATCTGGTCAATTAAAGAAAGTTTTACTATTAGGGCAAAAATGTTTTTTCTCAGCCTTCGTAGGAATCCTTAATTTTCAAAAATAAAAGGTCTCAGGCAAATTTGTCTGTTCAGCCTCTTTGCTGCTGGGCTTGTAAATATGTTAAAGGAATTTTTCTTATTGTTTTTTTTTTTATATGAATTGTTTTTAAAAGTCTGTTTGTTGAATCACATAATCACATATCCTGGATTAAACTGATTGGTGAATGTGAATTTTAGCATTGTAAAATGATTAGAAATATAGAGATTATAACGTACCATGTTATTTGTATGTGCTTGTTTGTGTTATGTGTCAATTTTAATAACTGGTCGTGTGGGTAGCAACTGCACTGTCATCTCCTTTTGATAAAGTTCATCATTAAATACTCATAAACCCTTTAAGAATTTTATTTCATGTGAATGTATCATACTCCAAAGGATATTTATCACCATTAATTTCCTTTAAAAAGTAGCATTAGGCTTGATATCTTTATCAGCTGCCACTGTAAAATACATCTTCAAACATTTAGGCCGACACTAGATTACATGACTGGTTCCACACACTAAATTTGTCCAATTTCACATTTAAAAAAATTAAATTTCACTTGTTTAGTGTAAATGCTGGCCTCTCCTAGAAGTATGATTATGTTGTCAACTTCTGATATTATATTCTTCATTTTATGCTAGTCAGTGTATTTTAATGTTGTCAGTGTTCAGTGGTACATATTTACTCTTTAACCTGTCCCTAATGACCTTGGTTATTTGTTAGAAGGCTTTAGTGTTTGACAGACAAGATAACACATGATGTGAAATGTTTATATGTCATTTATTTGACTGTAAACATTTAAGTAATTCTGTTTCAGTGGTATGATAAATCCTAGTTTGTCACTGGATGCAAAGTATCTATTATATCAGCTGACTTTGTTCCAAAGATTATAAATAGGAGCACAATTTGAAGCTTGGCAGATAGCTGTTATTAGTAATTTTTATCTATATTCATAGTGTGAATAGTTATAGATTTCCACAAAAAAATTTCCTGTTTTAAAGTAGTTATAATTACAAATTTACTAAATCACATTAACAATCTATTAGATAGTTATAAAAATAAGAAAAGTCTATGAATTTTTATTATTATTTTTATCAAATTAGAGACTGACATTACATCTTCAGTACAATAATATGAGTCAGTCCAGTTCATTTCACTTCAATTCACTGCTATGGATTTCTGATGTAAAAGTTTTTTTTTCTGAACTAAATTTAGGCAGATACAATTATCCCTACCAAAAAAAGAATTGAATGTTTGCTTATTAAATACTTACAAAGTAGGCCAGGGATGGGGAATAATATGAACTGCGGGCCATATCCAGCCTGTGATTTGGTTTTTTGTGTTAAAAAACATTATAAGGTGTGACTTTAAAAAAATCACTTATCCAGCCCACCACTGGAGGAAGTTACCCATGTCTTCTGTATGCTATCCTTTTTTGCTGAATTATTAAGCTGGGGTATCAATGCATATTTGATAGAATTACATATGTATATTTTAGTCATCTTTATCTTTCATTTGGCATTTTATAATAATTGCACATAGCTAACAAAAATATCCAGATCTGAAGCATTTTTAAGATCTTACTACATTTATATAAATTAAGACACACACACACACACACACACACACACACACACACCACTGTTACAATAGTATGGCAGCCCACAGGTAGTACTACCTGACTTAAGTATATGGTATCCCAAAATCCCAAACACAGCATTCCGGCATATAATGTTTATATCTATATATATATATATATATTATGACATCTGCTGTACACTACAGTAAATACAATCTAAACTAATTATCATAGAAGGAATCAAAAGATATGGTGGAAATTACAGACAGATTTACAGTGTTGGGACAGTCATGTTCCCCAATAAAGGGGATGTAACCTATTGTAAATTGCATAGAGCTTGATTGTTTTTACTAACATACTGAATCAGCTGTATTTATGAAAATTGAATGACACTAAAAATAGTATAATTTGCAATAGTGAAGTAGAATAAATTATTATCTGCTTTTTACAGTATGATCCAACAGAGACAGATGCAGTCAAACTTCAGCAACTGTTCAAGGTGGCCAAAAGGGTGATGAAATCCAAACATGAACAGGTAGAAGAGGCAATGGACGTAATGGAAAAGGAAGCAAAGGACTCGAAAAAGAAAGGTAATGACTGTTGCTGTCCATTTTAACAGAAATTCTACTTTTTAGGTTGTCACTGATATAATCCTGTCTAAAGGCAATGTTTAACTGCTTTATAGAATTTAACAGCTGATACACTGACTGGAAGAATCTTATAATACCTTCAGACTTTTTCCAGAATCTGTTAATTTTAGATAAACTATCTTGTGTACTCACTTATAAGACAAGTCCAGCTGCAAGCTGCACAGACCCAGATATTCTGCCACATAATGCACAAGCAGATCTTGGTCTGTGCAGTTAGGAGTAATCAATAGAACAAACAACATAGACCCTATTCTGCAGGCACATTATGCAATGACAGATTAAGATTCTTGTTGTCTGACTTGACCTAAAGCAAGTATATGTAGTATGATTTTGCCATATTTTTACTTAATTTTTGGCAAATTAAACATAAGATTTTACTTGCCTACCAAATTTTTCATGCACTTCCTGACCAAGACAGATTGTGTTTGGTATAATTTAACTATAATGATTTTTTTACATAATTCTGTTATTGATACAATTTTAAATATGCTCTGAATTGTATGATGTTATTAATTCCTTTTATTTTAAAACATGCTGTGACAATTAAATTTAAAGACAAAAATGTATATGTAGAATTGAGAGAAATTATTAGAACAATTTTAATATGTATGACTTCAGAAAACACTGGGCAATCAAGAAAACCTTATGTACAAGGTTGTTAGTGCATTTATAATGCTAATATTATCATACTTTTTTTTAACTCATGGATGGCAAAATCTGTATGAGCAAGTGTCAACTTTCTCTAGGAGATTGATTTGATATTGAAGATGCACAAACAATTCTTATACAGTGAAACCTTTCAAGTCTAAAACCTCACTAAAGTTCTCTTGAAATGAAAACATTGATGTCTGGAATTTTTTATTTTTTTATTTCAATAAATTTTTAATTAAATTAAAAGTCTGCTACTCGGAAAACTCACTCCTGTATTTCAGTTTTACACTGAAATGATTCCCATAAGACTGAAACTTGCTCAAAACATGTCTAGGTAGCTGCCAGATGATGGCAAACATAACTCAGCACATGCATAGGCACATATATGTAATCAGTAGTCTGTACACCTAGCTAGCTTTCAAAGTAATCATTTGTAATTATGTTCTGTTTTGTCTTTGATCAGTCTATTTGCCTGTTACTTATATTGTTGTTGTAACCATGGTTGAACACACACACACTCTCTCTCTCTCTCTCTCTCTCTCTCTCTCTCTCTCTCTCTCTCTCTCTCTCTCTCTCTCTCTCTCTCATGCACAGTTTTATCAAGAATATTCTTCTAAACACTAATAGTATAAATATTATTTGAAATAAGATAATTATTTTAATAAAATAGAATCCAGTCACTAATTGCTATACACATTTTTTTTTATAAGGGGACATAACTGACTGCATCTCATGTTTTGTGAAATTTGAGAACCTCAGTAACTGAAATCCCCAAAACTAAGTGTTTCTACTGGTTTTATGGGATTTCATTTTTGAGAAGTTAATTATAATATGTGTAATTCCTGACTGATTTATTACTGCATTGTAAAATTATATTTCAGAACAAGAAATGAAGAATGAAATTAAAGATCTGGAGAAAAAAATGAAGGAGCTTGAGGTATGTTAATACAATTCAGTATATCAGTCCTTGTCATGGTATAACTCACTTAAGCTTTGTTTACTTAAATATATAGAAAATTGTAATAGAATGCCAGTTTGATATGAAGGATTATTACTTAAGTTGCTTGTGAAGAAAATATTTAAGTTATATAGTGAAATTTCTTTAATCTAAATGAAAAGGATACAAAGATGTTTTTAACCAGTATCAAAATTTCATTACCTGTTTGCTTTTATAAATAAATGTCTGGCAATTTGATTTTGAAATACTTCAAATGATTTTGTTATTATTATGCTATCCTACATGTTGTCCTGCAGTAATATCATGGATGTGTGGAATAAAATATTAAATGAGTTTATCAAAAATATTGTCTCATTGGAAATATATGAGTGTGTTAAAAAGAATGAACTGAGATATGAGAAAGACATTTAATTATAATATATGTATTTTCTTTTACTTCAGTCATTTGTAGTCTATTATAAATTAAATATGTGTTGTATGTTTTGTAATAATGCAGAAGTGCTTACAATACCACTTTGTTTTTAAGGAAAGTGATATATAATGGCATTTCTTCTGTCACATTTTTCATTACTGTTCGTAGACCACTAGTTATGGCAGAGTGGTGGTTGCCTGTCAGGGTATTTTAAGCATGGTAAAGTCTTTTCTGAGAACACGATCTCAACAAGAGTGTTCATTTTTTACATAACATTGGTTCTTTTTGAGTTACAAATGGTCATTAGAGACAGCATTGACATGCATTGCACTGGTACATTTAAGATATTTAATGTACTGCAAGTTGAAAATCAAAGTTAATGATGTCATGTTGATTGTCAAAAGGCAAGTGTTAATTTTTGCCAAGTGCTGTGTATTAAACCACAGAAAATTTGAGAAAGAGTCACCTCAAAGGAGTATATGGTGCACCCCAGAGATGGCAGGGCATCACCTAATGGAGGGCACAAGGCTGATCCCACCTAAAACAGGCTTGGGAGGACACTCCTTGTGCTATGATGTAAATTTCACACTATTATCTTTATCTTTTTAAGAAATTTGGCCCAGAAACAACAGGTACAGGAACTGCAAGAGTGTTACGAGATGAACTTCAGGACTTACAGAAACAAGTTGAGGATTTGCAGGATGAAAAGAAAGATCTACAGAGAGCTCTGCAAGATGAAAGACTAAGCTCAGAGAAGGTAAATTTCTTTATTTGATGATTTTGCCTCTGGGTAAGCAATTCTGCTATAAGATTACAAGTAGGTTGGATATTTTGGATACCTGCTGCTCCACATTTGATTCTAACCCAGGTAATGAAATAATAGCCTCTGAACTCAACACAGACAAAACATGTATGCATTTACATATACCACTCCCATGATAACTCGCGCACAACAGGGTCCAAAAACATCGACCGCATTATAAACAAGGGCGCGAGTTATCGAGGGACCTATAACAAAGAACAAAACAAACGGATCGACGTACACAAGCAAAAGGGTGGTGGTGGATTGGTTTGGCATGTTAGTATTGAATACTCAATAATCGTGCTATGATTAACAATGATTAAATATTTCTATATTGCGTCGTACTTTGTTTACTTTTGTTATCACAGAGTAACATTAATTTCAGGATAACTTACATGATATTGAGGAGATCATCAAAACAAATAATCCACACGTTTTCCATTGGCTTAACACATGTATGATTTTGCACGTTGTGTACTACATCACAAATGATTGTGTTAAATTGGATAAATTCTTGTTTTATCCAAAGTAGATTTTTTATATACAAAATCGACACCCATTTAAAAAAATAAAAACAAAATGTCAATCTAACGACAGGTTGATTTTATTGCGGTTTAAGTAAAATGATTTTTTTTTTTTACAATGGTTAGCCATTAAATATCAATTTAATGGGTCTACAAATTTAAAATAACGTAAATTAGAACATGATAATACTTGCAGTTTGTGACACATTTTACAAATATCACTTCACATTTTCAAAACATCTGCTCATTTTTTTTTTTACTCTTTGATTTCTCTGTTGCCTCTGTGTATTTGTTCATGGGTGATTTTCTCTCTGAGCTGGTTTGGATAATTACATGCAGCTTCCTGATTCGCTGAGCGTATTTCTCCCGACAATGAATTTTGTTTAATTCTATGTCAGCACTGGGATCTCCAAAAGTGATAAAAATATTTAAAATATATCACATAAGAATGTGAAACCATTTTCGACTGGTCAAATAAAATGAATTTTGAAAACAGTAATGACCTCAATAACTTATGCTGCTATCGGCATGCTGCCTTTGTTTTTTTTTTTATTGTACTTCCATCGCTTGATTTGATACAAAAGACATATTTAAAGTGACATATTCAGGTGTCTTTTAATTGATTTTTGTTTAATGCAACAAACACTTTACTGAGTTGTTGATCAAAACAAAGCCAGCATTTATTTAGGTTCTCACAGAAGTACTCACAGGTTTCGATGTGACGGACGATTTACTATTTTCATGTTTTCATAGAAGAGAATATGTTGCAATTCTAGTGTTTACACTGAAGCGAAATTAAGGATTAGAATGTGAATTTCACCTAGCAAGACATTTAAGTGGTGTTTATTTTATTATCTGTTGCCACCTCTTAGCATAATATTTCGTTGATCCTGTTTCACCAGACTGATTATTTACAGAGTATCAACAACTTTTTCTCTCAAAAATCCCCAAGCATAATTTGAGACATCTAATTAAAACTTGAAAATTTCATATAGATTTTATCTTTACAGCAATAATCACCATTTCCGATGATATAATGAGCTACTTTATTTCATGTATTTTTTTGTACCTTTTAATTTTTCGTACACAATCCAGTTATCAAAATAATAATTATTTAAATGTATCATAATTATTCGTATAGATGTCTTTGTATTTGAAAAATTGGTTAAGTTATCAGACATAAAATTTCCACTAGAAAGATTTACGTTTGCAAAAAAGATCGAAAATACCGTATTCCCATTTTGTTTTTACAAAAATTAATGATTTATAATTATTTTTTTGGGTACAAAAATTTACATAATATACAGTATGAAACAAGGTTCAATATACTAATTCTTATCGCAAATTTTTTTCCTATTTAACACATTTTAAAATATATTTCCTTTGAAAAAAATCAGGAGCCATGCTGGACACCACGTTATAAGCGGGTTCGCGAGTTATCCGGGCGTGAGTTATCGAGGGAGTGGTGTAACATGCAGTGTATTTGGTCCTGACATGGACATGACTGAATTTTCTCAATTTTCATAAAAAATATTTATAAATACATGATTAAATGGTTTTGTGAATTTTATTCAAATTAATTTGAGACTTGGATGAGGTGTAGTCTCTTTATGCTGTCTAATCAAAAGATGTAGTCCTTACATGCTGTGGATTGCATAGTGTTTTAATTTTAATTTGCATTGTTTTGTGATAAAGTGTTTCAATTACAAAAATGTAACTGCACAGTTGTGTGAATAATATAATCTTAGGAGAATAGTTTTGAACCTTTCAGATATTATTTTTGAATTGTTTTATTGAACTTATTTGTCTTTAATTTAAACATTTTTGTGTAAATTCAAAATAGATATTATTCTTACTATCAAATTATGATGCAATTTAACATTTTGTTCTATTCTTTGTATGTTTACAGTACAGTGAAAGAATCAATGAACTAGAGAAAGAAAACAGAGACCTTAGAGAAGATGTGAGTGTAATAGTTACTGGCATTGGTAACATAAGGTTTTGCAATTTTAAAACATTTCTAACAGAACATATTGTATCTTTACTGGAAAATACCTTTTTTATGGGCTGTAAACTATAGTAATATTAACAAAGAGTAATTCAGAAAGAAAAACATTGTATTAAGCTCTATCTTAGACAAATTAAAATGAGGCCAAATTTATAACATGCATTTAGAGTGTAACAATTAAAAAAAATGAAGTATTTTAGAATTTTTTAGATTTTTATTGTCAACACTTATTTCAAGTTGGGCATCAGTATTCATCATCATGAAGCTTTTTACTGTTATAGAGACTCTCAGCTATTGCATTAGCTAAGGACTATAGGACACCTGAGATTTTCATAAAGTCATTGAGAATGGGCAAGATTTGCTTGTTGACCTCAGCATTATCTATGCCATGCCTATCACATCAGTATTTCACAGCATTTAGTTATTAATTTTGCCTTGATTGGCTTACACCAATCCAAATAAACATGACGGCTAAAACAACACTTTCCATACAGTGCAAATACCTCGATCACTCCATCACTCAATTCAGCCCTTTTACCCCCTTCACAGCTTTACAGCTGGAGATATCGAATTGAGATATTGGACTTACACAAATAACAAAATGCCTTTTTGACTTGTTTATTGATACAATTCACAAATAAATACTGCCAATATGTTTGAAATCCATAGATAGAATGTCAGTAAACAAACTCAACAAGTTTTATTCAGTATAGCTCTTCCATTACCTGCATGCTTTTAATAGTAATGGGAGCCATTGAAGACAAATCCAAGTAAGGTCAGCATCTCTGTAGTACATAGGTATTTATATTAATGTATGTGCATGGAATTTTCCTATACTGAAATCTTGGACACATCCAATAAAGTATAATGATCAACATGATTCTCGCTGGAGTTCTCCAGTGTCATCTTCTTCATTTGCAATAGAAGGAAAGTGATAGAAACAGTAATGTTTTCTGATTAAATATTGACCATAAAGAGCTTTCACTAACATTTGTAAGATCTATATTAAGAGCGGATTCAGGCGCCATCAGATTAGAAGTAGATTCAGGCACCGTTGGATTAAGAGTGGACTCATTGTGGTCCATTTCAATTTAATTTTCAGTCATGAACTTTTGGGCCTGTAATATACATATATGAAGGGAATAAAAGAAAGAAAATGTTGGGCTTTTTGATATCTTCTGTTCATAAATGTATCCATTTGAGCAGCTTGAAAACTCAGTTACTCTAAATAATATTATTGTTCTTTTGGTTTACTGTATTCATACCCCCACCCCCACATATATACAACACATGCATATATTTTGCATTATATGATGTTTGGTACATAATGTAGTTGGTATTTATAGACCTCAACTAAGTCATTATAACAAGGGATATTTTCCTTCATTTTTTCTGTAGTCATATCTTTGACAGTGTTTAAATTTTTTTAATGCAAATATTAAAAGTGTTATGTTAGCTTTTTACAAATTTAAGACAATATATAGGAAAACAACTGTAATTATTACACTTTCTAAAACTTTTTTTACAAGGTTAAAGAGTTATGTTGCCTGTTTTTTTGGCATTTGCAAACATCAATATTATGTAGAGATGACATATCAATTGTGACTTTTGGCGAGTCTTTTCAGAATTATTTTTACTTGAATTATTGATATATGCTTTAACCAGCTTCATGTTATAAAAGATTTACAAAAATGATGAAATTATTTTGATAGGTCCTTTATTTGCAGCCATTGTCATCATATCTTCCTCTTCTGAAAACATTGAAAAATTACCTGGCTTCTCTAATGAAATATTGTAAATTTTTTAGCATTAAATTTTACTGACTTATTTCTTGTTTCAAAGAACTTTGATTTTTTTTGTCTCTCTGAATCTAGACTGAGCAGATGCGTCAAGACATTGTAGAATACAAGAAACAGCTTCAGACTCACACTCGTACTCTTGCTCGTGAAGAAGAAAGCGATTATCGTGAAAAAATGAAGCGAAAGAACAGAGAACTTGCAGATGCTATGGAAGAATTGCAGGTAAAATATTGATATATCACATTAAACTTTGAGCTTTATAGTAATCATCTTATCCATCAGGCCAGCTGTCTGTTCTTCCAGCCATCCATCAACAATTTAATCATCTTACAAAAGCTTTAATAAGAATTGTTGAATTTTCTTCCAAATCTAGTATGCACCTTTATATTAACAAGGACTTAAATAGTTCTGTTTTAAGTCATCTCTGTCATCGTGATATTGTTTGGGCCCCATTTTAGCTATCTCTCTCATTTTCATTTTTGTGGCTTATTTTTCTCTAGGATTATTGGACTTCAGTCAGATTTGGCATGCATTTCAGTAGTAATGAAACCTTGAATGATGGTTTCCAGCACTCCACAACACTATGTACAGGAATTATGCTCACTGATTTTGGCATTCTCCTGGTTGTGGTTGTGGTTTCTGCAACATTAGTTTACCAAGTTTTGGGGGATTTCAGCCAAATTTAGTATGGGACTTTTTATTGATAAGACCTTAAGTGACTTTGATTTTCAGTGTTCTTGGACATTATTTACAGAAGTTACACTCCAGATTGTCTGACATTAGTTTCAACAGCATATCTCAACCAAGATCTGTTGGATTTCAGCAATGTTTTGTATGGGGCTTAATACTGAGGAGATTTTGATTGAGTTTGCAGCATTACAAAACACCATTTACAAAGTTTTAGCATGTAGCTATGTACTTGTTAAGCCTTGAATTACTTTAATTTCCAGTGTTCCTTTGTTAGTTTCAGTTGCATAACTATCACAGGAATTTAGGAATTCAACAAAATTTACATTGCACCATCATATTGATGAAACCTTGTGAGTTTCCCCACAAAGTTCCTTATTTTAACATTCTGATCAGCAGATTGTACTGAGCAATTTCCTTTGTGATGCACCCATTGCTAACACCTGTAGTACTCCTATACCCTACTCCCACCCAACCACCCAGTTGAAGAGACTAAACTGAAGTTTTATGTCCAAATTATATACATATGATGGTTAATAAATAATAAATAAGTTACTTCATGACAATTTTTTAATTTCATTTTGGTTCAAATTCAAATTGTAATAATATTTAAATCCTTTTGACCAGCAAATTAAGAACATAATCCTTTGCACAGGAAATTCTGAATGTTTACACTAAAATTATATGCATTGATTTAAAGAAGGGCACATTATATCTGAATTACCTGTCTTTCATTTTATCCTCAAAAGTAAAGATATATGCAGCTTGTGTTCAGTAAATTTTCAACATGTGAATTTTAATGTTTGGATTATATATTTATGCAGTACAAGTCTAGTAAATTACATAATTATTGCAATAATGTAATATGTGCCTGTCATTTCTTCATCTGTTCTTTTATTTATCCATCCATATATATATCTTGCTGGTCTGTTATACCATGTGGCAGAATACAACCCAAACTGTAGTATACATTTACTAATTGTTTTCTTGAGACTGCAGTGTGGGATCACAATGTCACATTTTTATGAATTTCAATTAAAATGACTTCATTTTTCTTTAAAAAGCAATTAGTTCACACAAGTATTTAGGGTGAAATAGCTAGACTCATGATGTACTCTGTGTTAAAAGTTTGTTAAAAAGTGGTTTTGGTATTGTTTTAATCAAAAATCTATTCATTATAAAAAGTTGGACTGATTTTCATGATTTATAATATGAATTTGCTCCACCATCTTTGTTGTGCCTTGTCGAAATGAGGATTTGCACGGGACTACAGTCAAATGTTCCTTCATTTAATCCACCTATAATCACCTGCATATTGATATGCTTGTATTTTATTAGCATTTATTTAAGTATGTATGTAATAAAGAATTGAATTGATTTGTGTATTTCAGAACCTGACAGATGCCAATGATGAACTGAAGCGGAAGTGTGATGAGTTACAGGCCAGTCTCCAGGAAGCTATCCAGCAGATGGACCAGACTAATGAGGATTATCATAAGCTGAAGGTAAAGTTTTAGAATTTTTATTTTTGTTGGTTTTAATGGTATTTTTAATACATCATTGGTTATATCATGGCAAGAAAATGAGATTCAAGTGCCTTTCCTAAGAACACACTAAGGTAGTATACTTGGGTTATCCAGGACAGGTATCAAACCCACAATCCATGGATGACAAACCCAATACACTAATGAGCTACCACTACTCCCAGGTTCCAGAATAGGCATTATATTATTTTGTTTGGTTTGTCCATCCATGTGTGCATCATTCCATCAATCTGTGCATTCAACTTCTATACGAGGGCTCTAACTCTTATTCAGTATGCATATCAGGATCAACTTTCAGTGTGGAGGCATCATATGATGGCTAAAGTGAGTGTCTGTCAGCTACAATAAACCATAAAGTTTGAGTGTCAGCTATATTAAACCATAAAAAGTTAGGTGTCAGTTTAATTGCTATAATAAGACATAAAATGTTTATTTGGTATTGCTTAAAAGACCAGAATTTAAATCTGATACTTTTTCACCGTTGTGACCAAACCTGCAGTTTGTGTGTCTCCTAGAATTGCAAACTGAATCACTCTGGCATACTTTCTAGAATCTATTCAGTGTGAATTAGTGAGATTCTTGCAAGTTTGTGCTTGGTTTATTTTAGAGCTGCATGTGACTTATTCTTTGTTGCAAGTTAGCTTTCACATATGTGTATGGAAGTGTACATTTCTTCTTGATTGGGACTCAATTCTATATACATGTAATTGCAAACATTGTGGCAGATAAATGTGTTGTCTCCCATGACAGCACATTCTACAGTACATATTACTTTCTTGCAAGGCTCTCATCAACAGTTTATATCAATATTGACATGTTGACTGGAGTTAAGTTTGTACACCAGTCGATTTAAAAATTGTCAAATTTTGCTTCAGTGATGATTCAGTTGATGATATAAGTTTAAACAATGCAGAATTTAAATCCATTTAAAAAAGACTCTTTGCTAAAGTGTGTATACCAAACTAATTAAATTCTCACTATTGTCAACCTGAAGATGGAATATCATGGATCATAACATGCACTGTCAACTTTTGGTTAAGTTCAAAAACAGTTATCTTTACATTTGGATTGGTGGATTTTCATCACACATTTTTCACAGGTCTATCATGGTATGTAAAACATTTATGATAATTACATGCCTTGAATTGGTGTATATGTACCTTAAATTAGACAGTAAATCAGACCTTTAGATAAGAGCTTTAATTGATACGTATCAGCTTGTTCAAAGTAACATAAAAGAAAGAGTGGAGAAAACAAGCTTTGTAAATTTTAACAAACAATTATTTATTTTCCTAGAAAACATGAAATAATGTAAAAAATTTAAGCAAGACTTACAGTTTACAGAAATGATCCAAATTTTGTTCAAAATAGAAATGTAAGTCCTGTAAAAAGTTCTAAACACAGTCTGAAGTTTCGGTCCATAAAAGCGGATGACCATGTCAGACGAAGTCTAACAGAAAATTCCAGAATTTACACAATAAAGCATAGTTTGTGTTGTCCCATTCCAAATTAGAATATTTTCAGGAAAATATCCAAATCAGTAATGTTGTTCTCTAGGAAAACAATTATTCATAAAAATGAAGTAAAAATAGCTCCTCTAACAAGACATGTTGTTTTACCTAGGCATATGAACAGACAACTTCTAGCACAAAAAAATACCTTTTTTAAGGTATTAGAAGTTGTACAACTGACTTTACGTCTCTACAACTGTGTATGACTTTACTGCGGCTGTCTACTGTTGACTCTTGACTACGACTGCCTGTCCGTGACTGTGTACGACTTACAAAAATCTTAAACATATAAATGAAGTTAATGCGTTGTTTGAATTGCACACGCACGAGGATGCATGCAATTTTGTAATACTTCTGGACATTTAGGAAAGCCTGACCCAGTATCAGCCAATCGTTTTTATGGTTATTCCTGAATGTTTACTTGTAATGAATTTGTTATCATACACAGCACGTGCTCACATTGTCACATCTACGACTCAAGTAAACACTGTTTTTTGAAAAACATGTTAGACGATATTAATATAATTATATTAATAATTACATTTAATAAAATAAAAATGAAATAAAAAGATTTATACAAAATTCACTCCTTAACACACACAATTAAACTACAGGGTCATAACATAATAAATTGGATATTTTGCTCAGTTTCCAAAAAAATTTTGGTTTTCAAAATTTGGTAGGCTGTTTTTAGCAAAATACAAAATAAAAATACCAGACAAAGACTTAATATTCAGTATATTAATACTACTTTTTGCAACACCTTTGACAGCTTAGCGATTAGGATTAATTCATGATGAGTCTATTATTTCTCACTATGCAGTGAGTGTTCCCAGCAGTAATCAAGTAATGTCATATATATATATGCATAGAACATCCTGAAACTGTCCAAATGGCTTATTTTATACGGGTTTAACATGCCATCATAAAACATATACTGTTTTTAAAGTAAAATCAGCACTTTGTCACCCTTTGTTATTTGAACATATTAACAAAATTATTTTAAGTTTGCCTACAATTTGAATTATGAAACATACCCATTTTTATGTTGAAGTAAGTATTTGTGCAGAAAAGCCTTGCTGTATTCTCACAATTTCCATTTCTCATTAGTTTGTTTGCATAAGATATGAAAATGATCTTATTAGATTGCTGTTAAAAGCCTGTTTCATTATTGGAACATAAAACTAAGAAATACCATGAATTCATCTTACACAACCATTTTCATTTGATATTCTTATAGTGAATGACAATGACTTAGAATTACTTGCTTCAGTAAATAAATAAACGACTTACAAATGAATACTACAGTAACATAACTTCATATTTTTTTAGCTTGTTCTTCAACAGAGTGATGCTGTCACTGACAAAATCAGACAAGAAAATGATATTCTCAGATCTCAGGTCAGCATTTTCTATTATTATTATTATTATTATTATTATTATTATTATTATTATTATTATTATTATTATTATTATTATTATTATTATTATTATTATTATTTTGTTGTTGGTTGAGTAATTATACATGCATTCATTACTTAACTACCATGTAAATATGTTAGAGGATAGAATGAATGGATGTATTAGTTTTGGCATGACATTTTCTGTTTTTAGAAATATTCATCAGTAGATATTTTTATGTTGATATCTTGATGATTGTAATGTTTAAGTTAACAAGTTCTGCTATGAACCTATTCAATATAAAAAACAACATTTTTCATTATAGTGTATCTTTTTTATTGAGATTAAAAATGTACTGTAGTATAAGACTAATTTTTATGTACACAAGCAAGAAATGAACAAATGGTCTTTTCTTTTTCATTAGGTTGCAGATCTTACAGAACAGGTTGAATCCAAAACAGATGCTGATGATGCAATAATGGTGGCTCTAAACAACAAAATTGAGGAATGGAAGGTATGACATATTTTTCTTGCCTTTGATCTTAATTCAGTAAAATGTCTCTTGATCAAAGTCTCTAAATGTGAAGTTCCAGTTTTAATAAACTATCATGAGGTCTCTTGTTTAATATGAAATTAGAACTTGCAGGTTTTATATTCATTAGACGGCAGCTTTTGAAAATCTTATAGGGTGAAATAGTTATTGTTGTGTCACCCTGGTATGTAATATAGAAAGGTTTAGTTTTTATATATCAAGAAAGTTGCATAGTGGTACTCTTTGATTCATTCTATTTTATGTTACTATGGAATCACAATGTGGCTTAGTATGAAACTGAAGGTGATTGGCCTTAAGTAGTACATAAATTAAGTATGATTAGCCTTATATAGTTTATTAATTATGTCTAGTCCTAAGTAGTATATAAAACTGAGTATAATTGGGCCATAAGTAGTATATAAAACTGAGTATAATTGGGCCATAAGTAGTATATAAAACTGAGTATAATTGGGCCATAAGTAGTATATAAAACTGAGTATAATTGGGCCTAAAGTAGTATATAAAACTGAGTATAATTGGGCCTAAAGTAGTATATAAAAATGAGTATAATTGTGCCATAAGTAGTATATAAAACTGAGTATAATTGGGCCTAAAGTAGTATATAAAACTGAGTATAATTGGGCCTAAAGTAGTATATAAATCATTCTTGGCCTTAAGTTGTAAATGAAGTATGCTTGGCCCATAGGGAACCAGTATCACTTGTGTCAAAATTGAGTGTAGTAGACTTCATACAAAAAATACTTGCTGCTTCAGTCCTTAAAATTTATTAAACCTTTTAATTAGTTTTTTATCTTTAGTCAACATTGACAACTTTTTTCAGACCATTTTGCAAGACAAGGATCAAACAATATTAGAACAACAGGAACAGATCTTCCACTTAAGGGATCAGCTGATTGCTGCAAATATGGACACAGATAAAACTTCCGTAGCCGCACTTTCCAGGGTGGTGAAGGAAAAAGATAAACAAATAGAAGAACTAGCAGAACAAATCAAGACTTATGTTGATGAAATGGAAACCAATGCTGCCATTATAGATGATCTGAGACAAGAGCTTGAGAAAAGTGAGTCAGTCCTCTCTCTCTCTCTCTCTCTCTCTCTCTCTCTCTCTCTCTCTCTCTCTCTCTCTCTCTCTCTCTCTCTCTCTCTCTCTCTCTCTCTCTCTCTCTCTCTCTCTCTCTCTCTCTCTCTCTCTCTCTCTCTCTCTCTCTCTCTCTCTCTCTCCCTCTCTCTCTCTCTCTCTCTCTCTCTCTCTCTCTCTCTCTCTCTCTCTCTCTCTCTCTCTCTCTCTCTCTCTCTCTCTCTCTCTCTCTCTCTCTCTCTCTCTCTCTCTCTCTCTCTCGGGGGAGCCACATTAGCTAATTTGGTAGAGTATTGGACTCATAATCTAAAAGTCTTGAGTTCAATACCAGCCCAAGATGGCTACCTGGGAGTTTCATTGTAAAAGACACTTAATTTCCATTTCCCTGTCATTACATAGCCATTATTGTGTTGAAAGTCCTATTAAAAAAAACTAAGACCAAACAAACTATTTCTTCCTCTCCATTTCTTATTTGTGATAATTACCAGCAGTATTGAAAATAATCCATTCCTAAAGACTACTAGCTGTAACAACTCAATGAGATAACTTGAATGAATGCCTTTAATAATGCAGTTGAATTAAGCTCATTATGCATACAATTTATGATTATTATTTTTTTATATTTTTATTTTCAAATATTTTTCACCTGTGCAAATTAAAAAGTACCTAAAAAATCTTTTGCCTCTTCCATCCAGTTTATCAACTTTTGAATCTATTGCAGCTGGGAAAGGTCCTGGAGATAGACAGCAGCAGAAAATAAAAGAACTTCAGAATGAAGTTAAATTTTTGCAAGAGAAAAATAAGGAGTATGCTGGGGAAATGAAATCGGTAGGTTAATCATCCACATGCTTGCAAATACTAACACAGTCTGTGAACATTTCTTTTATTTTCCAATGAAACTGAAACAGGTGATTTATTCTACTATTGCATATAACTTATTTTAACTTAATGATTATATATATATATATACATGATATCAAGCAAAACACTTTTTAAAAAATTTTA
This sequence comes from Potamilus streckersoni, assembly GCA_016746295.1. Classification (NCBI taxonomy): domain Eukaryota; kingdom Metazoa; phylum Mollusca; class Bivalvia; order Unionida; family Unionidae; genus Potamilus; species Potamilus streckersoni. Next base: position 500,395 of record JAEAOA010000086.1, on the reverse strand, counting down.
TGGAAAGAGTGACCATGTATGGTAGTAGAAAGAATTTTAAAATACCTTACAGTTAACATGAGTTAATATAGTTCACACATAAGGAAAAGGATTAAGTATCAAGTTTTACATGAATCAGCATACAGTGCATTTTTTAATATATTTGTTGTGATCTTTTCAATATATTCATGTAATATCATAATTTTGATGACATTTTGATGATTTCTTACATATTGTGTATTGTTTTGTGTGAAAAAACTGATCATTAAGATATTTTTTGTTTTTGTTTATATATACAAATGTATAAATATATATAATGAGAACAGTATTTTTAAATACACTTGAATTTATTTTGATGTGAAATATACACAGATGCCAATCTAGTATGTCTGTTGGGCAATATATGTCTCTTTGTCAATAATGAAAACATCATTTGCAGTTTTTTTTACTGATTGAAGTAGACAAATCTTAAAACATAGTTCTTCTCGTGCTGTTGATATTCTTTCTAGAACATAGTTTTATATCAAAATCCATAATCTTTATCATTGTGTTACTTGGATGTAATATGGATCTGTATCATTCTATTTACCAAGGCAACATTTGTACCAAGATGACAAAATATAATATTCTCACTCATTTACCCAGACAGAACAATCAGCATATTCATATTGTCTTGCTCATTTGTCCAGGCAGACGTAGATGTAATATTCTTATTTTTTATTCATTTGACCAAGCAGACCTAGATGTAATATCTCAATCATTTGTCCAGGCAGACGTAGATGTAATATTCTTATTTTTTATTCATTTGACCAAGCAGATCTAGATGTAATATCTCAATCATTTGTCCAGGCAGACGTAGATGTAATATTCTTATTTTTTATTCATTTGACCAAGCAGATCTAGATGTAATATCTCAATCATTTGTCCAGGCAGACGTAGATGTAATATTCTTATTTTTTATTCATTTGACCAAGCAGATCTAGATGTAATATCTCAATCATTTGTCCAGGCAGATGTAGATGTAATATTCTTATTTTTTATTCATTTGACCAAGCAGATCTAGATGTAATATCTCAATCATTTGTCCAGGCAGACGTAGATGTAATATTCTTATTTTTTATTCATTTGACCAAGCAGATCTAGATGTAATATCTCAATCATTTGTCCAGGCAGACGTAGATGTAATATTCTTATTTTTTATTCATTTGACCAAGCAGATCTAGATGTAATATCTCAATCATTTGTCCAGGCAGACGTAGATGTAATATTCTTATTTTTTATTCATTTGACCAAGCAGATCTAGATGTAATATCTCAATCATTTGTCCAGGCAGACGTAGATGTAATATTCTTATTTTTTATTCATTTGACCAAGCAGATCTAGATGTAATATCTCAATCATTTGTCCAGGCAGACGTAGATGTAATATTCATCTTTCTTGATTGTTTGACCAGGCAGGGCAAGATGCAGAAGAAAAAGACAAGGCTCTAACAGAAGCACTTCAGAGAATGAGACAATATGAAGCTGTAAGTTTTTCAATGTCTTTATTCAACTCAGAATAACAACACTTCAGTTTGGTTTACCTTCTATTGCATAATCAACTACATTACGATTTTTGAACCATTTATAAATTTTTGGTGGCATTGTCCATTGTAGTAGAACCTTTTGAACCTTCTAGGGACTAAAGTAAGTAGTTTGAGAGACTGGTAGCTTCAACCAGTAAGGTATAAATTAAATGCTAGGATCATAAACTGAAAATGAAACCTTTCACCTGTAACTTCATGTTTTTCTCCCATATTATTTGCACTTATAGAGAAATGAGTTGTGAAGAATGCAAGACAGTTTTGATGTTCCTGATCAATACATTGATTGACGTCCGCAAATCCAGATTGTCAGTTAACTTTGCAAAACACTGTTCATTAATGAAGTCTAATATTTTGCATTTATAAGTAAACAATTTTTCTTATAAGAGATTTTTCCCACTTTCTTTTAGCTCTTGAGAAGAAAATTATTGCAAAGCCAAATTAAGAATAGCATTAGAAATGCTAAATTAAACTTATTTATGTGATTTTTCCTATAGACTTGCATTTTCTATGTGCTGTTGATCTTACTGTATGATATATTTTGTAGCAAATCACATGCAGATTAGCATAAAAAACAGAAACATTTAATCCATTTAATCAAACAAGCTATGTAAAGAGGTCATGTGGTTGTAAACATACTAAAAAGAATAACACATTCTGAAAAGAGGTCATCTGGTTGCAAACCTTTTAAAAAAGAAGCACACATAATCATTTGATTGACACTTTGATTTACATGTGACACATATGCTTTACATAAATTATTAATGCTTCAGTATCATTTTGATTGGAATATATATTTTCAAAGATGAAGCTGACTACTTATGTATATCAAAACCAAAGACTCAAGTCTATAAATAGAAATATTCAGATTCTTGGCCTGCTTGAAAAAGACTAGGATAGGCAGCAACTACATTTATTGAACATAACATTGTGTTGATTTGATTCTTGCTTATAGCCAGAGATGATTGCCACATAAAATTTAAAAAGAAATATAGTTTACATTGATTTGAGAGATCTAGCAAAAAGTCATGACCTCCATAGGATTTGGAATTCAGAAACTGAACTGGAGGTCATTGATATCTTAGTGTACTTTATAAACTTTTTAGATGAACATAATGTTATCATTAACACATCAGATTACACTGGTTCAATTTACAAAACATGTTTTCACAAGTTAATTGCAATACATGATATTTCATTATATACTGGTGAAAATTGGTTAGCTTACTGAAAAATATTAACTTCCTTCATGAAAAGGTCTTGGCAGGTTTGATTTTGGTTTGATATAAGATCCTTTTAATGGATCTGAAATTTGCCAGCATCAATATTAGCCAATGTGCATTTTCCAGCAGTCTTTTAATTTATATTCTTGTTTAATTTAACAAAATAAGCATATGTCTAACATTATTAAGAAAGGGACATTCCATTTAAATCAATGTGGGTTAAGGCACTTTTATTTATTTGTTGTTGTGGATAGGATCTGAAACTATTTAAAACTTATCTTTATTTATCCTGTTGATAGTTCCCCTAAAAGTGAACCACCCCACCCAACCCCAACCACCATCCACCTTCCAGGTAGATTTAAATGAAATATACCCCTAGCTAGCAACAATTGATGATTTTTGTCTTCCTCCACTATGTTAGGTAATATTTTGGATGACAATGTCTTAAATTGAAAATGTACATACAGTTGCAATGTTGATGAGTTCATTATCTGGTGATCCTGTTAGTTAAATTGTTACCAGAAAATTTGTGCAGTGCATATCAAATTAATATAGGATTTATTTTTTTCAGGGAGAATATGGGCTGGCAGAGGCAGTTGCGGAAATAAAGGATGGCAAAAACCAGCTAAAAGTCAGAGATAGGTAGATCAATAATTGTATGCCTTATTCTAATGTTGTAAACTGTAGTATTTTGCATGTAAATGGAGAAATACATGTAGTATTTTGACATAAGATATTTTAAGTATTGTTTGTTTTATTCTTTTCATTTACATCCATTGAATCTTACAGACACATTGCATTAGGTTGGTCCTTACACTAAATTACAAACTAGCCTTTTTCAAAATGTCCAGTTCAAGTTTTATTCAGACCTAATTATATGGTTGTCCTTCTATTTTGAACAAAAATATTATTACAACAGATATTTTTCCATAATTTTTTTTCATGAAACTATGAAGCTATATAGAGCTTTGTTCAGTAACAAGTAATACTGTGTGAAAATAAATTTTTATTGACCTATGTTCTGTGAATACGAAATTATAATGAAGTGCTGTTCTATTTTAGACAAATTGAGGAGATAACACAGCACATCAACAAGGCAGAGATGCAGATTAATGAACTCTGTGAGGAGAATGAAGAACTAAGAAGGAAACTTGGCCTTGACCCCAGAAAACCTCTTGACCTTACTCAGTTCCGAAAAAATAATATGATCCGAAAAGAAGAAGATAGAGCTTTGAATATCATACTACAGAGAGAGGTATGTTGCTTTGAGTCTGATCCAAACTAAAACAACCATCCACCACACACACACACACACACACACACACACACACACACACACACACACACACACACACACAATTTCTATGCTTCCTTAAAGTTATCACACTTGATTTTAGATCCCTCCTAGATTTATCACACTGCAGCAAGTAAATTTTTGACCATTTTTTCACATTAAAAAAATCTTTAAAAAGTGATGGATAATTAAGATATAGTTTGGAAAAAGTCAGGTTTGTCCTCAATGTACTTTTAGAAAGTTATTATATGTATTCATACTAATATCAAGATATATGTAATATATGTTACTTGACATAAGTCAGATATAAAGTATACAACTGCATGCAGTGTTATTTTACTTGTTTGTTAAAGTTCACTAACATGATGCACCTATAAGTATTCAGTAGATCAAATGATTTAAAATGGAACCTAATTGAGGGGCAACTACATACATATTTTGATGTTACAACATATTTGTGGTTGTTTAAATGAGTTAAAAGTTAAATGTTTTGACACCTTCATTTTGACAGGTTGAAAGATTGGAGGAAGAGAGACTTGAACTAAAGAAGAAAATTAGGAGATTAGCCCAACAGTCTGGACAGAGGTATGCTGGGATCTTCATATTTTGATATTTTGGCTTGTACAGGTTTAAAGTTGTTAGGTTTGTTGTTTAGATCACCAGGCTGTAAGGCAATTTCTTGTTATAGTATGGCCCTGCATTCATCATGCATCATAAATCATGTGTTGTGCATTCATCCATCCAAAAAATTGCTTGTTACATCTTTGGAGTCTATTTCTAATCAATTCCAATCAAAGATGGAATATTGGCTTATATCTCAAAATCTCAGATGAGTTCAGTAATGAGTGAAATTTGTGCATATTGATGATATGATCTTGCATCAGACTGGTTAACCTGATGCCACTCAGGAGGGGGGGGGCATATTTCAGTCTTGTTTCTTTTTAATGAAGGTACAAGGGGGAAAAAAATGAGCCAGGGATGCAGGTTGTCACTTCCAGTAAAATTCTGATGTTTGATTCCATACTTTTTGTTTGAGTTTGGTAAACATGTCAAATCTTTTTTAAACACAATCTTATGACTGTATTCATAGAATTATAATTTTATTTATGATGATTAATTGAAAATTAATAATGTGTATTATTTTGCTTACCTTTCTAATATCTCAAGGGCTGTGGCACTGGGGCTGACAGCAGATGACATGCTTGCTATAGATGAATTTACCGAGAATCTCAAAACCAGGAAGGAGCCAGACGGAGTTGCAGAAGTCATCAAAAGAGAAGTGTCTCAGCAAGAGACAGCCATGAGGGTGAGTGTCTCAAGGTTTTCTCCATATTGGACAGTCAGTAAAATTTGTGTCAGATGCCACACTCAATACAAGAGAGCCCATTCAAACTATTTCCTAATGTGACATTGTTAATGATTTTAAGAGAAATTATTGATGAAAGCAAGAGGCCATTCACATTTGCCATCCTATTATTTAACTTTTTAGCTTGTTTGATACAGCATAAACTTATGCTTATGGTGGGATGGTGTAAGCTACCAGATTCCTAATAATTATTAATTAAAGCAGAAACAAAATTACAACTTTAAATAAAGGTACCTTTTGTGGGAAAATAATTAAAATTACACATAACTGAAAAAGTAATAAGAAATAGAAGATTTAGTTTTTCATATATTTATGTGGAATATATACCCTTTTATAATCAGCATTACACCCAGATCTACTATTGCTTAATATACCAGCAGATAGAGTCTATGCTGTTTGTCCTAATTTGTGATTTTAAGTGAAAAATTTGACTTAATCTCCCAGTACATCATGTGATGGCAGAATGGGATCTGTGGTGTTCATGGTAAGTTTAGGAGTCAGTTATCAAAGGGTTCAAGTTCAGATCCTGGATCGGTTACTGTACTTGTGTTACTTTGTTAAAAAACACCACAAAAAACGAAATCATAGTAAAATGTGGATGTTATATATGGGTAAATTTAGTAACTTCAAGGTAAACATTGAATGCAGTAAATTCATCACTGACAAGACTCTTTTCTGTGTACATTACTATTATTTCAGTTTTATTTTCTATAAAATGTTCTTTTTTTGTACATTCGAGTTACCCTTTTCCAAAAACATTTATCAATATTGCATTGGGAAGTAATTTTAATAAAATGGACAGTAATAATTCACACATTAATTTTTATCTATTTTCAGCATGTGTCATTTGAATCTGAATTCCGTGACAACATGAGGGAAAATGATCGCCTTTTTTCGGATAATGCTAAGCTCAAGGCTAAAGTCCATCAGTTAGAGGAAGATAATAAAAACCTTGAGGCAGGACTGAAGGAAGTTATTGAAGCCATGAAACAACATTCTGTGGAAGGAGGTGAATTAAACATTAAGTTATAAATTGTTTTCTACTCTATATGTACTTGATTCATTTAAGTTATTACTGACAGTAGTTCTAATTAGACCCATGTTATCTCTTAAAATTTGCATACCCTAATAAGGTTAAAGCAAGTGCAAAACAATTGATTCAGAAGAATTATTTTATTCTGCCAGAACATAAGAAATTCCAAATATTTTTTTCAGTATCAGTACAAACACTTATCTTGAGGCACTCATTAAATAATCAGCACTTATAACATCAAAAGCTCAGTTTTCCTGGATATCAGGATATTAGTTCCATAGATTAAACCAGAACATGACAAGGTGAATGTCCATAGATCAAACCTGATCATGACAAGGTGAATGTCTATAGATTAAACTTGACCATGACAAGGTGAATGTCCATAGATCAAACCAGACCATGACAAGGTGAATGTCTATAGATTAAACCAGACCATGACAAGGTGAATGTCCATAGATCAAACCAGACCATGACAAGGTGAATGTCTATAGATTAAACCAGACCATCATAAGGTGAATGTCTATAGATTAAACCTGACCATGACAATGTGAATATCCATAGATCAAACCAGACCATCATAAGGTGAATGTCTATAGATTAAACCTGACCATGATAAGGTGAATGTCTATAGATTAAATCTGACCAAAACAGAGTAAATATCAATAGAATAAACCTGACCATGACGAAATGAATGTTCATTAAGCCTGACCATAACAGAATGAATGTCCATAGATTAAACCCGACTATAACAGAGTTAATGTCCATAGATTAAACTTGACCATAACAGTGAATGTCTATAGATTAAACCTGACCATAACAGAATGAATGCCTATAGATTAAACCCAACCATAACAGAATGAATGTCTATAGTTTAAACCCAACCATAACAGAGTGAATGTCTATAGATTAAACCCGACCATAACAGAGTGAATGTCCATAGAATAAATATAACCATAACAGAGAGAATGTCTATAGATCAAACCCGACCATAACAGAAGAAATGTCTACAGATTAAACCCGACCATAACAGAGTGAATGTCTATAGATTAAAACCGACCATAACAGAATGAATGTCTATAGATTAAACCTGACCATAACAGAATGAATGTCTATAGATTAAACCCGACCATAACAGAGGGAATGTCCATAGATTAAACCCAACCATTACAGAGTGAATGTCCATAGATAAACCTGACCATAACAGAATGAATGTCTATAGGTTAAACCTGACCATAACAGAATGAATGTCTATAGATTAAACCTGACTATAACAGTGAATGTCTATAGATTAAACCTGACCATAACAGAGTGAATGTCCATAGATTAAACCCAACCATAACAGAGTGAATGTCTATAGATCAAAACCGACCATAATAGAGTGAATTTTAGTTGTCCGAAAGTAGAAGTAAATTCAGAGTCTTCAGGCTGCATACATTAGTGTGAATTGAATTGGGATGTGTAGCTTTGTTTCATCTTTAAATGCATGGGCTCTCTTTTGATGGAAAATGGATATCATTATAGTTTTGAGGACTTGTATCTTGAATTACTTATAGCCTTGATATTTACTCATCATTTATGGGTTACCAACTTGAATATCCCAGTTTAAATTGTACATTTTAGTGATTTTGCTTGAATCAAACAATATACATGTATTTAATGATTTCTCTTTAATCAGACAATATATACATGGATTTAATGTTTACTATGAAATAATACAATATACATGTACTTAATGATTACTATTGAATCAGACAATATACATGTACTTAATGATTAATCTTGAATCAGTGTACATGTATTTAATGAATACTATTGAATCAGACTATATACATGTACTTAATGATTTATCTTGAATCAGACAATATACATGTAATTAATGATTACAGTTGAATTGGACTATACATGTATTTGAATCAGAAAATATACATGTATTTAATGATTATTTTAGAACTAGTCAAAAATGTGTTGCTTCTAAATTCTGTCTGATGAATTTGCATATCTGCTCAAAAATAGAAGTTTTTGTGGAGAAATGATAATTCCTAGGTTAGTCAAATGGTTGCTAATCTTTGAATAAAACAACAAAAAAATATTGTGCCTACATATGTGACAGACCAGAATTGAAGAATCCTTACCAAATTTGAATAACATGGTTATGCAAAATTATCTGACTTACTCATGTTATTTTATTTAAATTGGTTTTAAAAAGATGTATAAAAATTTTATATTATAGACACCTATTATTATTCAATTTATGTTGTATAATGATGTCCATCTGGCCATCTATAATTTGTAACAATTTTCTTTCTGCACAGTGACAAGCTCATTTCCATTTACAACTGCTAAATACTGTGGATGGCTTGAACTTGGGATAATAAACAACCCTACTGATTTCAGGTTAACAAGGTCAGGGATCAAGGTCAATGTGAAGGTCATTGTGAATAAAAAAAGGCAAAATTTTTCTACATAGTAACATTAGATCTACCTTACATATTAGACCTTTTGAACCAGACTATATGGATGGCTTGCAGTTACAGTAAAAAAGAAGCCTGTTGAATTTGGGATCAACATGTAAAGTGTCAAGGTCACTGTGACACTGACATTAGTTCAACATCATATACCTGAAGCAAGTTTTGAGGATGGCTTGCACTCTGTGTGTTAAAAGACTATTGATTTCAGAGTAAAAAAATTAAAGGCCAAAAAGCACATTAGTTTTGGAGACTATATAAAATTTGGCATGTGTGCAATCAGATTTGCTATTCACTCATGTGATTCATATTTGACTTTGATTATGCCTGTAATTTCATTTCCCATTGTAGTAATGGAGGTAACTTTTTTATAGTTTAATTCCTGTGTTTTTATTTGTTTTAGAGGTTTTTTAATTTATTTTTTCTCTGTTTAATTTCGTTTTCACACTCATATTTTTATCTTTAAAGAACTGAATAATCTATTTAAATTTTGTGAGATTTTATAGACTTATTTCATAGTTATATTTGTTCATCAGAACATATCATTTATTTGTGCTAAATGCATTCTCAAAAATACTTTATAATTATCTCACCATTAGTGGAAGAAGCAGGTGCTGATAGAAAATTACTGCAATTCCCAACTCTGGAAAGAATGTTGGCTGTAAGTATTAATAGATTTTATTGTAATATTTGAGTACATGACATCTATATAAAGTTAATTATAGATATATAATCTAAAGTCAAGTTTTGATTTATTATAGTTAATGCTGATTATATTATTTTCCTTTCTCAGTACACTGAATTATGAACATACTTTTGTTGCACATTTAGGGATGAAACCCTAAATTATTATTAATTTCATTTGACACCATCCATTTAATTTACACAACTTTTGTTTGGCAAATATGTTGCATTTATTATTTCTTTTTCAAAAATGATTTTATGATCCTTAAATATGATTTATGAAATTTTTATTACAAACAATTTCTGAATATAACCATAGACCCAATATTTTTAGCCTCTATTAGATGATGGCATTGCCTAGTAACTGTGTGGCATCATCTAGCCATCAGAATCAGCTATGTTTGACTACATCTAACTACTGCTCAAGAGAGCTGGATCAGACAGCACAGAAAGCATTCAGGCCCATAGTTCTTAAAGTTCTTACATATATTGCCGATCTCAGAATCAAATATGGCCATACAAAAACTGCTAACTACTTGTGAGATTCTGAACTGAAGGCATCTTCTCATGAAGGCCTTTGAAATCTATTTAAATTGTGTCAAAACACTATCAGTTATGAAACTGATACAAAAAAGAATTCTTTTCCAAAACTGCTGAACAGAATTTCACAAACCAAACAGAACATGCTAGCATAGATAACTAAACTGCTGTTGCATTGGGCTGTTCAGCTGACATAAGCCAGGGGAGCAGTTTCACACCCACTCAAGTCTCTTCTTATAGTAGAGTATGGTTCAGCATGGTTGGTTGTTGAAAATTTGCATCACTTCCTAAAAGTAATCAGTTCAATTTATAAAAATGATTTGCAGGCAATAGAAGCCAGGAATGTCCTAGGGCAGTATGACACATCAATGTTCCTAAAAGCCCAAGTGGATAACTTGATGGGCAGAAATGATGAAATTCGCACAGCACTCCGGGAGACACGCCATGAGGCCAACAAGGCACAGTTAGAGCTGGAGAAAGCAGTTTCCAAGGTTACAGAAGCCATTATTTTTCATGAAAACAACTTAAAACTTCAGGAGAGGGCTTAATTTGGACAACATTAATTTGGAGATTATTATTGAAATGACAAAATCTTTGTTCACTGAAATGATTATAATTGATATAAAATGTTGGAAATGCTGTTATGATGAGTCACTTCACTGCTAAAAAAAATTGTACACTTATGAATCTTATATATGAAAATATTCCAAAAATAAGATTCTGCTAAAAACTTAGCAATTCAAATATTCCTTCTGTATGTTAATTCTCAAAAAACTTATTCCTTATTAATGTTCAAATGATCATTGCAGGGATAGCACAGATTAAATATTATACTTTCAAGTTTTAAATATTATTAAAGTCAGGAATTTTTTGTACAATTATTGTATGTGGATTATAGAAGTATACTGAATTTATAGCATAGAGAAGACATACTTGACAAAAAGCAATTAAATTATACTGTATAACAGAATCAATCTGTATTAGTTTTACTGTAACTGAATTTGTAATTTCAGATTCAGGATATGGAGGAGGAGTTGAAGGCAATAAGGGACACTGGAGGAGGCCCAGGGTTCTTCCGTTCTATGCCCCTCCCAGATGCTATGACTGTCAGTAGTTCTGAAGTCATTGCTAGCCTAAATGAGCACCTAGTAGTAGTACTTCAGGTAAGGAGTGCTCTTTGCAGTTAAATCCAACTTAAATGCAAGTACATGGTACTTATGGACAGCAACAGTGATGATAATGTCACCATTAAGATTCTGTGCTGAAGTTTTGTGTTAAACAGTTTTGTTAAGTCAGTGATGCTAGAGGTACAAGACTAGACAGGTGCCTTTTGAGACAAAATATTCAACAGAACATTTTACTTCAATCTGAATGGTTACACAAAGAGATGTGTCCGGTCCATTGTTATGTCATCTGTACTCAAGATTAAACAATTAGCATGCCACCCTGTCCATTGCTGTTATGTTTATGACAAAGCACTTCCCATTGCCTTTTGTATTAGGTCATCATTTTTATTCTTGCTGTGGGGTAATTGAAATGATGTGGAACTTTTCCTCTAGATTCTAACAAAACATCTTGAATGGAATGGTGACTGTTGTGAACTGTTCTAAAGCATAACTTTATTGACATCACAAGAACTCAGTGACATCTATTGACAAGGACAAAGTGACATGAATTATGACTCTATGGTCCTAAATGAAGTAACAGAAAAGATAAAAAAAACCTTAACATTTTGAAAAATTTAGCAGATAATTTTTTTCCATAGAATACAAAGTGAAAATTGAAAAAGAGCTTACAGTATTGCGAATTAAATCCCAAATCCACATTAAAACCTAACACTTTAAAAAAATTATCTTAAAAGTTATTTTATAGAGTTAATGTTATTTAACTTGTATGATAAAAAGGCTAAGATGTTGGCTATAAATTGTCTGTTGAGTTTACTGTGATGGTTTACCTGTTTTTGATTTGCATCCCAAGCAGAAAATTTATGAAGAATTAAATACTTCATACCATGGAAACTCAATGATTTTCATTTAGACCTTTTATTATCCAAGTTGCACATTTTGATTAAGTACCTTGGTAGTAGTTAAATGGGATCAATACTGGCACTCTAACAGTTTTTGTCAGTAACCAGTTTTAATTATGGTTCTGACAAAAACATTGATTTTTTAAAGTTTTTTACTTAATTTTGCATTTTTATTGCTTTTAGTGCCTTCACTGTCAGTCTACAGGGCTAAAATTAACATGTAAATATGCTTATCCCAAAAGTGCACATGCATCCTTCTGAAATCAGTTTGTTTATATTGCTTTTAGTGTGGAAACACATGCTGAATTTTATGTGAAAAACAAGAGAGCAGTAATGGGAAAATAATAAAAGAATTATTTGATTACATGTAATGGATATGTAAACAATGTATACATTTAGGAGCACGATTAGCAATGCAAAATTATAGTGAATGCATTGATTTTATAGGACAACTAGTTGTCTTTATTTATAAATCTAACTTTTTGGGAAATAGGGAAAACTCCTGATGCAAGTTATGATTTTAGTTTTAGATTATTGATGCATCTTGAAACAAATCTCACTTCCAGAATATAAGGTGTAAAAATGTTGACATATCAAAGAAAATGAACTGAAATAAATTACATAAAAGAACAAATTAATACACCCTAACAAAAGTAGTTTCATCTGGCAATGACCACAGTTTTGATGAGGAATTCTGTCTCATCTGCAATGAATGTCTTTCTCTCCATCCATCGAGCATGAACTTTTTGTTAAAGATTTTATATTGTTTATGTTTGACTTCTTTTCACAAACCATGAAACTAATTTCAGGAACTTGTAGGAGGTATTATTAAACACAGTCAATCAATATTTCAAACTTGACAGAGAAATCTGGCATGTGAGTTTCTCATGTTTTTAAAATTGATGTAGATCTGACATCATGTATGGCCACCTTTGCTAAATATAAACCAAACTTTAAATTGTTTCCTCACAAAAATGATGATCAGATTTTGACCAAATTTGAGGGAAAGCATCACCGACATGAAGGCCTTGTAATTTTATTTACAGTTGATGCAGATCCATTATTCAATATAACAGCTCTTAAAAACTTTAAAAAATAGTAAGATGTTTATATGACTTGTTTTCTGTTTTAGAGAGGTTTACTGAATTAAAGAGCTTGATTTTCCTGAAATAATTTCTTTTCTCATATACTGGATTAGGAGTTACATCTGAAAGAGGAGAGTGTCAGAAATTTGGAAATGTCTCTGGAGAATTACAAACGCCGTTTTGCAGTAGTCAGGCATCAGCAGGGACTTATCTACCAGGATTATCTCAAGGATAGAAAGGTGAGAATTTCTGACATCTTTCATTGTTAAATTTTCTTGAAGACAAAGCAAAAGCAAGACAGAGGTATCATTTTAATGTTTCTATTGTTGTTATTTCTGTTATAATCTCTTCTGTTTACCGTTGTCAGTCATTTTTGTTAATTTGCCACCATAAAGTTATGATGTCAGTATGTTCCCTGTTTTGTCTGCACACAATAAATCAAGTTCTCTGCCATGTACCATTGCAAAATTTTTTGACTAGCTTGCATCTGGGGTAAGGGATCCAAAAATCAAGGTCATTGGGAGAGAAAGAAAGAAAATGATTTCCATGCAATAACTTGATTTGTGTATCAGATACCATGGATACACTTTGTGTATCAGATACCATGGATACACTTTGTGTATCAGATACCATGGATACACTTTGTGTATCAGATACCATGGATACACTTTGTGTATCAGATACCATGGATACACTTTGTGAATGACCTGCATTTGAGATAAGAAAGAAGCTTCGTTGTTTAGTGTTTAAAGAGGTCAAGATCAAAATTACAGTGACTCAATAAAACTGCACAGTATCTTAAGATCATTCTTACTTAAGTGACCAAACCCTGATTTGCATTTGAGATAAGGAAGACACCTGTTTATTTTGGGTTCATAGGTAACATAAGATGATGTTGCTGTTGTCATTGTTGTAAGAATTAATGCAATTTTTCAGCAAAGGATAGGCTATACATGGTTGCAAGCATCAGTGGTGGAGGAAAAATTGGGAAAACCCCAGAAAGAACCATCAAACCCATGAGAAGCTACCAGCAAGCTTTCTCATATACACACATAAGATGAAAGAAAGCTAGCATTTGCTTAAAGGTTTTGTACTACCTGCCTTGACATAACTTTGTAGAAAGATTGCATTTGAGACACAGTAGACTCATGTTAACTAGGGGATTAAATGATGAAGATAGAGAAACACCAAGGAGGAAAATGGTTTGAACAAAATAAGTCCTCTACCTCAAAGCATGACCAAACTGTCTTTATGGATAGCTTGCATTTAAGACACAAAAGGTACATATTGATTTTGGATTCCTACCATAAGTGTCATTTATGACATCCATTTGTCTGTAAGTTTGTTCATCTGTTCCCTGCTTAGTTTCCACATAATAGCTCAGATTTTTGATCACCTACCATTAACATGATACCTATGGTTTTCTATCATCTACCATTAACAAACTTTCAAGTAACTTATGTTTTGGGAAAGAAACAAACCTGTGTAATTCAGTCTTAAAAAGTCAAAAGTCTTATTAAAAGATGCTAAAAGAAGCAAAACTGTCTTTACAATAACTTCACTTATATATGATATATCATGGCCAAACCTTTTAAATGGCTTACAGTTGTGATAAGAATACACCTTTTGATTTTGGGATTGGAAGATCAGATATCAAGATCACTGCAAGATATAAATGAAAAATGATTCCTGCACGACAACATTAGTTATAAATTGCAAACTTAGACCAAACTGCATTTGTGACTTGAAGAAAGAAATCTTTTGATTTTGGGGGCAAAATGAAATTAGGTCAAGCAACTGAGGCCTGTTTTTTGGTGGTCAAAGATCAAGGTCACTAACTGAAAGAAGGAAACTGAGTTTTTCATAATAGCTTTAGTTCAAGAGCATGTGCATTAACCAAAGTTTGTAGAGGGCATGCACTTAAGGTAAGGTTGAGACCAGTTGATTTATTGGTTAGAAGGTAAAAGGTCAAAGTCATATAACTCAAGAGAAAGAATGAAGTATTTTTTAAAGAAATTGTTCTAGAATAATTTGCTTGACCAAACCTTGTGACTGGCTTGTACTTTGGGGTCTGCAGTGACAGGGTTATGGTCATGGGAAATCTAAAAAGAAATGAATTGTCTCTGAACAGTAAGTTTAGGTTCACAACCACATACCTTGACCACTGCCACTGGAATCCATTGATTAAATTTGACAATTAACATGCACTGCCAATGTGAAAATAGAGGACAATTAAATGTGGAGTAGGTATATAAATTAAAGTACTATTGTCCTACACTAGTGTGATCATTCTCCAGCAGAAATGGCAAGACATAGTGCTCTGTGGAATTATTGCTGCAGTTTAATGGTGATCCAGTTCACATAGTTTTGATTTCATTTATAAAATTAGCTCACATCTTCATCTGGATTTACCACTCCCATGGCCTAAGTGGTTAGTGTACTGCCTTGGATACAAGAGGCTGCAGGTCTTAACCCTGGCTGAGTCATACAAAAGACTTATCAAAATGGTACAAGCAGCTGCCTCACTTGGCACTCAGCTTTAAGAAGTCAGTGTAAGAACTGGTCATCCTGGTGTTAGGACTTTGTGAGTCATGATACTAGATGATGCCTCAGTGCTAGACATCACTGTAAACTGCAGACATCGTAGCAATATAACTGAAATATTGTTAAAGCTACATTAAAGATCCAAATCACACACTCAGTCAAATATACACACACTCTGGATCTTCATTAATTCCAAAGGAAGATGTGTGAACAAGTATCTTCATGAATCTAGAACTTAAAAGAAATGCATTTTTATGCCAGAATTTGGTTGATTTACAAAAAATTTCAAAGATAAAATAAGAATTAAAACAATGTAATCTGAATACTAAGGATCTGATCTGAGATGGTTTTATGTATAACTTGCTTGGATCCTTATAGTGACAAAAATGCAACACCACAAATGATCCAGATGACAAAAGCACAACAGTGATAATATAAATGACTGGGATAACAGTGTTGATGAAAATTATAATAATCATTGGGTTGCAACAACAATAATAAAGTTGAGATACTAAGTTATAGAATGTAGTATGCAGTGTATACTTCAACAGATAGCAAAGCAGTATTTTAATATCAGATACTCAGTAGTTGATTCAGTGATAATTTTTGCTTCTTTTGTTTAGGCCTGGGAAGAGGAAGTGAAGAAGCTCAAAGAGGAACTTAAAAATGTAGAAGGGTCCAGAGAAGAAGATAAAGTCAAGCTTCAGGAGTTTGATGTTAGTATATTTATTGCTTTTTGTGATTTTTTTTATATTGGTGGAGATTTGCTTTTTCTTTTCTTATTTTACTTAAATTGCAACATTCCTGATTGAAATGTTGCCCCATCCATAAGCTGTCATACTTTACCAATAGTATCTAATAATATAATGAAATCAAAACAAAATCTCATTCATTGTCAGAAGGCATTTTATCCTATACAAAGAGAATGAACTTTAAACTAATTTACATTTTTAATTCAAGAAGGCTTGGATTTTATTATGTGCTAGATGTGTCTATCTTTCATGTAGATAAAATTTAAAATTTATTTTGTTTAAGGGAAAATCCAGGCTAAGGAATAATATTTTCAGTTGAATGAAGTCATGTTTCTTTTTAATTACAATTGTCAGTTTTTAGAGAAATTGACCCACCTGTTTTGGAGAAATCAGCCTTTAATTTGTCAATTTTCCAACACAAGTTTCACCATTTTCTCATAGAGGGTACTGCATTTGTAATGTGTACCCAGCAGTTTGATTATTGCCATGTTAATGCTATCAGGTCTAAGGAATTCAACCTGATCATAATATGTACCCAGCAGTTTGATTATTGCCATGTTAATGCTATCAGGTCTAATGAATTCAACCTGATTATAATGTGTACCCAGCAGTGTGATTATTGCCATGTTAATGCTATCAGGTCTAATGAATTCAACCTGATCATAATGTGTACCCAGCAGTTTGATTATTGCCATGTTAATGCTATCAGGTCTAATGAATTCAACCTGATCATAATGTGCATGCTGGAGAGTGAGAATAAATGTGTATACATTACTGCATGTGTGAGTAAGTGAGCTTGCTTCAGTTTGGTTGAAAATTATTAGAAATGTTTTATGAACTGATCTATGGAATGACCAGATTTTATTTACAAATTTAATCTAATTGATAAGATATTCTGATAGTCTTTAGAAAAAAGTCTGGAATGCACTGTTAAGGACTTGTAATAAAACAAGATAACCTTGAAAGATGACTTTGATTAGTCTATAATCCAGGTTTGTGAAATACTACTCAGCATCCTAGATCCTCACACTAAATAATAGAATGAATAAAGAAACATAGCAATAATAGCATTTGTATATTTTACTTGTATAAGTGAAATTATATATTCTCATTTTCTTTTTTTTGACTTGTCACCTACATTTACATGCCTCTTTTACTGAAACAAAATGGATTATAAACCATTTTATATAAAACTATGTATGAAAAAGAACTGATTTGCCACTTATAAATATAGACTTTTTATCAGTCTCAAAAAATCCAGTGTGCAGAAACATTTTAAATACAAAAATATAGAAGCAGTCCTAGGAATGTACGAAAAAGTGTATGTACCAACAATTATTACCAGGGATATATGCCAGTGCTACATCAGGGCTGTTTCATTAAAACATACATGGAACCCAGGAAAGGCACTTCTGAAGTGGAGTACTCACCCTTAGATACAGTTTAGAAATTTATTGTAATTTTAATATGAAGTCCGTGAAATCAAAATACCCTGGCATATATTTTTTAAAAACTGCCTTCCCTGGGTACCATGTCTGTTGAAATTGACCAGCCCTCATTGAAATTACCTAATTAGTCACAACTTTGACATTTGTTTTAGTAGTTTACAATTTATTGAGGATTAATTCATTGATAAGTTTGAATGCTGGATTTTTACCTTTAAAGACTTAATTTAGGGTAGAACAATCTTCAGCAAAGATCATGGTTTAAAAGGAAACATAATCATAAAAAAATACTGTGAAGATAATTAAGTACGAAGTAATGAAGTTTTGCACCGATTTTTTAATGGAACATTCATTGAGATGATTTTCTAAATGATGAAACCAGATGAGAAACAAATATTGTAAAGTTTGTATTAATGTTACAAGTATTTTTCTTTAGAGACTTGTAGACACATTAGCTAAAGATGAACCTGAAGTGAGGCGTCGATTATCAGAGATGACAAGAAGAATAACGGTCCTTCGTGTTAATGAAAAGGCTTTGACTCGAAGACATAACGTAATGGAGGAAGTTGAAGGTCAGCTTAGAAAGGTAAAGTGTCACTTTTTGCATTAATTTTTTGTTATGCTTCTGTCATATTGCCTATGTGTGTCAGTAGGTCTTTAACTCCCTATTATAGTATGTCCATTTTAAGCATCAGAGATTTCATTTCTGCTCATGGACTTTTGAATGATTTAAGGTATCTTACACAAATTTGTTTTGGAGTGAAAACATAAGCTGGAGCTAGTATGATTTGTTTATCTATATTCCTAAAAATGTGACTGAGTTATGTCCCCTTTCTAACTTTTCCCTATTAGCAGAGACGTACAATATCCTGGTCATATTTCTAGTTTAATTATCAGTTATCACTTATTCTTGTTAATTTAATTATATAATGACATACCTAAAAGAAGCCACAAACTAGTTAACGTGGGTAACGATTACAGATTCAGTCATAAACTGTCATTAAAGACTATTGATTTCAACATTGTCAAAATGATTTTATAGTAATTCTTCAGTTGGGTTGATGCATTAAGGGTAAAGAAAATAAAAATATTGATTTTATTCCTTTCACTAGGTCTGCATTGAGGTGTCTTTAAAATTCTCTCGATACTTATTCCTTTCAGTTATATTACTTTCCTTACTATTATCAGAAGTACTGGCATCACAGTGTTGTAAAGTTGTCTTTATTGAGAAGAAATAATTTTATGCAGATATTAAATTATGCCCACTCCATGTCATATGAATACATGGACTAAATGTTGGAAGAGGCTCATTTATGTAAAATCAAGTACATGTTGCAACATATTTTTCAAATTTAGTTATTCTTTTACACAGTCATCAGTTAATTTTTGTAGGAACATTTTAGTTATTGGGCATCAAAACTATCCTGTTATGTTAGAAGTGTTAACCTGAGTGATGACTTGGTTTATACTTTTTTAATAATTTGTCAAGTTGTGTTTTTTTTTCTAGTAAGAAAGTTTACTTTTTTTTTAAGTTTATGTAGGAAAAAGGTTTAATTCTTATTTGTCTGACCTGGGTTTTTTTGTTCTGAAAATTTATTGATCAGATTAAATCTTTTTGCAGGAAGTTAACCGTTTGAAAAATGAGATGGTTGCCATGGAAACTGCTGTGTCTGAGAGGCTTGGATACCTACAGAGATACAAAGTAATAATTATTTTTTTCTGTAGCATAAACAAGGAGTAGGTACATTTTTTTTAGCATGATTTTCATGCATCTTGTTTACTTTTTGTTTGTCATATCTTTTATATTTCAAAGCTGTTTCTGTTACTTCCATTTACATTATTGGGGCCTCTGTCCTCTGTCTGTGTGTGTTTGAGTCTAGGATTCGGCGAATGTGGATATGTGAGAAAGCTTGCCAGTAGCTTCTCGTGGGTCGGTGGTTCTTTCCGGTGATTTCCCGGTTTCTTCCTTCACCATTAATACTGGCCACCATGAATAGCCTATCAAGTGCTGAAAAATGGCGTTAAGCCCAACAACAACAACAACAACAACATTTACATTATCTGTATTATTTATTGTATAACTATGATGTAGATCCAGATGGAGTAATTAGAAGTTTCATGTAAAAACAAAAACTACATTTACATTAGCTTTATATTTATTTGTGTATGCAACATTTTATTAAATTTTAATCTCTCCCTTCCTATTTTTAAAGCCAGTGATACAATAATTGTAAGTAAAGTAATTTTTAATGTGAAGATTGACATTTTGACATGAAAGGAAACTTTCATGCTGATGGGCATTTCATGATAAAACAAATTTTTAAAGATAAAACACATGCACACACATCTTAGAACACTCCAAAATATCACACTGTGGTACATATCAGTGTCTTGACAATTACCTGTCTTGTAACACTCCAGATTATCACTGTGGCACATATCAGTGTTTAATAATTATAGCTCTTGTAAAACACCAAAAATGGCATGCAGTCTAGTGGAGGCAATATACGCTGATTACAGTATTCATGTACCCTAAAATTGTTCTGATTACAGTATTCAAGTATGTTAAAATTGTTGAAAATTTAGTGAATTCAGAATATTTTAGATGTAATTTTCAGAATATTTTAGATTTAATTTCATTCATTAAAATTCAGCTAAATTTCCATTACCTTTCATCATTATCATAACAGGAGGTCTGTTTTCTTCATAAATTTGGTTTCTTCAATGTATAAACAAATTTTGTTTGTAAAAATGTTATGATTAATGTTATACTCAAAGAATAGCAGAATCTCATTATGTCAGCTCCTTCAAGGAACACAAAAAAAAAACAATTTGGATAAATGGAAGTATGGGTGATCAAATTTGAATGGTACCAAATTGTCATGTTCAAGGAATATGTACATGTTTTTCAAAGAAATTGGTAAAGAGTCTCAGCAAGACTTGTATAAAATGGGTTATTACTGTTATTGTAATTAATATTTTAGGATACATCAGTCTTCAAGATTGCAGCTCTTCAGAAAGCCCTGGATGATTCTGTACCAGTCAGTGAACTGGACTTGGCTAATAAGAAGTACCATGAGCTGACAGAGAAATACAGAGACCTGTTAGAAAAGGGAAACAATCTTGTAACAAGGGCTGAGGCTCTCACAGGCCTGGAGGTATGTTGAGACTTTGCCAATCACCAATCGGAGCATATTCCCATTTTATGCTTGGTTTGCTAACATGGAAATCCTAATGTTTTTTTCTGAACCAAAGTTGTTATTTTGCATGTCATTTAAGATATGGAATTTATACAACTAATGAACATGCAGTTAATTAGAATTTTGGAATGTGAATCAAAGATATTATCTTTTAATAAAAAAATTATTGCATATGTGATAAATGTTTGCAACATTGCAGTATGTATTTCTTACATATTCTTAGCAAGCTTTTGAGTACAATTGCACTTGTTTCCCTTCTTGGTTAATATTATACCATTTAATTGACTTTTTCCTGATTAGACAAAAGAAAATTTGTAAGTGGTACTTCAATTTACTGTATAATCTTGCACATTTTACCATCATTTTTGTTAAGCCTACCTTGGAGATAGGACTCTTTGGCATCCTTATATGTGTCTACTTCCATCTGTACATCAATCCACACCTTAGGTTAATTTGGAACTGTTTGTTAAACAAAAGACTGGATTAACAAATAAAATGGATATCAGGTATTGGTTCTTTCAACAGAATGAATATACACAATTTAATAACAGTCATGTTAACTCACTTTTTTATCCAGCTGTTGTAGTTGGTTTAAACAATCTGATTAATTAGACTAGATTTTAAGTTCTATGCAATTAAATGATAATTATTTAGGTAAGTTTCATGCAGTAATTTCTCAAAACGAATACCATGTCAAAAGCTTTGTATGTGCAAACTAGAAGAGTTAAGCTTCTTTCTCTTTATTATGAGCACTTTCACTCCAACTCTCACTCCAACTCTCACTCCAAACTTGGTGACACTGGATAAAATGCAGAGATGGATTTAACCCTTGGAATTAATTGTGCGATGCAACTTTACATATTTGGTAGTATGTTAATTTAAAAGTATTACTGTGTTCAAAGCAAGTTTTGCAGTCACTTGCTCCGACATGTAACTTGAGGATCAAGACACATGCACTTATAGTGGATATTTTGATGAGAATTTTGATCAAAGAGGATTTGTATCTGTTTATTGATTATTATGTCAAAAACAGTACCTGCCTTATCTTCTGACAGGGAGAGGTAAAGAGGCTGACAGTTGAGAATGAGGAGGTAAAGAGAACACTGACCCATGAGAAAGAAAAACTACACACATTGGAGGCAGCTGTGGAGGAGCTACATAGAAGAGGTAACATGCTGTAAAATCTGGACCTAACTGTATGTTTCTTTTTCCAACTATATAATACAGTTAATCATTTCAAGATAAACATATTTGCTTATTATCCAGATAAGAAAATAGTCTACTAAAACTACACTTAAAAAAAGAAAGCATTTCAGAAAATGTTGTCTCATTGATTAGTTTTCTTCATCTACATTCAATCAAGACTTTATTGCCTCCCCTGTGTCTGCAGCTTGTGAGTCTTAATTGCTATTATGTATTCAGCAGAACACTTAAAAAGTTTGATCTTTTTATTTTAAAGCTGTTTTAAATACATACAGACTACAGCCTAATGCTGTCACAGGCAAAACATGTTTTTTCCTGTGACCTATGTTATCCCATGCTTGTTGGAAGGATATTCTTATGTCATCCATCCATCCATCTGTCCATTACCACTTCTTATCACCTGTTGCGTGGATATTCATTAAATTTTATAGTTATGCTGCATATATATGTTACCTATCAGAAAGAGGGCTGACATCCTTGCTTCCACCTCCACAGTGCATCTTAGTGGGGTTAAAGGTCTATTGTACAAACATTTAATTACAATGTCATTTTTAAGAGTCTGACTATAATTGTATATGCAGTCATAGCAGGAAACTGCATCAAATATGTGACAGATTTTGCATTACAGCCCTTGTTCATTGGGGGGGGTGGCAGTGAAATGCATGGGGATATGTAATGGTAGGCCATTGCAGTTGCTCAAGTTTAATTTACTATCTGCTTGTTAATCATTTGCTATCTTCATATGTGTAGATCTTTTAGTGTCATAGCTTTTATGGAAATTCTCAAATTCTAGTTGCATTTGTGTAAATTTGAAATGCTCTGTCATAGATGTGGAAGGCATATATTGGTTACCTTTGTCTGCTAAGTTTTATGTTTAGACCCTGATATTCATATCAGCAAAAGAGGAAGGGTGTATTTACTTAATATCAATCTCTGTCTGTTTATCTATCTATATATTTATCTATCTATCTACCTGGCTGCCTATCTAGCTAGCTAGCTACCTACCTACCTCTGTTGGATTCTTTAATTGTTGAAATAGAACATATATAGGTAATAATTAATCATGATATGGATATGTATTTTTTCAGTTGAATTGTCCAGTAAATAATGAAACAAAATGAATAAAATAATTTGTTGTTTTGACACATAGGTGTCACAAAAGGTACAGATGTAAAAGGACTCACTGATGCAGACCTCATCTCCACATCAAAGAAGATCACAACTTTGGAGATGAAGGAGCTAAATGAGAGACAGAAGGCAGAACATTCTGTAAGGATGTTTGAACAGCAGAAGAAGATCCTGGAGGAGGTGGAAAACAGGAATAGAGAGCTTGAGGAAAAATTCTCAGAGGTATGATTCCATGTGTAATAAACAGTGTTGTCTTGCTCTTTGATGCAAACCATACCCACTATATATTGGTTATGCTGTTGTGTACGGCTGCCAACCCTCATGATTTTGGTGTGAATTTCATGACTTTTTCATCAATTCTCAGAATCACGCCGCATGCAAAAAAAATCACAAATTCCCCAATTCTCAACTATTTTAAATCTTGAATAAAATAACCAATTTTCTGTTAAGTGCTAGTCATGATATCAACAGTTGGCAAATGGTATGGAATTGCTGGTCATGATATTAGTAGAACTATACCTGATTGATAAAGATGGCCTGTAGCAAGCATTTTAGCATATTTTAATCTATGTGTATAAGAGTAGTTTTACAAATGCTTTTTGAGAGAAACTGTGGCCTAACCAGAATATTGCTTCATGCAGGTGTCACCAACACTGATTTGAATTACAGCTCAGCATCAATGTTGAAAATTTCTTTATCACCAAGGAGAATGGAATGTATTGCACAAAAAGTGAAAGTTTAATACGGAATATACAAAAATTGGCCATACATTCATCCATCAAACACCAATATACATCATTCTTTTTGCACAATGTGCCTCACATTTTACCATTGGGCATGGCAGCGGATATGATGTGAGAAAGCACATTGGTAGCAAAAAGCACATAGAGATTGGGAAAATTAAGAACTCCAGCAGATTTCAGCACTGGAATACCTGCAAGCTACCAATGCTTAAACATTGTTTGTGAATTTTCTTGTTGAACACAATCTACCTTTATCAACTGGATCCCATGCTAAATATTTGTTCCTACCAATATTTCCAGACTCAAAGATCGTTTCACAAATTCATGTCAAAAGTGGCTAATTTTTATCCCTATTTTCACTAATTGCAAGCCTGGAGGGTTGGCAGTTATGTGTTATGATTGGCATATTTTTACTTTTATTAAAAAAATGCATTGCCTAAGGGGCTAATAATGGAAAGACATGTATCACTTTTTGGACTACCAATGTAAAGATGTGTCACCTTTATGACTACCAATGGAAAGAAATGCATTACCTGTAGGACTACAAGTGAAAATACATGCATTAACTATAGGACTACCAATAGAAAGAAATGCATTATACTATATTACTACCAGTGGAAAGATATGCATTACCTATATTACTACCAATGGAAAGATATGCATTACCTTAGGATAACTAATGGAAAGACATGCATTACCTATAGGACTACCAATGGAAAGACATGCATTACCTATATTACTACCAATGGAAAGACATGCATTACCTATATTACTACCTATGGAAAGACAGGCATTACATATAGGACTACCAATGGAAAGAAATGCATTACCTATAGGACTACCAATGGAAAGACAGGCATTACGTATAGGACTACCAATGGAAAGAAATGCATTACCTATAGGACTACCAATGGAAAGACATGAATTACCTATAGAAATACTAATGGAAAGACATGCATTACCCTTTTGGACTAGCAATGGAATGACATGCATTACCTATAGGACTACCAATGGAAAGACATGCATTACCTATAGGACTACCAATGGAAAGACATGCATTACCTTTTTGGACTACCAATGGAAAGACATGCATTACATATAGGACTACCAATGGAAAGAAATGCATTACCTATAGGACTATTAATGGAAAGAATTGCATTACCTATAGGACTACCAATGGAAAGAAATGCATTACTTATATTACTACAAGTGGAAAGAAATGCATCACCTATAGGACTACCAATGGAAAGACATGCATTACCTATATTACTACCAATGGAAAGACATGCATTACCTATATTACTACCTATGGAAAGACAGGCATTACATATAGGACTACCAATGGAAAGAAATGCATTACCTATAGGACTACCAATGGAAAGACAGGCATTACGTATAGGACTACCAATGGAAAGAAATGCATTACCTATAGGACTACCAATGGAAAGACATGCATTACCTCTAGGACTACCAATGGAAAGAAATGCATTACCTCTAGGACTACCAATGGAAAGAAATGCATTACCTATAAGACTACCAATGGAAAGAAATGCATTACCTCTAGGACTACCAATGGAAAGAGATGCATTACCTATAGGACTACCAATGGAAAGGAATGCATTACCTCTAGAACTACCCATGGAAAGACATGCATTACCTATAGGACTACCAATGGAAAAAAATGCATTACCTATAGGATTACCAATGGAAAGACAGACATTACTTACATGGCTATACTTTGAAAAGACATGTATTACCTATATTACTACCAATGGAAAGACATGCATTACCTATATTACTACCAATGGAAAGACAGGCATTACATATAGGACTACCAATGGAAAGACGGGCATTACTTACATGGCTATACTTTGAAAAGACATGCATTACCTATATTACTACCAATGGAAAGACATGCATTACCTATAGGACTACTAATGGAAAGACTTGCATTACCTATAGCACTATCAATGGTAAATTCCTTACCTTTTTGGTATATAGGTTGCTACCATTAGTATTTCAGATTAATATTAGTCTTAAAACTGGGTGAATCCTTAAATTAATATATAAGCATTGATTTGCTTCAGTCATTGTTTACGTCATAGTTCATTATCATGTCATACATATCAGCAAAAGCTGTGTCATATCATGCAACAGGAATAGTCCTTGCTAGTGAACTAGTCCAAACATTGCTAAATTTAATGAATTTGTTTATCATTTAAGGCATTACACTTCGATATCTAAACATAACAGTTTTCATCCAATAGCCATGATAATTCATGTAGAAAGAATAAAACATTATTTTTTAAAAGGTTGGTTCTCTTATATTTTTGTAATTTAATTGACTAAATGTGGTTTAAGTAATACACAATGCAACCTTTTCTGGTTCCTTGTTGGGCCCCTCTTTGTCTACTATGGTTTCTCTGTCCAGATATGATGTCATTGCAACCCATATATGTTAATAAGCTAGTAACTAAATATAGATATGTTGTCATGTTGAACCAAACAGATGACTGAGTTGGAGCATGTGATCAAACATTGTGTCAGTTGTTTGGGCATTCATACAGCAACTAGGCTGTTTGTAGAAATGTGTGCTTTTCAGTGTAGATGCTGCATATAACTTGAAATTATTTGTGAAAAGAACCACCTGCCTCTCCTCCTTCCACCATGTCATTTATTTAGGACATCTCCTATTAATAATAAATTTAATAATAATGAAGACTTTGCCCCTAATCTTTAGAAGTTCTAAGCACTTTACAACTTTAGACAACACCTAAAATCATATAAAATGATTACAAAAAACAAACACCATGAAAGTAGAAAAAAAGAAAACATGCTGAAAATATTTAAGGTAAGGAAACATTATTAAGTCTTAAAGTCTGTTCTTGCAGTCGAAATAGGCGAGTTTTAAGAGCACTCTTGAATAAGATCACTGTCTCTGTGTCTAAGTTCAGTAGGCAATTTGTTCGGCATTGCTGGGCCCTGGTATGCAAAAGAACATTGTCCATTTGATTTCAACTTCATAGTGGGAATATTGAAAATGCAAGTGTCAGAAGAGGAGCATAAGTACCTTGCTGGTGTGTACACATGGGTGAAGTCAGAGAGGTATGTTGGACTGGAGTCCATCAGTGAAATATAGCACAGAGAACAAATTTTGTGTTTGATTCTGGATTGAAAGGATAGCAAGTGTAGGGTACAGAGCAATGGGGAGGTGTGCTTTGATTGTTGTATTCTAAGGATGATCTGAGCAGCTGTGTTTTGAACTTTTTTGAAGTTTCTGAAGTAGATATTGAGAAGAGCCAGATAGAATTGAGTTACAATAGTCCAGTCTTGAAAGTACAAAGGAACACACAAGTGTTTTAGTGGCATCAAATGAAAGATATTTGTGAATGGAGTTGATGCAAAACAGACCATTGTAGTTCTTTTCGAGAGGGCCATTGCCAAGTTTCATGCATTCACAACTTTGCTTTTGAACTCCAATTTGTGTCAGCACTTATATGTACTCAACTATTATGCCCATATATACTTAATTCCTACGGTGCATGTATGAAGTATCAGCTGATGTTTATTATCAGAATCAGACTTGTCAAGTTTCAGTTATATGTGTTCTTATATACCTCATATCAGCCCTTGCGGCTCCGCATACAGGTTTTGGACACTCTACACGACCCTACAAACTCACCCAAGTCTCTCTTTCTGAGGTATTCCTATCAAACAAATTTAGAGCTAGGCTGTGACAGGATTTTCCCCAGTTATGCCAAAGATTATTTTATATATACAATAAAGTGTTGATTAAACTTATGTATTGTGTGTTATTTAAATCTGCATTTTACCATACAAGTTTTAGATATATGTGAAACTGGAAATTAATGAAAGGATGTTGACACAGCAGTTGTCTTTTACATTTGAGCCACTGGTATGAGCATAGGTGGGCAGGAGTCAGGATTTGCATTATAGTGAATCATCATTTGTCATAGTAAAGCATATGTCAAAATGAAAGCATATCTCATCTCGTGATGATACAACAGGAATAATCTTTGTTATTGGTCTAAATATAGCTATTCTTACAAGCATTATTATCCTTGCTATTGGTCCAAATATAGCTATGCTTTCTTGTATTTTTATCCTTGCTATTAATCGAAATATAGCTATGCTTTCTTGTATTTTTATCCTTGCTATTGGCCCAAATATAGCTATGCATACTAGCATTGTTATCCTTGCTATTGGTCCAACTATAGCTATGCATACTAGCATTGTTATCCTTGCTATTGGTCCAAAGATATCTATGCTTACTAGCATTGTTATCCTTACTATTGGTCCAACTATAGCTATGCATACTAGCATTAATATCCTTGCTATTGGTCCAGAGATATCTATGCTTACTAGCATTTTTTCTCCCATTAAGGAGTACACTATAATGGCTAAATATAACAGTTGACATTCAGTAGTTAAATAGCTGTAGAAAGATTTAAGATACGGTTTTGATTATCTATATATTTTTTTGCAAGATTTTACTGCCAACATAATATTTTATTAGAAATTCTTAATAATCAATACATGACTTGCACTTTGCCTGAATGTAGCTTTTGTTTATGCAGATAAAATTTTAATGTGATTGCAGTAATTTGTTCCATCTTGGTGCTTACAGAGAAAAGCTTTAACATACCTGCAGCATATTGTTCCATCCTGATATTTACACAGATCTGTTTTTCATATACCTGTAGTAAATTATTCCATCTTGGTGTTTACACAAATAAGATTTTAATGTACTTGCAGTAAATTGTTTGATATTGGTGTTTATGTTGTTAAAATTTGAATATACCTGCATTAAATTGTTCCGTCCTGTGTAGACAATATTAGGATAAATATTATAAGATTATCCAAGATTTTACTGCATTGTAAAAATGTGTGTGTGTGTGTGTGTGTGTGTGTGTGTGTGTGTGTGTGTGTGTGTGTGTGTGTGTGTGTGTGTGTGTGTGTGAGATGGATTTGTTGCTTTGACCTTCTTTTTAAGACAAGGTCTACTTGATTACCACCAGGATTTAATATTGCCATATCCTATTCTCTCTAAAATCAGTGTTGTCAATTAAAGCCCTTCTTCATTCACTGAAAATAATTCACTTGTCTGTCAAAAAATGTAAAAATAGCATTTTAAGCAAAATAGATCACCCTCTTTCACAATCAACCCCCACCCCTACATAAAAAAATTGGGATCTACCCTTGAAAATATTACACTAAGTACATTTGTGACACTTTTTTTCCTTTTCCTGACAGATCACAAAGTCTAATCTAGATCTCCAGAAGATTGAAAGAGAGCTGAGAGATGAATTGGCAAGTAAGTAGTGTCAGAGATTGTTACATATTAGATGAGAACTGAGAGATGAGTTTGCCATGTAAGTAATATCAGATATTGTTACATATTAGATGAGAACTGAGAGATGAGTTTGCCATGTAAGTAATATCAGATATTGTTACATATTAGATGAGAACTGAGAAATGTATTGGCAAGTAAGTAATGTCAGATATTGTTACATATTAGATGAGAACTGAGAAATGTATTGGCAAGTAAGTAATGTCAGATATTGTACATATTAGATGAGAACTGAGAAATGTATTGGCAAGTAAGTAATGTCAAATGGTAAACATTAGAAGTTTTATGCATTTCATTCGGTGAAGACCTATATTGAAAATGCTTATAGCCAGCTCTATGATTGTGAAGGTTTTATTTGTTTAGATTGCTTAAGATAGTTATTAAGCATATACCAGTCATTATTGCAGTATTTATGTTGTGTTTATGTCTTAAATTTATCATTTGCTGAAGTCTGTGAGTAGAAACAGACTCAAGACATTGAAATCAATTATTTCTGAGTCTTGTATTGGTAGCAAAATTTATATATTGTGTGTTTAGCTCTTTCTGTTTGTTTCTTTTGAAATACTGTATATCAATTATATTTTCCACTGTTAAGTTTTAAACAAATAAACAAATATATATTTCAAATACATATTTTACTCATTAAAAATAAATGATACAGATTAATTCATTCATTTTTTAATGCAATTTGTAAAAATCTGCAGCAGTAGACCACCCATTCACCAGACCAATTGCCTGTAGAACATCCTAAAATGCTGGGTAGAAATTTGAAATTTAAAAAAAAAATAATGTTGCAATTAAAATGACATTTGTCTTTTGAGAGGTGCTATTGGCTCCAGCTACTGATGCTTTTAGGAGGGGATAAAAGGGACAGATTTATACAAGTTTCAATTATACAAGTTTCAATTACAGTGACAATTTCAATTATTTTCTAAACAAGCTTTATTTACTCTGTCTTAGAAGGAAGATAAAAAATATGCATATAAAAACAATAACAAAGTCATGAATTTTGTGAAGAAAAGCAGTATTGTAGTGGATGCACACTTACAAGATATAATCTTGTATTTTTCAGGGCTTGTAAAAGAAATTTCAGATTATCTGCAAAGTGATTTTATTTATTTCAGATTCAGTAACCAAAGCTGTGAGTGATGCAGATAGAAAGAAAATCTCTGAGTTGGAGGCATCAGAACTTAATTTGAAACATGAAATTTCCAAACTGAAGGTTAGAAAATAATCCCAATTACTTGTGATTTTTTTCTAAAAAAAATCAACAGGAATTGTTATAGAGGAATCAAACATTCAACTGAATATTTCATGCTTGTGTTTTTAAAACTAGTAAAATGCAGACAAATTATTATTAGAAATGAAGTGAACATATAAAACATTATACATTTATCCCTATTAATTACAAAATTGCAATATTTGTAATTGAAACAAATATTAAAAACATATGGAAATCAGACTGTTTTGTTGAAATATTTTGAATGTGGGGACATAGTGTCAGAGCCAGAAGCAGAAAATATGAGATTTGGTGGCAGTAGGGAAGGGTGCCCTGCCACAAATGTGGAAGGGAAGTGTCACCCTAGTCCCTCTGTACCACAGTCACATATATGGTCCAGTGCAATACCTTTAGAGGGATGGAAGGGAAGTGTCACACTAGTTCCTCTGTACCACAGTCACATATATGTTCCAGTGCAATACCTTTAGAGGGATTCATGGATTGATTCTTGATATGAAGATTATTATAAAGAAAGCTTAGGTTAGGATCAATTTTCACTTTTGTTTTCAAAGTTTGACTTAAAATTTTGCAATGGCAAATCAGTGAAAAGTTTCTTTAGTAGTACCTTATTTGGAGGGTTTTGATCTGTGAACATATTTCTGATTTCTGTCATACTAAAGTGTGTAGTTAGGTAATTTATTGTGTTGTGCAAATAGTATTATTTCAGATACATGTTTCAACTGCATTTTACAGTAAATGAAATCTTAATAAAAGTAGGATGAGATATTTTAGAACATTTTGTATTAATTTATTCCATGCTGTTCCATTTACCTAGGAAATTGCTGAAGTGGCCACTTCACAGGTCAAAACACTGGAAATGCAACACATCTCTAAGGAAAAGGAGGTACAGTCACTACGGCAGCAGCTGCTAGATTTTCAAGTACAGAGTGATGAAAAAACTATAATTGGTATATACCCTCTTTTTTTTCTGCCAGTCAATCTGTATTTCTCAATTTCTCTATCCTTCATATTGTTTATTAAATCTTACATTGTTATAATGGCCACCTGTCCTCAAATCATCATCATATTTGATGGGAAAATGTTGATTTGATTTGCTTTTGATAAGACTTGGTAAATAGGTTAAAATTACAAAGCTTATCACTGAAAAAGATTATGTGCAAGATACATGTGTTTTCTTGAAATGATTTTGCATCTGACAGCTGAGTTTGTCAACTCTATTTTTATCAGTAATTGCTTTTATCATTGCAGTATATTATGCTTTATCAAGAGTAAGATGTTGCATATTCATGAAGTGATCTTGCATATTCATGAAGTGATCTTGCATATTCATGAAGTGATCTTGCATATTCATGAAGTGATCTTGCATATTCATGAAGTGATCTTGCATATTATTGGACAAACTTCTTACACCTTAAAAGACTGTATTTCTGACTTTGATTTTAATCAGACAAGTAAATTTGCTTACATAATTAAGATGTTTGGGGATTTTTATTATGATCAAGACCAATTTATATTTATAAGATGATTAGCAGAGTTCTTTTTAGTATTCTGAAAACATTATTTTTTTATCACAGTTATATAATCCATGTCATCAAGCTCTTGCTTGAGTATGATTATAAGTGAAATTAACACACATTAATATATATTATTGAGATGTTATGAGTATGATTATGGGCATATTCTATGCATATTAATGAGGTATTCTTGTTTTTGTTTCACTAATTTTGTTACCACTCAGAGACCAAATTTGAATTCGATTTTGCTCAGTCATGGTAAATAAGCTTATGTTATCATTGTCATTTACAGGTTCTTTAATATGTGAGATCAATACATGTTTACAGGTTGTTTTATGATGATTATACTGAAATAAAAATTAAAAGACAAAATGTAAACACATATTTCACTTGACAAAACGTTTTTATTTAAGTGTTGCTACAAGTAGTAACATTGTGATTGATCAAAGATTGTTATTTTACAGGGTTCCCATGCTACTGGGAAATCAGGAAAAAGTCAGGAGAAATTATCATTTTCCCTTACCATAAAAGTCCTTGAAATTGGCAAATATTGATGAAAGTAGGGAAAAACCTAAGAATTTTCTATCACCACTTGAAGCTCAAAGCAATTATATAATTGAGTCATAACTCAACTGATCATGAGTTAAATTTATCAAGATCTGACCAGAGTTTGCAGTATGAATCATCTGAATCTTCATATAAACATGTATGTTGAGTCAACTCAAAATGCCTAGTGGATCAGAATCATTTAGTAGACAAGATAAAAGTAAGGCATTGATGAAATTTGACCTGGTACCCACGATTTACATTGCTAGTTGCTCGAGTACACGTATCTCACAATCCAAATGTTCATTAATCACATTTTATCAATAATAATCTATTTTAAAATGTTGCAGAAAAATAAAATATTAATATAAACAGAAAAAAGTGAAAGAACACAAAGTTCTTTTTATTTATTCTGAGAATGACTACCAGGGTTTTGTTGTATCATGACTACAATGTTGACATATGCTCTCTGTTTGAATCTGACTGGCCAGATTGCTGCAACAGTGACAGGTTTCTTGTTGTTCTTGAAATAAATGTGTTGCCAATTATATGATCCTTCTGTTTTTTAACAAAAGGTATTTCATTTAATATAATTGAATTTTTGTACAACATAAAAGTGGAGTTTGTTGTTGATATCATGACTATTTGACTTTCAATGTTATTGTTTGAGATTTGTAAAGTCATGTGGCTAGTTATGAAAATGGCGAGTACTGGGTCAGGTTTCATTTATGCTGTATTTTTGTCTAGTCCATCAGCGGATTAATGACATAACAATTATAATACTTGCCTATTTTGAGAAGAAAAAAAAAACATTTTCCTTTGATTTCACACAGGTATGAGTTGATATAACATCATTTAAATTTGCTATGCCCACTGGTAATTGACTACTGTATGTTGCTACTGCACAGTAGTGGCAAATTCCAAATTTCAACATGTACTTGCTGACCCCACACCCCATCCTAAATGTCCAAATGTGAAAAATGGGGTAGGAGTATTCAGAGGATACACATATTAGAAAATGGACTGCTATTTGTTTTAAGCCAGATTTGTTGTCCAGAATGTTGAATTTTTGAGCTGAACTTTTGGTGTGAAACTATTACATAGTGACATGTAGCTTGAAGCATTGGTTTCAGATCTTAAATAGGATGCAGGAGAAATGGGAAATTGTCATCCCTTGTATTATATATTAAACATTGATATGACTACCTGTATCAATACAGGTTTGGGGAATGGTTTATTGAATTAGAAGGAGACATGATTTTACAGAAAATTCAGTCCTTTACACAAAAAAAATATTTTGAAGGTATTTTGTCCAAATTTAAATCAACCCTTTCATAAATTTTTTTAAATGAAAGATTTTTATCCAACTGCTCTTCAAGAGTTTAGGTTGTTTGAAAAACTTTGTTTGGGTTTTATTGGTACAAATTAATTGAGGGTTAAACTCTTTTCGTTGCAAGATAAGATTCTAATTTTTTGCATTTATTGTTTTTTCATACTGTGAAATGAAAAGTTTACTTTGTATAACATTCATATATATTGCTCTGGAATTCTTTAGAATTAAAGGTTTGAAAGGAAACAAACTAATTCATGTGCATTATGTTATTTCCACGTAGCAACATAATGCAGGTCAACAAAGTGAAGTTAGAATTTTTATTTTGTTCCATGACATTTTATTGGAATATAGTCGAACTTGTTTCCTGTGATACATTTTATGGTTTTGTACATGATCATCTTTTCTGACTTGGATGGTTTAAATTATCATGAAATAGGAACATATTTAGATTTAGAAATGCACATTTTATAATCTAAAATGTTCTTTAATAAATGTCTGAACCTAATTTCATCCTGGAAAAACACTTGAAATGACCTAGAAATTTATCTTTAGCAAAACATAGGAATCATGTATTTACAGTGTATGCAGAATTTTGTTTGGAAAGAAAATATTCTTCTTAAAGGTGGAGAATTTTGTGATGTTGATGCAAATTTCCAGGTATTAATAACATTTAAATGATAAAGCAAGTGATATATAATGGTTTCATCTACCAATTTGGATTGCAATTCTCTTCACATTTAATAAATAGGGCCAATTTGTTTGGTACTTTCTAACAACAATAAAATAAATCCACTCCTTCCCCCCACATTATAAAGAGGGTTTGCAAGTTATCCAGGTGTGAGTTATCATGAGAGTGCTGTACATAAGCCGACTTGATTATCTGGGCAACTGTTTTTTAAGCCAGGTGAGTGAAATCAAGCCCATTTTTTTCCTCTGGTTTATTTTTATTTGTATGTTTTTTATTTGTTATTATTTATCAGAATAATTTTTTTACTAGGTAAACTTCATCGTCATATTGTCCAGCTGCAGGTGAGCGAGGGTACAGCTGTAAGGAAGCTTGAAGAGATGTCAAAGAAGGTGTTCAAATTTGAGGCTCACATATTACGTCTGGAGCAGAAACTTGACAGCAAGGATGAAACTATGTATCACAACAGAGCAGAGGCACAGAATAAAGTCAGACATCTAAAGAAAAATTTACATGTATGTTTATCTGCAAATATCCTACAGATATACACAGTTCGTATGGCATATACAGAATGTAAATATTTATGCCAACAAAACATGGTCTGGTCCAGAAATAAGGTGCTTTAGCTGGCATAAATGTACATGTGTATAGTAATTGGGCCAGTGATATATATACACCGTATTTTCCCTCATATAGCCCGTGGGTTATACCAGATTTTACAAGCCTTGCAAGATGTGGGTTATATAAGGGTGCGGGCTTTATCACAAATTTTTTACACATACTAATATTTCAAAATATTGTTTGAAAAACATAGCTACATAACTTATATATTACTGCTCATGCCTGGTTGTTGCCACTTTAACGGTTTTAACGCCGACTTCATCCACCAACCTTGTTGCTGGAATGTCGAAACACATCAGTACTTCATCCATATTAATAATGACAGAATGGGGAAGATCAAGTTTCTGAATTTCCCTGGCGACGATTTTACGAAAATCATCCATCTTCTCCCTATTCTCAGGTAGATGTTGGTTGACAATTGTGCATGTTCTTATTGACAATTGGTTCCTCTTCATAAATTTATATACCCATTGCACTCCTCCTTTAAAGTCATCAATGTGCGTTTCTGCTGTTATGAGTTTGGCCTTCAGTTTGACAGCAACTGTTAAGATTGGTACATTGTTTTCCGGCTGGGCCATGATCCACTGCTTCAGATTGGCTTCAAGGTGAGGTCATTTTACTTTAGGTCCCTGATGAGTATGTTTTCATGGATTCATATTCTCTAACGCTATTTTTTCTTTTCTCCAACCTTGGATTACACTCTCATCAATATCAATTTTTCTGCCTGTGGCTCTACTGCCATGCACTTCAGAATACGCAATGGCAATTACCATGAAGTCAGCTGTGTAAGAATTTTGTTTTGGCATTTTTTAAATTTAACAGAAAGAAATTATTTAAACTTGAATCTACACTTCACAAGAATACAAGATTATTTAAAAATGTCAGCATTGATGTAGCCTGTAGTTGAGGCACAGTTCCTATAGAGAGCCTATGTGCACAATGTACTGAGCCTGAATAGTTAATTGATACTATGCGAGCTACATTTGAAATTGACAGTTATGGCCTCAGGACCTCACACCATTGCATATCCGGCTCATAAGTACCTGGCTTTAAAATTAAAATCTGCCAGCTGCCAGCTGGAATATAGTGGAGGCAGGGTGACTAACTTGAACTGATGTAGAGGGATGAACATGGACTGGGGCTGACTGACTTTGGTAGTATTAATACAAATTTGCATGTTTGGTGAGTGAAAATGTAGTAGTTGTAGTATCTTTCATCATCAACATATGAGAATTTATGAATTCAGTCCTTCTAAAAACAGTAATGGTAGACAATGTGAACATACACAAAAAGTTCATCAATATATGGTTGCGGGTTATACAAAGGTATGCCAACAATTTTTTACACAAAACCCGTGGACTATATGAGGATGCGGATAATCTCTATCTGCGGGATACATGCGGGAAAATATGTGTGTATGTATGTATGTATTTATGTGTGTGTGTGTGTGTGTGTGTGTGTGTGCATGCATGCTTGCATGCATGTATGCATGTATGTATTCTCAAAACATTTTATTATGTACATATTACATTATTTTTGTATGTTTTTCCATTTCTAACTTATACAATTTTATTTACTTTTTTCTATTTTCTTGATAATGTACACAAACAATATTCTTATAGAATCAAATTGTTTCACTAGAATTTTTTGACAGGCATTGTTATTGTACTGACAACTAGCAAATTGTATAAATGTAATTGCAATAGAATCATTCTGATTGAGCTTGCAGTGCTTTCTTATACAGAGAATTGATGATTATGCTAAACAATTACCATGTTGTTTTTCATGGTTTCTATCTGTTTTAATGTCAGTAAGAGTCTCTATCACTTTATACAAACTTTGAAGTTTATTTATTAGTATAAACAAGCCTCCTCCATTGTTAGAACTTTCATCATGAGATGACACCTAAGTGTCTCTTCACTCTAGTATTTGTTTCAGACATCCAATCATTTTACCCTGACTATAAGATTGTGCCATGTTTTTTTTCTCAATTATGGTTGTTTGTTGGCCCTAGTGTTTTTCCTTTATATTTTCATATGCAGAAATGCATTAATTCAGTCTAAATAGAATTCCTAATCACCAAAGGGGTTTCACGTGCCTCTGATGTTTTTTTCTAGTTTCCTCAGTTAAACACCATTTTTTATAGAAAAAAACATGTAAACCAGACTTATCAAGGGGAAAGACACCATCGATTTAAAAAAAGAGAGTCTTTCAAAAGTAGATTCCCATAGATAACAGATTGCCACACACTTCACAGTTTTAGTCATCTGAATCTTGAAAAGTCAACATTACCATGATAATATTCTTCAGGATGCCTTCCTATACATTTTAAACTAAATTTTAAACTAGCTGGGATTTTTATGGCAAAGACAAATATAAATTCTCCCAAAACATTAAATACTCTTCATATTTAAATATTTCTACAGGAAATGAGACTTCAGTTTGCAGGAGCCATTCCTTTGTCCAAGCAGGAGAGGTTTTCAAATACCATGATGCAATTACAGAGAGATAAAAACAACATGGAGATTCAACTAAAGGAGGTAAGTGTGAAAACTTTACACTATGGCTTTTGCAAGATAGTGATGGAAGTCACTGAATCAATTGACAGAAATTATATGATGTTTTTAGTGTAAATCTTATCTAGTTTGTCATTTAATTGTGGAGCGGATATGTAAATATTTAATTCAGTAACTTTTGTAGGAGACAACCTTAATTATGATTAAAATGTAAAATAATATTTCCAAAATCTGACATCATTACTTTGATTTGTCACACAAATCACCTGCAAAGTAACCATTTCCATTCAGAAAGACTAATTAAAAAGTAGTATTAAAACTGAGCTATTTACATTTGTCTTTCATTTGTGATTATATTCTTCACAAGTTCTACTAGCTGTCATATACCTGATTTTCTTTTCCTGTTGCTTCATATCTTGGCAACCTTATTCTCTCTGAACACAGATGTAAAGCTTTTAGCACTTTTCCTTAAAGGAGACCAAAAATCAAAATAGATATAGAATAATAATAAAAGTACTATAGAGTTAGACCTTATTCTGAAGTATTATCTGCGACCGTAATGCCAATATATAAATATTGGCATATCTTCAAGGTGCTGATTTTCCATGACCTCATATGCAAAAATTTCCGCACCTATTTGGTTACTTTCATGATGTGGCTTCATAGTAGCGACTCAGCATCTTGACTGGCAGTTTCCAGCGTAAAAGATATTTTAAATCTTGGGAAAAGTGTTAAACGTGTGAGTTAGGAAGATAGGCAGAAGGCCGAGTAAGTGACCACAAAATGCAACGATCAATTTATATATCTTTTATTTAAACCAGCAGTAGCAGTAATAAAAAAAAAATATTAACCCGACACCCAAGGTTCCTCTAATTTTAGTTCAGGCTCATCCTGTATTTAAAGTGAGGTGCCCATCGGCCTTGTGGGGAAAAAATGTTTGCCTGAGGAAATGAGTAAATGTATTTTAGGACATTGACATACATGTCATAACATGGCACAATTTAAATGAAATCACCACAGCCCTAAGTGAAATTGAGATCTGATTTTAATGAAATGGGAGTTCAGCTAAAACTTAAGATTTTAAACCCCTTGCATGGTTGTGTTTCGAGACAACACAATTTTCAGTAATCTTAACATTTAAATTTTTAAAAGAACAAATCAACAAATACATACTTTTCATTCTATGCCAGATACTTTTAGTATGTATAAAATATAATCTATTTTGAATGGAACTGATATAAAACTTTCTCCTGGGCAGTTTCAGTAGCAGCTTTTAAAATAAAAGAAGTCTGGTATAAAATCAAAGTTTCACATTAACTGTCTGACAATAAAAATTGGGGTGAGGCAACTATTGACCCCCACCCCTTGCCCCAATGAGTGAGTGCTCAAGCAATGCACCATTTCTCCCTGCAATACACCTTATAATTGCCTGGGACAAGCCCCTTTTTCATATTCTGGTCAGATGTGGCTCAACTGCAAAATAGCTGAAGTTTTGATTTAAGTACACAAGCAATCTTAATCCTTGTATTTATCTTGTGAAAAAGACTGCTGTTTGGACTGTGTTCGACATCGACAGTGCGTGTATGTAAGCACCAGCAATTTAATTGATATATAAATGATTCCTTTTTTTGTTATAACTTACCATGTATATAGGTTCAAGTCTTAAGGCCTGTAACACTTGCTTACCGAATGAAAATATTTATTCTGAATTAGTTTTTTTGCGTGGGGGCTCATATCGTGCATGGTATTATAATTTTATTCCTTCTTTTAATTTAATAATGGGAATAAAACTTTACATATACGGTAGAGAAATGTCAGGTGTTAACTGGCAGAATTTCTTTGGCGGAAATGGAGATGAAAATTTGTTTGTAGAGAAATTTACATAGCAGTCACAGGGATCATTCACTGGATTTAAGTTAATGGGTGACAATTTTTTTTTTTATTTAACTATAGTACTGTTGTAGTGGTTTTAAAAACTCTAAAAATTACGTGAATAATTTTAAACTTAACATTCTATTTACTGAAGAAAATAAATGTGTGATTATAATTATTTCGTCCAGTGCCAGATTTAAACATAGCAGGGACCTAAGCTATGGGAAGCTGTAGAGGCCATATTTTGTATGAGATAAATTTGAGAGACCACATCTACCACATCTAAGAATTTGGAGATGTAGGTGTGGAAATAACCCCATATTGGGAGGTTTTTCTCCTGGTTTGAAAGTTGACAGGTATGAGCTGTCCGGTCTTATAATTTTTTCAGTCAGGGGTTGTGAGTTCATTCAAGTCACCAGCCCTGGCCAGTGCCTAAATAAATTTCTTTGGGCACTGATTAGTACAGTACATAAACTATTATACCAGACATGCATACATTATCAGATTTGTCAATAAGCTAACTGTAGCCTGCATGTAAAAAATACACTGTAATTAAAAAAAAAGAATGAAAAAAAAAAGAAGGAAGCTTCTTGATGTTTAAATTAATTACTTACAATTTCTGCTTTGCAGATTTATTTGTGGGTTGTTTTTTTTGTTGAAAAACTAATGCTTAAGTTAGGACTGATGAAAACCTTTCTCAATGCCTTTTTACAAAATTCAGTATTATCTCTGTGTTTTAGTAATGGATGAATATTTTCAAAATATTAGTCCTTAGGTTGTGTGTTGAGGGTAGGTAATGAACATGTCATTTACATATACTACACTTGAATATCATCGTTCTTAAATAAATTTATTGCATTGTGGCAAATTTTTAATTTTCACTTTGGGCACCATCACTTAATCATTATCATATTTTTGCAAAGCACACAATGTATAAATATTTGTGTTAAATTTACATTGCTTTTCTTTAAATTCTTTACAGTTCAACAGATATAAGTAATGAGCAGCTCTCGGAAACAGATTCATCGTTTTTAATGTGCAACCCAAATCAGATTTCCCTGTATCGCTCACCTTCATTCTGTTTTGGGACTGGCTAGTATTGTCACGGGACCACATGATCTGTCATCTCATAAAAACTCCGAAAAACACGGCAATTTATGAAATCATGGTATCTTCCACGCAATATAATCACTATCTGCCTACGATATATAATTTATAAACATTACAGTTGAATTAAAATTTTTAGAAAATTACATACATAAAAGGAAAAGATTTATTTCTAGTCTCCTTTAAATAAACATCAGATGGTCAGATAAGAACAAAAACACAGATCATATAATTGTTTTCAAAGAGATAAATTTCAAACAGTCATGCAGTGATTTAAGAACTTCATATAATAAATATATTTTATTGTGTACAGTGTTACCTCCAAATTTCTCTCTGGTCTGATAGACCAGTAAAATTACAAAGCTCATGTTCACCCACAACATTTACTGCAGTATGGTCCACCAGAACATTTATTACTCTCCTGATATGATTGATTTTAGCATGCATTACTTTGAGCTATGCACAATGATTAAACTACTTCAGTATTTTATCAACTAGAAAATACGCCAATTAATACTTTCCATTGTATCAGGTTTGAGGATATTTGTATAAAATTACATTATTCTCAATGAGGTGTTTGTCATAAGTCATAATAAAAAATTATTTAAGCACAACAAAGGCAAGAATTGTCTTCATATGCATATAAATGCCTACATTTTTCTTTCAAAGACAGAGACTGTTTTACCCCAGTTAACCTCAGATCTTTGGGGCTCTTCATCGTATAAAAACCAACATTGTTTATAAGGCAGGTAGATTGTCAGTACATGTATTATCAGCATTGCACTCACAAGCATTCATTTTTAATGCTGCTTATGTTTAATACCTGTCCAGCTGTATGCAGCATAAACATTGATCTTGTGTTGCATATTGCTCTCACAAGCAGATCAGAGTCTACACTCTTTATTGATTTTATTCTCAGTGTTTTCAACCAGTTCATTCTTAATCTAGCTTGTATTATGTGACAGCAGATCTGGGCCTGCCTTGTTTATTTTTGAGGTTGAACTGTATTTGATAAATTTGGCTCCATTTTGTGACAGGTGAATCAGAAGAAGGATGTATTGGAGGACAAATTAGCAGAGGTTGAGCTTCAGCATAAAAGTCTTCAGGATCTAATTGCCACCATCAAGGATGGCAAAGGGGCTGCCAAGGTCATTGAGTGGCATGGCAAAATGGATGCGGTCAGATTAGAGGAACTCAAGCAGAAGAGAATCAATGGCAAGCTTAACCGACAGGTAAACTTCATGGAAAAATATTATTTTTATTGCATGACATTGATATCTGTATGAATATATGTAAATGTATGTGCAGAAAGGTGGGTGGGTATGTGTAGGTAGGTAAGTTGGTAATAACCCCAGTATCATTCTGTTTACAGATATTTCATATGAATAAAATAATGAAAAATACCCACTTTATTTCAGGGTAGATTTTATACCCAGAATTATAGAAATAGGTTTTGATTATAGGTTTGTGTCACTAATACAGCTGTAACTTGACAGTCATGTGATTGGCTTATCATAACCTATCAGTCACAGATTATAATCATTTGAAGATATTTTATACATTTTTAAAAAATTTTAATACCTTGTAACAGTTAAGTTGCTTGTGTCCCAAAAGGTTGAATGGTTTACAGGCACATTTGTTGTCTGCATGAGGATTGTACTTTTGACAATAAATGACCATATTTACCAGAACTGGTGTTTACACATTTTGCCATTCTTAGAAGATTTCATGTCTATTCCACTAATTCCCTTGCATATGCAACCAGTTCACATCCTAAATCCAGTATTCACACAACATTTTAAATTCAGTCATGTCTAATTATCTTTTGATATTACTGGGCATTATTATTTTGATACTATTCAGTATAAAAAGAGGGATAAAAAATATTAATACGTAAATATTTTTTTTTACAAAAGACAACATTTCATGTCTCATGATTATGGAACCATTGCATACATTTGTAAAACCGGCAATTATAATAACTCTACTATTAAACTGAAAATAATAAATCAGTTGTAATAATTCTACTAACTTACCAGCTAAACTGGTTTTATCTTGACATTTATAGAGAACTGATGCATTTTTGACTTGATGACAGAACCAAATAAGTAGATTAATGGGTTCCATCTATTTGCATTATGGGCAAAGTACTGCCATCATATTAATGTCTGGGTGGAAGTTCATTCTAACTAGTTATTAAATTCTCAACTTAAATAACTTCCAGATTTTGGTCTATGGCAAATTGGCTGATTGGTTTTTCAAAAGATACAGTGATTGTTTAAAAATCACTTGTTTTCACAAAAGAGCTTTAAGCTTTTCAAGCTTTTTTCCAATTTGTTTCACAATCAGGAAAATGTTTTGGAACAGTGACTGTTACATTTCAGTTTG
This sequence comes from Potamilus streckersoni, assembly GCA_016746295.1. Taxonomy (NCBI): domain Eukaryota; kingdom Metazoa; phylum Mollusca; class Bivalvia; order Unionida; family Unionidae; genus Potamilus; species Potamilus streckersoni. The sequence continues at coordinate 456,910 of JAEAOA010000086.1, read as the reverse complement.
CTTATTCATATAAAATAAAATTTGTAGTTTTTATTTTGTCATTTTTGCTTATACCATTTTAATTTGCTGTCAGAAGGAATTAACCAGTTGTAAACATGTTTATGGACTGTGCTTCATTAGTCTACAGGTGTAATTTAAGTTGGTAAGCTTTACCTTTTGTGTTTGCTAAAATTGGATACAGTTACAGTTGCAAAAATGTTGAAGGGATACAATTTGTAAATACTTTAATTTAACTTGTTTTATACAGTCAACCCTTTCCCAACAATTAACTTTATAAAATAGTCATCTTGTCACAGTGGCCCTTCTAATTTCCCCAAGAAAACTTTCACATATAAAAGTCATGTATATAATGGTAGCCTACTTTCTACAGTAGGTGACTAGAGTAGATTGATCTTCAAGTGATCCCTGAAGTATATCAGCAGGTACTGCTCAATACATGCATATTAAACTTTTGTTTGATAAGGAAAGAATGGTTAAAATAAATGAATAGCATATGAATCAATGTGTGAACATTTCCTATCTCATTTGAACTCACTGTACTTCAGTCACACTCTCATTTGAACTCACTGTACTTCAGTCACACTCTCATTTGAACTCACTGTACTTCAGTCACACTCTCATTGTAACATGAAAGGTTCAGTATGTCAGATTTGTAAGCAAGCCAGTTTTTGTTGCTAGAAAGAGGATTCAAGCAGTTTGTTAGCTACATGGTGAGAAAAGTAGTCATATAATTGTAATAGAAATGTGAGGCACCTTTTGCACAGTGTGACAGGTGTTGTTTGAACTCTTAATTTTGTTTATTTATATCTGATAACAAAACTTATTCAGTGATGAGATATAAGAATTCATGTCATTTGGTTAGGTTCATGAGTCATTTAGAATTTAGAAAACTTGTTAGCAAAGGTGGTAAAGGTTTACTTCATGTGTTAGTAATGATAACTGATTAATCTAGATTTCCTTTTAAAAAATTAACACCTATTCCTAGGACTAACTATGCAAGTTTGTCAATTAAAGAGTTAGTCCTCAGTTTAACAGTCATATGTAAGCTATTAATTAATACATGCAGTGAATTAGTCAATACTAAGATCAGTCAGTTTGAAGCATCAGTGATTTTTTAATTTATGGGATGGATTAAAGTGAGCAGGATCTTTTGTGAACATAATTTTGTAGACAACAAAAAGTACATATATTTTATGATTTTGTTGAATAGTAAAAAAAAAAATAATAAAAGAAATAATAATAATAATAATAATAATAATAATAAAAATAATAATAATAATAATAATAATAATAATAATAATAATAATAAAACTATAATAATCACAATACTAATGAGACTGATATGAAGTGCATGGTAGTCAATAAAAAAGGTGAACCCTCATACATTTGTCACTTGTATACAAAAACCAGTTTTGCTTTTCTCATGGATGGCCGCTATTGACAGATGTGACTATAATTAACAAATAGGCTTTGACTTCTTCACACTGAATATCCATGAAGGGGTACGTGTTGTAAAAGTCATCTTTGGCCTATAATCAGATCCCAATGAAATTGTTATAGATAGAACCTGTTACTCTCTCATCCTTAAAGATATATTTAGATTTTATCCAGCACTGCTTTCAATAAAAGAAATTAACAATGAAATAGCCTTTGTATTTTTTTTTTCATTGTGGTACCCATGTTTGTGTGGATTATAGATATGTTAGCTAATTATGATATGCAATTTTTATTTTGAAACAATGTTTAAATGATGTGTGAATTTCCATTAGGCTTGGTTGGTTAGTTCTTACACCTGTTGTTGCTTTCATTTAAAACATTTTCCACATATATTACTGTGTATAACCAATTAGAACTCAATGTTACCTTTGAATAAACATACCTCTTTAAGTGGTAATTGGGATCTGTCATGAAATTTACCTCTACACTACCTGGATTCCTTCAGATCCTAACAGGCAAAAAATTTTGTATAGATGGTTTCTGCCATGTGGGATTCCTGTTTTCCCATCAAAAATTTTAAAAAATACAAAATACTTTATACATGTCTTTGCATTACAAGTAGAGTAAAATTCATAACCCTTTCTTTAATAAATACTTTGTCAATAACTACTGCTTTCAGTTTTATATTTTTTGTGTTATTGCCAGATGGAGACTGAAATCTATTCTTCAGCAGAGGTTGCTGTGAAGTTTTGAATGCTATGTGAAATAACTAAAGTTACTCTACAGACTATAGAGAATGATCTCCATATGTGAAATTGGGCCATTGATGTTCAATATAATTGATCCATATACATATGCCCTCATCTGATAATTGGATTACAACCAGTGCTAGAATAACACAGCAATATGTCCATAAACAACAAAGGTCAGCACAATTAGGGAAGTGTACATTTCAAGATATACTTTGAGTGTACTGCATGTATTAATGGAAATACACCTCCATCCTTTTTTTCAGAAAACTTTACATATTATGCAATTTTTTTCCTAAATATTTAAACCCAATCCTTAAAAAATTATCAGTAACATTTGCTTTTTTTCCAGATCAAATACCTGGAGGAGGTGATTAGAGCCCATGAAAACACCATCAGTGAGCTGGAAGCAGACAATGTCAGAATGCTTAAGGTAAATTTGTCTTATATTTATTTGTTTGGATAATAGCTGTTCAGGACCAGAAAAAAATGCTTCCAGTTGACAAAAAAATAAAGATTTTAGCTTAATTGAACAGATAAAACCTATTTTCTTTTTCCTTTGTATGTAATTCAAGGCAAGTTGCAAGATGAATGTACAAAAACAAATTTAACTTGTTCTGCACAACATAATGATGGATTTTTTGACCAGTTGTTTTGGTTTTGACAGATCAGTGACCATGAACATTTTCTAATTGCATATCCTGTAGGACAAGAAACTATACCATGTCTTAAATTTTGGCTGATTTAGTGAAAGTCACTTGTCTTTAATGATGAGATATACTATACATCAATGGAATTCTGAATGAAAGGATTTTATATTTCTTTGTGAATTTAGAATAATTGCAGATTTATAAAAATGTCAATACAACAATTGAACCATAAATATCTTATTTAGGTGAAATTATAAATGACAAAATGGCTGACTTAGTTTTATGACCAAAATGCCTCATCACAAGTTAACCACTTAGCCAGTTTTAAGTGTTTGTGAACTATAAAGTTACATTGCAGTCTAAACACAGTGTTAGATACCTGGCACATAAATATTAGAACTGTGTATCACAATTCATACTACAATACGATGCATATTATGATATGATACATGTATGCTTCTCAGTACCTTGCTACAATCTACATTGTTATATTGTGCTCATTTTTTTCTCTGTTAACTTTACATTAGCAAAATCGTTCAGTATTTTTCCTTATTGCATGCTTCATATTGCATGTTAAGTATAAATAATATGGTAAATTAGCATATACTTTGATTGTAAACAAGCAATGTATATTCATTCTTTAGCTTTTGATTCATTACATTTGTTTGGCAATAAACTAAACACACTGTTTCATCCATTTGAAAGTAGAAATAATAAAGTTAACAATGTGGATGAGTTCACTCAGTCACAGATGAAGCTCTCAGACTATCAAATGAATGAATGTGATATTCACAATGTTAGCAATGAGAGACAGTAATGGAATACACCATTCTGATCATTTAAACAGTTATTTAGGAAATATATTCATAACTTTTTGCCAATAGAATGGTTCAGACTATGACCAGTACTCTCTAGTGTCTATACAAATAGCACAGAAAGCATACTGAGGCCAAGGGCTATCACATATATATCAGTCATGCCATTTTGCCGGTCAGTAAAAACACTAAATTTGAGAAAAAAAATGCAACTGAAGGTTTTGGTAGGAAACTAAGAGCCTTAGAGCCAGTAAGCCAAGATGTCAAAAAAGAATTATTTACGCTGGCTAAATTGACTGTCACACAACCATGTTGAACTATTTTGATACAATGTTAAGCTAGCAATAAAAGATGTACAAATCATAGCTGGGGTTCCTTCGATAGTGAGTATTGTTACGTGATGGCTCGTTCTATGTAACATAGAAAGAAAAAGTGCACACAACAAGCTTTAAAAATTTTAACAGTGATACAATTTATTTTACAAAAATACAAAATAATGTAAATTATTTAAAACAAGACTTACGTTTTACAGGAATGATCCAAATTTTGTTCAAAAATGATAAAAAATATAAGTCCTGAAAAAAAGTTCTCAACACAATCTAAAGTATGATTTTCCGGTCCAAAATGGCGGTTGACCACGTCAGACGAAGGCTAACTGCAATTTCCAGAATTTTTCACCAAAAAAATGTATGTGTTGTCCCATTCCAAAATTAGGGAGAAAAATGTCCAAATAGGCAATGTTGCTCGCTAGGAAAGTTATAAAGAAGTGAAGAATAGTTCCGCTAACATGGCATGTTATTTAACGTAGACATAATAACGAATTCTTCTTCTTATGGCACAACAAATTAGAAGTTAAATAACTCGACTCGACTACGACAGTCTGTCCGTGACTGTTGACTCTCGAACAGGACAGTTTGTATGTGACTGTCCACACTCGAAAAGGACAGTTTGTATATGACTGTTGACTCTCGAACAGGACAGTTTGTATGTGACTGTGTATGAATCACAAAATCTCAAAGCATATATGGGAAGGCTAATGCATAGTCTGAACTACACTTGCACGAGGAAGCATGCAATTTCCCAATACTTCTGAACAATGAATTTTTGTCATCATACACAGCACATGCCAACATGAATCACATCTACGACTCAAGCAAACTTATCAAAAACATGTTAGACGATATAATGAAATAAAATGAAATAAAAAGATTTATACAAAATTGATTTTTAACGCACTTGAACACCAGGGTCGTGACAGTATGCAAGTGACAGGACATAAACATGTCTTCTTTATCAGGTAATTAGAATGGTAATATATATACTTAAATATATACATCTTGGATTACTTCAAAATGTACTTTCTTAGTTCTGCAAATCTGAATGACATGACCCATGCTATAGAAAACCTGATATACACCAAATTGAACTGTAATTTTGTTTACATTTCCAACTGAAATCTCATTCTCCATAGTGCACTGAATTCATTCAATAAATCCAGTCCATCATAAGCAGAAAAGCAGAGTTGTATCAACAAAAACAAAATCCATCCATTCCAGACCAACTAGAAAAGTTTTTTCAATGCACATTCATTACAAATATGGCTCAAAATTTCAGTTTTAAGTAGACCTAAAGGATAAGTTTTTTAAAACGTATGTCAAGCACACAATAAATTCAAAGGTTGCTGGGCAGTGCTATGTACACATTAATATTGTTACTATTTACTGATGAATCTATGGCTGTGTATTTCTTTTAAAATACAGCCTAAATTCAATTACTTTGTTTCTTGTAGTGTATTCCTTTAGTATTAAGCCTTGGGTAGGAAAATGAAATGAATTTATAATAAAAAGGTTACTCCATATTTATAAAGAAATATTAACTTGGGTTAATACTGCACTGCCAAGGTCATGCAGTGTTACTCACAAAAAACTCATTCATATTTTCTGATACAAATGCAGTAACTTATAATTATAAACAAATCCAGATATAATATGGTTGTGTCACAGCTACCAAATTTCATAAGGGACACTTATGATGAACTTGACCTCCCAATTTAAATGTAACACTTATTATGAACTTGACCTCCCAATTTACATGACACACTTATGATGAACTTGACTTCTCAATTTACATGCGACACACTTACCATGAACTTGACCTTCTTGATAAGATGTTACTGTCTTATCCCATGCTCTCTAGCTATATGAATGCAAATAGAGTGTATTTAATTGTCAAATACTCACAAAAATGTAACAAAAATTGATAATGCAAAGATATAATATGAAAAATTATTATATCAGTTTCCAATCCAAGAAATAGTTTTTGTACTGTATCTTGTTTGTTCTGGATATTTTTTTCTTTTTAGATATAATCAGAGACCATAAATTTTACAACTCTCCCACTTAAAAACTGTCAGAGTATTGCATAATTTCCAAGTTTAGCAATTCACTCCAGAAAATATGCTCAATAACTCCAGTTTCTTCATTAATGGGCCCAAGCCATATTTCCCATTACCCTACAAAAATTGTTTTTGTTTTATTACTGCAGTGCTGATACAGTACATTATATTATCAAACAAATGTTAATATATCTTGTGTGCATTGCTGCTTTATTTCAGCTCTAATCAAGAGATGTTCACCAACAAATTTGTCACACCTGTAACCCTCTTTTTTTCTTCCATAAACTATATACATAAAAGAAATTATTAGTTATCTCCCTTTGTCAAATTAATACACAAATAGACCATTTGACTTTATAAATTCAGTTTAATTTTAAATTTTCTAAACATAATGTCAATCAGAGTATTTGCAATTTGCTTGATTCCTAATATAAAGCAAGAGGATTATGCACTGTAATAGCATCATTGATGCTTTAGGAATAATATAGTCTATGGATTTCTTTATAGAAAACTGCAAGAAAGGTTTTCATTATTCTGTGACATGACTGACAGGGAAATAACTCACAAAAGTAACCTGTTTTGAAAAAAAGATAAATTCTATATTCAATAATTAATGTAATCAACAAGGATGCTTTGCACCTGGAGACTCTATAATGACACTTTTAAATTCTATACATAAATTTTTCAAAAAGAGATTTTCATTCTAAAATTGTGTCAGATATAGTGAGACATAATAATTTTTAAAAATTATTTAATTAATATCAATAAAGTTGTAAAAATATGTGTATTACTGTTGGAGAAATATAAATATAATATTTGTTGTGAGTGGTTTACTTAAGTTACAAAATTAAAAACACAAATAGTATATTTTAGAAGACTTCGATTTTCATTTCTTTAATTTTTATATACTTAATATCAAATTTAGGTTTAATCTGCACAAAAAACTTCATTTCTTTCATTGTCTCAAGAGCTTATGGTACTGAATATTGTAATTTCTTTTTTTTGTATGATATTTCTAGTATATATTATTTGTATGATATTTCTAGTATAGTGGTCATACATGGATTTTAGTTTCAATTGTTTGCATTTAGATTTCATCTACTAGAGATTACCATACTGCTAGAAGGTCTCTTTTGCTAAAAAGATAACATTTTATGTTTCAAAGACAGGTTTTGATGTTTTTATTTTATTTTGGTTTAATATTTGGCATATAAAGATATATTTCTTGGTTCAGATTCAGTGCATACTGAAGATTCTAGTTCTGAAAGTTAATACAAAAACATCCCTTCCTTTAAAAAACACTTTTCACACTTGGAGAATATTTTAACAGTGTGTTTAGTAATAATGAAACATGGTACAATCAGATCTATCAGTGGAGTTGACATTTACATGAAAGTGAAATATATTTAACATAATATGTCATCAATATGATTAATTTAAACTATTCCCGATTTTTGGCTATGCCTCTAAGGCCAGTGTCATGCTGTCTTCTCTCTGTTACCACATTTAGTTTATGCTTCTAATAGCAGAGCACTTTCAACAATTAATTCTACTGACCTTTTGATTATGAAAACCAGGAAAGATATGTAAACGGATTTAACTCAAATTTTGAATATGGCAGGAAATGATTCATCAAAGTGGTTACCTCCCTTAGTATGGTTTGACAGCATCTATTCAATAATTGAAACATTAGGAAATTCTTACAACTTGTAATTGTGTAAATACTTTCTTAAAATACTATTTGAATTTTTTTAACACAGTGACTGCTCATTTAAGAGATAAAAAGAAGAAAAGGCTTGAAACATATAATTAAGATTACATTTGTGTAAGGAATACAGGTATTTGCTGTTGATTATAAGTATGGAGGATTATTGTTAATATCTCAAATGTTGTGTTCTTTGGTTTGATTGATTTGAATAATGAATTACTTCAACTCTTCAAGCAATCAGTATTCTCAAAACTTGGATATTTATATAGTAAATAGTGAAAATACCCAATCATGGTATTACTAATGATGTAATCAAATATTCCAAAGGCATATAATCTGGGGCACCCAAATATACTTCAAAGTCAATTTATAAATTTGTACTGTTATGTAACATATAGATACTTGCTTTTTTAGCCTTGTCAAACATGAAATTAACATCATGCACAGTAAGATGAATTTTATTTGAAATGAGCAATTCTTTAAGGCATTCTGAGACTAGAAGTCTTTAGAATTTTGTCTTGCCTGCCATGCTTCCATGACACTGATGATTCTTAATACCTAAAAATGCAAGACAAAGTATTAGGAAGGAAAGTGAAACCAGAACCTAGCTGGATATGGCAGTAGATGACTGTTGTGACTATGAAAATTGATTCATGATTTCCTAGCTACATATCTCCATCAAACATTCTCTATCAATGTGCATGGCTTTTTTCTTTGACAGTTTCCATCAATGTGAAATTGTTTCAAGCAAAAACAAGATGATTATTTACTTACATTTATTTATCTCTTCATTCTCCTTACTGGTATAAATAGGTCAGGTAAACTCAGCATTGGTTGCCAATTCATTTGTATGATTGGTGGTAAATATAATGTTGACCATCACTTTAGTGACAAGTTATTTCTGCCCTGTTTAAGCTGCTATTTTTCTACACCAACTGGTTTCATTGGTTGAAATTAATATACCAATACCAGGTTTATATATGCCTGCCATAATAGAGTGTATCAGATTCTAACATAATAATGTCTGCTGTACATACAAATATTTACTCACAATATTATTTATGTATAATGACTAAAATTATCCGCCATCTACAATTAACAAAATTTGAAAATAAATTTCTCAAGCAAAAGGTTATTGGTAAGGGTCATTGTCACTGAATGAAGAAAATGGTTTCTGTGTATTATCATTAGCTCTATATAAGAGACCAAGAAAAACATTTTAGATGACTTGCAATTGGGGAAATAAAAAAGACTATTAGTTTGGGGATTATGAGTCAAAGGTCAAGGTAACTAATGGAAAGATGAAAAACAGTTCTTGCATAAGGACATTTAGTTCTATATCACACAGCAGGATCAAATTTTGTGAATGACTTGAAGTAACGTACCAGTCAATTGATATTGGTGTTGGTCAAACTTCAAGCTCACTATGGCTGAAATATGATTTTTGCTTAAAAATTACACTTGACCAATGACCATTTATTATGAAAAATAACTCTAGAATTTATGCACTACCTTGACTAAAGTTTGTGGACTGCTTGCCCTTTTTGTAAAGAAGAGGCCTGTGGATTTGGGTGTTAAATGTCAAGGTCATTGTGACTGTAAAAGAAAAAATGGGTTGTACAGTAATGTATATTCTAGAGCTGGATCCTTTACAAAACTTTGTAGACAGCTTGTATTTTGGGTAAGGAAGAACAAAACATATTTTGGGATCTAAAGGTCATGTTGAATATAATAAGAAAGTAATGGTTTCTACAGTAGAAGTTTCATTGTAAACCACATACCTTGAGTAAGGACATTTTTGTCAATAATCCCCATAGTTAACTATGCCAACATGGAGGACTATTAAATACATAAAAGTCATATTATGCACTGGGCTCGTGATTTGGGGTTGTTTTGTTTTTTATGTTAGAATACAATAAATGATTTATTTTATAACTATGTAAGAAAAACAATCATATACTGTTTGCTAAGTTCAGTAATTGTTGGAATACTCAGATAAAAAAATGAAATTTGAACCAAATGCCAGCAATCTTTCCTTGTGTTCCAGTATGTGTACAAATATATTAAACAGTAATTGTATAAATTAAGGAAACAATTTATGCATAAACATAGTATACTTTATGAAAATTGACACATCAAACTTCCTACTATCTTTTTATTAAATAGAGAAACTTTGCACGTTACAGTAGAGTAAGTATTTGGCAGATTAACATGAAACTTATACTGCGTCCATATAACACAAATGTCCCCACAAATATGATGTAATCTGAAAGCCAAGTTGTTAAGTTGAACAGGGGCAATAACTCTGTATGATTTTTTCATACAACAGTGAAAATAGAACTTTTCTTATATCTTCTTTGTGTAAAGTCTCATATCAGATTTGGTTTCAGTTGATGAAATCCTTCAAAAGTGAATGAGCTTGAAAAAAATTAGTGACAGACAGTTTTGGATCAGGAGAGATGGACATTAGTAATATTATATGCCCCTTCATACTTTAAAAAGGTGTAAAATGTAATGCAGTACAAACCAAAACATAATAGCAATGAAGCAAAATAAGTTTATAATTGTTTAGAAAGTAAATTTTTAGCATGTTGAATTTGGCAGACATATTTAGAACATGACATTTTTGTTATTTTTTAGCTAGCTCATCTATCCAAACAACATGATGAGCTAATGATATAATCCTGTATCTTCCATTATCTTTCATGCACCTGTTGATATTGTAAACTTTTCTCAAAAACCACTGGACCATTCTATTCCTAAAACCATTCTATTCCAAAACCCATTCTATTCCATTGACCATTCTGTTTTATGGACCATTATATTCCAAAATTGGCAGAAAGAATCTAGTGTGAAGGACATTCAGGTTGATACTGATTCACCATCCCATTACTAACAGTAAAAACACTAAAATGAATTTGTCTCAAAAACCACTGAAGCGGAATTATTTGATCAAATTTGATACAAAGTGTTCCAGCATGATGAGCTTTCAATTCTTTTACAAATGATGCCAATCCACCATGACATTTGGCCATCATTACTAATAAAAGAAAAACGAATAAACAACTTCACAAAAAGTACTCAGTAGAATTCAACCAAACTCAACAGAAATAAAGCCTCACTTTTGTTTCATATGATGTCAATCTAGCCTTAAATGTGCGTGGTTAGAAAAAAATCTTTAAATGAGTTTTTTTTTGCAAAAAGTGTTTACCAAATGTGACACAGAGCTTTTAGGCAAAAGGGCTTTCCATTTTAGGCAAATGATGCCATCAGCATTTGGATATGCTTGATGCTTTTGCACATAGATCTTTCTCAGCAGAACTTGATTCATTTTGACAAAGTATCCTGGCATTAATGTTATGACTCTAGGTATTAAAATATGTAAACTAAACCAACAATTTCTGTAAAATCAATAAATAATTTATTTTTCTACAGCAACAAAGTGAAATTCAAAAGACACTTGCATTGCTGTGAATTAAATCCCAAATAATTCTAAATGTCCTGTCACAAGCCCAAAAGTGTAGATAGTTACAAATGAATTCAGATAGTTTTAAATGTCCTATTGTAATGCAATTATGCTATCCATAATGTCTTTGAATTAGTTAACAATAATTCCTATGCAGTGTGTTAACCAAAGTCACACAACACTTAATAATTCCAATGAATATTTTTGTAATAAATAATTCCTCTTGAATTATATCTGACACAACTGCAAACTCTGCTCATGGATTTCTGCAGACTGATACAGAACATGAATAAATTATTTGTTTATTATATCCTTATTTATACACATTTTCACTAGCCGAGGTTCTGATGTGTTAAACCTATCTACACCTTGGCAGATAGTTCAGATAGTTTGGTGCTTCGAATATGTGAATTTCATTCAATGCTGCAGCAAGCCATTGCTTCCAATCAAAATCAAGTTGTTCAAATCTGAATTCTGTTAAGATCGAGACAAGTGGAGCACACAACTGGAATTGACTCATAAATAAGCAATTTTCCTCTGCCAGTCCATGTTTTTACAAATACATTCTTTCCCTTAAATACACATGTAATGGCTTCTCTCTGGTATATTGTCATACTTTCGAAGTATCCTTTTAAAGTCAATTACCTTCAACATTTTCAGCTGATGTACTATGCACTGCTTTTACACACTGTTGGTTAGTTGTCATTACATACTAGGATAAAGCTCTGAAATATCTGTATGATCCTCCAAGGTGTAGATAGGTTTAATACATTGGAAATTTGGCAAGTGAATATGATCCCATAATAGAACTCCAATTAAAAATTATAGTTACAATAACTTACAATATTTACAGACATTAGCTATGTCAGATTGCTGCTTACAACATACAGCCATGGATAAAAGCTTATCACACAATATAACTTAAATATGCATAACATTAAGGTCTCAGCATTTTGAGAAAAAAGCAAAGATATCCTGGCATTAAGGGCTTACAAATGATTCCAATCTGCCAATTAAATATGGCCACCAGCACTACCATAAAATCGGAAAACATTAAAATGACTCATATAAAATGTTGCTCATCACAAGTTTACCAATATGGTATGAAGGGATTGTACTCTTATATAAATAATTCTTTGTGAAATATGGTCAGAGTTAATGACTTCATTTGAAAATTGTGCAACAGAGTTTTAGCAAGTGTTAAAATGATGATGATATGCCATTAAATTTGGCTGCTGCTAGTAACAATATGAGCTTTTATTTGCACTTCTCAACTACTCAGTAGAATTTGATCAATCCAGAAAAAAAAAACAGCTTTCAGTTTTATATAAATGATGACAATCCACTATCAAATGTCTGCAATTACTACAGATTTTTTTTTAAAAAAATGTCTATGACAACAATCGAGAGAATTTGACAGTTGGTAAGTATATCTGATGTACCATCCATTATGGATGAAGATACAATATAGAGAAGTATTGAAACATTTGTTTGCATATGTATAATTGACAGAATTTGGAAAATATTTATATAGAAAACATCATGCGAACTCAGATTTATTGACCAGCTGCACATGTATTTAGCTATTAGATAAAAGTCAGGCAAGTGTTCACAACCCCACTCAGATCTCTTTTTATTGCAAGTTTAATAAAATATTTGTGAACTTTTTTAAAAAAAAATAAAAATCCCTATCTCAAAAATATTCTGATAATATGTAAACATCTAACAAATTCTACATGAAAATCCAATTATTTAGTTGTCATATTGTTGCTTTTCTCTATATTTCAAAGAATGTTTTCAACTTCATTGACAGTTTAAAAGAAAACATGTTACATATATATAATTTCTTAAATACTTTTAACTTTGTAACACATTTTTAAACTTTATAAAATTTTTTAAAAAATTTATAAGATTTCTTTTATAATATATGGTACCTGAAATTTTATAAGAACTTTTCATAAACAGCTTAATTCTGCACATAGTTCCATTTTTAATCAGGTATTAAAATATAATCGTAAAATCTATAATTTTTGTTAAAGGAGCCTTGCCTTACCTCTCAGAAAACAATTGAGGATTTCTATAAATTTTAGAAATTCCTCGACTCTTTTCCAGAATAAAAATGTGATGTGTTAAAATGTAAAACTTAACAGTGATGTTGCGTCCTTTCCACCATATCTACTTCCCACAAAAATACTGATATTATCCAAAGTATCCTAAGCAAAATAATGTAAAATATCAATCTACGTTTAAAATGAATTTAAAAAAAAAGTTTCAAGACACCGGGAATAACTGAGCTACTTGTCTGTTACTTTATATATTGTTCTATGTTAGTATTTTGATTTCTGAGGATGACTTTTATGTTAACGTTTTTAACTTTTGAAATAAATATTAATTCGATTTGCAATGAACATTTGATTATCTATTACTAGGTTCATTATCGTATCCTAAAAAGTACATAACAGACACACAACACTAGTAATAGCGTTCTCTTTAGGTATATTTTAATTGTGTAGGTATAGACTACCATGAAATAGACTATAACAGGTCAATAACAAATCTATGGTTGTCCTAAAAATAGCATAAACCCCATACGATACCTTGAAAGTTAGTTGAGATTGGAGTAGTGATAAATTACATATTCTTGTGAATAAAAGATAATGTTCTTCAACAAGTGCTTACAATTCTTTGTAAATTTCAAGTAAACGAGCTAAATTGACTGAAAACCACCATGCAGTCAAGACAAAAGCAAGGCTTGACGTTAACTATTTGAACCGTTATTATAATAGAACAGAACAACTGCCCCTATAGCTCAGTGGTTAGAGCACTGGTCTCGTAAACCAGGGGTCGTGAGTTCGACTCTCACTGGGGGCACAAAAATTTTTATTTCTTCTCTTTTTATTTTTTCTTTTATCATTTAATTATACATTTAATGATTTTAAATTTTGTATACTATAATTATTTTTTTTGTACTAAATAGTTTTATTTTATATTCAAAAGGGATAAAACATCTCAATTCAAAATGTCACAATAATCTTGTAAAGTGGCTTTCTAGATGTTGAATCTTCAAATGTATTACAGATTGAACTTCTATGGGAAAACAAAACCAAAATAAAGGGTTGCTTTAATTATTTTTTCTTTCAAAGGCAGTATTAAAAATATAATAATCAAATCAATGTTTCTATAACACTCAGGTTTAACATGAAGCAATTAGCCCCATTAATTATGATATTCCATTTAAGAATACATAAATTTAATTACCACACATATCTCAGTCTTATCATATTTATCATTATTTTATAACAATAATTGATTATATTGTCTTATAGGATCATTTAGTATTGTTGTATCAGGACTAGATTGCAAATAAATTTTTTTCCTTCTCCTGTTTTAAAAAGAATATTTTAAACTTCACTGTTCCTTTTATGCTGTTTTCATCATGTGCCGCTATATACATGTACACTTGGTAAGAAATTTTTTTTAAAAAATATTTCCTTTCTTCTCCTGAAATGATTCCATCAATTGCAAAAAATAACATCCATCTTATAAAATCTGAAGAAAAAAATTATCATTTCCTTTTGGTTGCTGAGTCGTATTGGTATTAAAGATAATAAGAGCTGATAAATCAACTAAAGTTTGCCTACAGTTACCCATTTCTAAATGGAAGATTCCATGTATGTAGTGACTAGATGTATTTTTTAAACCCTGTCCAAACAAAATATGTTTTTTCCTTAATGTTTTTCTGTGGTATCTTTGTTATTTTTAATCTGATTAAGGTCCTACGTTAATATGTAAACTTATGTAGCTACCATAATCAACTAGCATTTTTTGCACATTTTGATATTTATGCTGAAAAAAATAGTTCATAAAATATGCCCAGCACATATTCCTTATGGAATTAATAATACAAAGTATCCTCTTCCATTCCCTTACTTCTGATGTAATTGCTTTAAGAATGCATGAAAGGGCTTTACCCACTGAAATATCACATGCGCTTTTACATTTCATTTGGTTAGGATTTCTAATGATAGGGGGTTCTGTTAGACCAATAAAAATATATACACATAATATTAAACTTTTTCTTCACAATGCAATGTTTACAGGGTGATAATTATGTATTTACTGTTAATAAAAATGTTGGTCATGTATTGCAAACTTAAAGAAATTGCTATGATCAAAAACAAAGGCAGTTGTGAATGAGTTCCCTAGTGAGCCTCAGTGGATGAATAATAATACAGCTATTCATACGGGTGTGAAAGCAAATTATTGTAATAGAGCCTCTATGGATGAATTTTAATTCAGTCATTGAAACAGGTGTGAAAGCAAATTATGAAAATGTAAATTTGCATTATTCACAACTATGTATTTTGGTCTGATTATGGACTTAGTTTTTTGCCAGAAATATTATTGTACATGTACTGTGCAAATATATTATCTAATCAGCAACATAAGTTTACATTTTGTTAAATAAATTGTACTTTTTTAAATTCACCTATCTCAGCCATAGAGAGGGCTTTTATAGCATCTACCACCTGGACAAGGGACTAACTTGTACATTAATTGTACATTCCTATTTAGGTTTTAAATTTGCTTTAGGTTTTTACATACTATGTATATTTAATACCTGAAATCAGGAAACTTTGTTAGGGCATATATCATGAGAAGAACTCTGCCCTTGTGACAAAAGTTGGTCACATGCTTAACTGATTTTGATTACATCCTGTTTTTAGTTTAGTTCCTAAGCTTGGTTCATACTAGAATCATCTCTCTCTCTCTCTCTCTCTCTCTCTCTCTCTCTCTCTCTCTCTCTCTCTCTCTCTCTCTCTCTCTCTCTCTCTCTCTCTCTCTCTATATATATATATATATATATATATATATATATATATATATATATATATATATATATATATATATATATACAGAGAAAGAGACAGACAGAGAGAGACAGACAGACAGAGATAATTGATCTCTATTGAAAAGAAACTAGCATTCATGGAAACAGGTACCATACATACTTGGTTATATCCATCTTGTAAACTGCACTGACCTAGCTCCAGAATTGCATAATCTTCTCCTTTGAACACTTTTTCAGAATTTAAATAAGTGGATTGGAAAAGGGATTAAGTTGGTACCATTAAAGGATTTCTTTAATTTTAAAAGCACAAAATCTGCAGATATTTGTATCTTATGCAGAATTTAGAATTCACAGTTGATGAATTTTATGTTATGAACAAGCACAATAAAATTCTTCTGTAATTGAAGGAATGATGGGTGAGGGAAAGGGGAAGTTGGTCTTATAATTTTTTTGGAAAATTAAAATTTTTCTAATGTTTGTATGATATATACATATCATGCTCTTTTGATGCTTTATTTTAAAATGTGCTGAACCATTTCTTTTTATTGCAAGCCTTGGATAGAAATGGATTAAAAATATTCAGTATGTTTTATTAATTTCATGTGAATCAAAGTTCATATGACACCTTAAAAATTTGGAAAGTTGATTTTTTTTTTTAAAATGTCTTTTATTTTCTTGTAAAGGTCCATACACTATGCCCAGAACTCCAATAATTTATCTTATGAAATATAAAACATTAATATTCAATTAAAATATATCACATTTTCATTCATAATTCTTGTTATCTATGGATTTTCCAAGCATAATGAAAAAATAAATACTGTAGAACCTGTCTTTGAAGACCACCAATTATATCAAAAACTAATTATCTCTCAAGACAGGTGGTCTCCATAAAAAGGTCATAACACTATATAATTATAAATCCTGGTCTCAAAAAACTGATTTAGTTTTAAAGCATGAGTCTCTCAAGATAGGTCTTTATTGTAAAATGGAATAAAGTTGGATAGAACAAATGACAACATTAGTGGTTACAAAATGGAATCACATCTCTTTGCTATAATGCCATGCTGATCACATTTTTAAGCATTATTCTGAAAAACCTAGTCTTTTTTCAATGAGGGACAATTACACTACTTTGAAGATTTAGACATCTTTGAAAAGCATCAGGGAAAACTCTCTAGGTCAGTATAAAAGATGTAAAATGAACATGAGTTTAATATTATATGTAGTATTCAGTAGACCACACTGTGTATTTATTTTGAGTTCTGTTTGGTTGTCTTTCACATGATTTGCCTTATGGAATCATGATATTACATGTGTCATGTAGTTATCTGAAGTGTAAACAAAAACATGATATTTATTACTGACAGTATGTGAAAATGTTTGTCACGTCAGTTTATTGGATTTTATGCTTATTTCAGGAATATGAGGAGCGACAGTTGCGCTGGGAACATCGAGAGGTGGAGCTGGAGAGGAATATTGCCACTATGGAAAAACAGGCAGAGGAAATTGCAGGAGCAGCATCCAAGGTCAGATAACTCTAACACTTAATCTAAACTTTTATGAACCTACACTTTTTGTAATTTTTACCATATATTTCCAAATTTTAATTATCTCATGACACCAATTATCCCAGTCATTTTTGTTTTCCAAAAAATAACATAAGAAGACATTTCTTACAATAAAATTGAGCACTTCCTTTTTAAGACTATGCAGCATTTGTACAAGATGTTTTGATGACCCAATGTTTAATAATTCTATCTTCCACATCATAATGAGTGATTTAATTAGATTTTCTTTTAATTACACCTGTATTAATGTTTTCAAATTTGAATTTTTATTTAGACAGATATAAAGTATTTAATGTTAAGAAATGCATGGAAATAATGTGGTTGGTAGTTTCAAACCCAACTTAGACCGCTCTGGTAGCCTAGTGGTTAGAGCATCTGCCTTGGATGCTGGAGGTTGGAGGTTTGAACTCAGGCCAAGTCATGCAAAAGACTTATAAAATAAAAAAAATTATACTAACTGTTGCTTTGCTTGGTGCTCAGCATTAAGAGGTTAGTTTTAGGACTAGTCAGCCTGGAGTAAGAAACATGTAACTGGGTGGGACATCATGCTATATGTCTGGGGCATGATGTCCCAGAGCTAGACATCACTATAAACTGTCACACTCCAGACATTGTAGCAATATGACTGAAAAATTGTTAAGCCCATAAAACCTTGTGGTCATGGTAACATTCATCGAAATTTGGCATTGAGCTTTTGGTTCAAGTTTATATATATATATATATATATATATATATATATATATATATATATATATATATATATATATATATATATGAAAGGGGGGATTTAAAACATTTAAAAAACTTCTTTCAATTTGGCGTCATATCTAGCTAATATTCTCCCTCGATGTAACTACCCAGTGTGGACGGATGGATGGAACTTTACAGATAGCTTAACAAAGTATTGAAAGAAAAAAAAACAATGAATATAATATAAAATTTTAATCAAATAACATATAATCAAAAAAACAATCAATTTCCCTACAGCCGATTTACTAAATTACATATTCAATTAAAGCATAGCTAAATTCACTTTCTATTCAACGAATGGTCAATAATAGAATTCAATACAGCATATAAATATCATCATGTACTTGAGTGGTGATTCTGAGTCCGATCTTTTGCCTATGAGATCATCACCTGACACTTGTCTTCACACGACTTATCTTCCATGTCTAACTATGTGCTTGGTCCTCTTTAACCCTCACTGTTCTGACATCCCAAGATGCAGCTTTCCTCCTAATCTCATTAAGTACCTTCTGTATTCCTCATCATTTCCCTTGTTCAGAGTACAAACTATGAAGGTTGAACTCGAACTATGAAGCTGTCCCCTTAAATGTAGAGTATGTCTACATGCTCGACAAAAACTTACACTTTCACAGTTAAGTTGATGTACATGACCCTAACTCAAGTTCATTCAGATTTACTATGAGTACCTAATTCCCACATAATATACATGACCCTAAGTCAAGTTCATTCAGATTTACTGTGAGTACCTAATTCCCACATAATATACATGACCCTAACTCAAGTTCATTCAGATTTACTGTGAGTACCTAATTCCCACATGCATCTACAGACAAATATGGTCTATATGCCAGCATGCATTACAACATAACTCTTTCACATTTGGCTGTTCAGTGAATTTTATGCTCAAATATATGTGCATAATATCAACTAAATCTCTTCTAAAGTAGCTTGCATGATCAATTAAATATTGCAAACTCATATATAAATATACTCGTCATTACTCACAAGGATAAATATCATCTTTCACAGAGATTTAATTCATATATCATAAGAAATATTACATATTCGTATACTATGGTGAATTAATGAAATCCCTACACAACTCTACATATTAAATATTTAATTGCATGCAAACTCTCAATTCTCTCAATGAATTGATAATTAAAAAGTCAAAGAATTAACTGGTAGAACTAACATATCACTAGTCCTATGAATGAATACATGAATTCATGCATGAATCATGATATATCCTATCTGCAGACAATCAAACAATTGAAATAAAATATTAAAATTTAAACTAAAATTTAGTACCTTACTGCTATTTCTTTTCCAAACAAACAGTTCTAGCCTAGTCTGTCTTCTCTCTAAGACAACTATCTGGCTTTGTGGTAATTTCACGAGACCTCTCTTTCATTAGTGTGTCTTCTCTCTAGGACAACTATCTGGCTTCGTGGTAATTTCACAAGACCACTCCATCATTAGTGTGTCCTGGAGTTGACTTTATCTTCTCTCAATAAAAATCTACTGATGGAATTTTCCAAGAGATAATTCTTATATCATTTCTCAAGGTGTAACCCTTTGTTTCCCTGGCCAATCAGAAATAACTATTCCTAAAATTTTCCCTCCAAATCCAATGTCTAGTCTCTGTTGTCTGTTTCACTGGCCTAAAATATTTCACAATTAGCATCCTTTGAAAACTTATTTGATGTGTGCCTCTTGTGCCACAGGAAATGACTGAGCCAGATTCAATTAGGGTTTAATGTAATTCCTTTTAAGTTGAGATGAAATGAGGAAATGACATTGAACTTCCACCAGACCTTTCTGCTTTAATTATGTTAAATTGAAAACATAATTTATTTAGCCATTGGTTTCAACACATTTCAAAATTTGACACATCACAATATCTATCTATCTATCTATCTATCTATCTATCTATCTATCTATCTATCTATCTATCTATCTATCTATCTATCTATCTATCTATCTATCTATCTATCTATCTATCTATCTATCTATCTCTCTCTCTCTCTCTCTCTCTCTCTCTCTCTCTCTCTCTCTCTCTCTCTCTCTCTCTCTCTCTATATATATATATATATATATATATATATATATATATATATATATATATATATATATGCATTTTATAAATCATTATGAAGCTAAGAATTCATTCTTTGACTTGCACATTTGCCCAGTTGACTTTGGAGTCAAGGTCAAAATTTGCATTAAGATTTCATTATTAGTTGTTCTCGTTTGCTTTATATTTCCTAAACTATAAATTCCCATTTTATTTCATATTAATCATTTTGAAGCTAATACAAATAATTTGACATGCTTACTTGCCCATATGACCTAGGGGTCAAGGTCACCATCATAGAAAATTTGAATTAAGGATTTGGTTAGTTTTTCTTGTTTATTTCCTAAACCCCTTCATGGATTTTCTTAATACATTGGATAATCATTACAAAGTTAAGAATTGATTTTGTGATATCTCTCACATAGAAAGTTTGCCATAAGGTTTTGGTTTAAGCTTTTTTTTTTTTATTTGCCTACATTTATATGTCCACTTGTTAACTTTTCTTTATATTTGGGATGAATAATTATGAAGACAATTCATTCTACAACATGCTATATTTCTCCATTAAAATTTCAGTCACTGTCATACAAAATTTGTACTAAAGGGTTTTGCTACAGTGTGTTCTTTTGCATATATTTTCTAAGCTCCTTGATGTATTTTCTTTATACTCTGAATGAATTATTGTGGTGCTAAACTCTGAATGAATTAGTATAGAGCTAAGACTATCTGTTGTGTTGGGTCAAAAGTTGTATTTTTTCAGTATTGCTTTGATTATTGGCTCAATACACTAGCCCAGTGCTTGTCCATATATCTCTCTCTCTCTCTCTCTCTCTCTCTCTCTCTCTCTCTCTCTCTCTCTCTCTCTCTCTCTCTCTCTCTCTCTCTCTCTCTCTCTCTCTCTCCCTCCCTCCCTCCCTCCCTCTCCCTCTCCCTCTCCCTCACATTCTGCTGTATCACTTTCAGAAAAAATAATGAAAATAATAAGGAATTATAGTTCCAAAGTTCATTTCTCATCTTGTTGACAACTGTTTTAATTATAGTTCACAGGAATATGGGTTTTGTTTCCTTTTGTTGATCACCATTTTAAAAGATTAATATTTATATATTCATCATATGCAGCACTACACAAGATTTTCATTATTTTGAGTGCAATATGATAATACACTGCTATAAATACATATTAAGGTCAATTTTAGGTACCAGTTTATGTTTCCACCGGCACTAACTTTCTTTGGATAACAAATTTGTTCTGAAACTCAATCATTTTTCAGTTTGAAGAGGCTGTTGGTAGTTTGCCGAATTCGAAGCTGCCATTGTCCAATCAACTTGAACAGGCCATAGCCACTATCAAGAGCAATGTCAGGGTCATTTTGGACACACAGGCAGAGAACAAGAAATTGAAGGCTGTAAGAGTACAGACTGTATTTAATTTCTTCTTCAGCTATATCCTTTTCAATATTATGGCAGTTTTGTTATAGATAGTTTATAATTAAAAGTAAAATAGTTAAACTTATTGAAAAGAATGCTAAATATGATGATAAGAATCAGCCATATATATAGATATTCCTATGAGTATCTGGCATATACTCATTTGCAAGTTGGGCACAGCTATAATGAACAAAGACTCTGATCTGCTGTTGCATAGTGCATTGGAGTTTTTCTTGTTGCTCCCAACAATCTATGTAGACCCAGATATGCTAGCGCATTATGGATCCAACTTTTATGTTAGTATATATGGTAGTTGTTTCAGGCAGATATTGATATATATATAATCAACTTCAATCCATGCATAAACATTCTTTTGTAGTTATTTATCTCTGTGGTAAATGCATTTCTTACAGTGTAATATTTTGGACTACATATTACTACCTTATGCATGTCATCATTAGTTTCAGAGCAAAAGATTGAAGCTCCTCTTCCAGATCATCAAGACAAAACCATAAGGAATAAACCATATCTCTGTTCAGGTTGTTATACACAATATAACAGTCACTACATGCCAGAAGTGGCCGAGTGGTCTAAAGCGCTCTCCATTACGGATCACTGCATCTCACCTCTGTCTGCATGGGTTCGAGTCTAAGATTTGGCAAATGTAGATATGTGAGAAAGCTTGCCAGTAGCTTCTCATGGGTCGGTGGTTCTTTCTGCGGATTTCCGGGTTTCTTCCTCCACCATTAATACTGGCCGCCATGTATAGCCTATTGTGTGCTGAAAAATGGCATTAAGCCCCAGAACAACAACAACAACAACAACAAATACCAGTATTGTGTTTTAAAATCAGTATTCTTAGATTTCCTCAAGAAAAAACTTACGTTTGAAATTATACAATTTTTTCTGTGGCTGTCTTGCTTAAATTGTCAAAGAGGCATAGGCAAGTAAAACTTTGCCTTCACAGAAACTGAACATCTATGCAGGACTTCTAGTGTACTTCACAGTTGTGTCATGGAACATCTATGCAGGACTTCTAGTGTACTTTACAGTTATGTCATGGAACATCTATGCAGGACTTCTAGTGTACTTTACAGTTATGTCATGGAACATCTATTCATGACTTCTAGTGTACTTTACAGTTATGTCATGGAACATCTATTCATGACTTCTAGTGTACTTTACAGTTATGTCATGGAACATCTATGCAGGACTTCTAGTGTACTTTACAGTTATGTCATGGAACATCTATTCATGACTTCTAGTGTACTTTACAGTTATGTCATGGAACATCTATTCATGACTTCTAGTGTGCTTTACAGTTTTGTTATGGAACATCTATGCAGGACTTCTAGTGTACTTTACAATTATGTCATGGAACACAGCTTTCTGCTTAAGCAACATTTTTTCATTCAATCTAGTTTAAATATTTTTGAAAATGCAGCAAGGGTCACCTTCTGCCTCAATTTAAGGCACATCAGAATCAATATAAGGCACACTTTACAACCAAGAAGGTCCACATGAAAGGAAATGGGTGTCAGTTTGGGGTTTCATGACAGAAGTGAGTTCTATTATTTTCATTTAACTGTTGATTTTTGTTTGATTGGATTTTAATTTCTTTAGTTATCTTTGGTGACAATAGCAACTTTCTTTTTCTCTCCTTTGTCATTGTCTTTTTCAGATCAGTCTTCTGAATTAGTTGTATATTTTCTGCAACACAAGTATCTTCTGTTATCAGTTTACAATCAATCACTGCAATTATTACTTTTTCTTTTTTTAATTAAGTATTGTCCAGTACCTTTTTCTTCTCATTAGAGATGTTTATGGCTTGAGTAGAGGGATTTGTCAGCTTCTTTGAGGTGGTTGCAGGTGTCACATCATGACCATTGTGTCCTTTTTCATCTTAGTTTTACTTTCTTCAGTATCTTTTACTGTTTCTTTCTTGGATTTAAAAAATGTGCTTTGTAAGAACATTGATATATAACTGCAGGATTTATTTTTCATCTAAAAATGTGGATGGAAAACTATCCCCTCCATCTAAAAATAAAGGTAAATTTTCTGAATATAGGTGGAGTTTAATGAAGGTAAATCTTGCACATATTTTTGCAATTGATTGATATATTTGTGCAGTTTTTGAGAAATTAACATGAATCCAGCAATCACACACTCCAAACTAGACCCTGCAGCTAAATCTTTAATTGATGGATAGTTTCTATATTTCTACATTTTTTTTAAAGGAGGAAAGCAGATTAAGTCCACTGAGACAAAAGTTGCAGGCACCACAAACAATCATGCAAATTGTATGCTATGGAGGAACATGTGTTTTCCCTAATAAATTGGACCATTTAATTGTTTCTTATATTTTAGTATGGTCTTAGGCATCCTATGTTAAAGAACCGCAGAGTGTGACTGAAATGGGGGTGGGAGCACAAAGAGAATAATATTGAGAATAAAATTCTATTGCTTAATTCCCATTCATGCTTGAGATGCATATTGATCATACAGGAAAAGCCATGGTTCTAATTGATAAAATCCTTATGCATACCAAAGGTACTCATAAGTCAGGTCTATCTGCAAACAACATAAACCCTGATCTACCATCACATAATGTGTCAGGGTCTATGTTATTTGTTCTACTGATTACTCTTTCTGAACAACCTATACCCAGATCTGTCAGTGCATTATGCAAGCTCTATTCTTGTTACATTGTCTGGCCTCCTGGTTCAGAACAATGGATTTGGTGATGATTTTACAATATCAGTGTCAACAGTAACAATTACTCACTGGCACTGCAATGATTTGGTATACTATGCAGTCTAGGAGATATCTTTAAAGACATAATTTTGTTTTCTTTCAGATGAAGGTAAACTTTTGTAAGAGTATACAGTGATGATAATTTTTCTACACCTTGCTAACATTCAGAAAGAGAGATATTTATGTTTGTATAATGTTGATAAAGAATAACTCTACTCATCATGAATTTATAAATTATACAAATATGATTTTTGTATTACAGATTATCAATATCAGGTACATAGAACACAGGTTATCAAAACATATCAAGATCTTCCATAGATAAAATACTCATAGATGTGTCATGTGACTTTCACTAATCTGGCAAACAACAGTGTGCAAAGATTTGCTCGATACTTGCTTAGCATCTGAATCCTAGAGACAATGGCAAAGACAAGGAAAGTTAGTTATATTATGCATATGCAGATATAATAAAAAATATTCTTATAGCAGTGATCTCACTGAAATAATACACTGGATAAACATATAAATCTCTATTAGTGCCACACCCATACCAAAAAGGTCACTGTTACCTATATTTCATTGTTGCATTTACCTTGTGGCCACATATTTTGTTTGCACTCTTTAAGCCAACTATTCTGTATAGTATCATGAAGGTGTTGGTACTACACTTTCTTGTCTGTAGTATTTTATGCTTCACGGACTTGGATTATAATTTGAGTTGGATGTTCATGCTAAAAACTTAAAACTGATGATAATATATATTTCTTTTATTATGATACTTTACAATAAAATGGCTCATCTTAACCTATATTCTATCCTTTACTAACATTGCTTAACATTTTGCATTTAACTCATGACTTCATGAGATTTTAGTTTATCACATAGTCGGTTTTGTTTTCCTACAGTGCGTGCAGGATCATATTTTTGATATTATACGTGTAAACATATCACTTTATGTGATTCTGATTGGTCCAGATGAGATCATAAAATTATTGTGCATTAGTGTCTTTAATGATTGGCAGCGACCGTGTGAAAATGTTTTTAACCCCGCCTTCTGGAATGTTTTGATCTGAATGAACATTTTTGGGTGGCCATTTTTTAACTCAACTCACAAATGAAAATTGAGAAAATATATTGGCTGTCTCAATATGGATATGCTACTCCCACAGAGGTTCATTATGTCATGTTTAACAATATCATCATAAGAAAAATGGCATAAAACTACAAGACAAGAATGACAATAACGAATAAAACTAAGGGATAGCGGGGTAGGTGGGTGGGGTGCGTATAACAGTAATATAGATATAGAATCCACCGTATATACAAGCGTGGTTTAAATATTAAATTAACGAAGTAAACAAACACCTCTCTTTGGAGAATAATCTGGACATGAATGGGTCTCCTAACTGACAGATTTTTATCCAACCACAGCATCTTTACGTAGCATATATGGGATGTAAATCCGATACAAAATAAATTTGAGGATGTCTTCTTTGCAGTCTATTTTTCAAATCAAGCACTACAAATATCAGGTCACAAATGCATTGCAATAAATGTGGAACTTTTTGCATCCGGTAATCCATTTCACATGAAAATCACAACAATGTAACATTTTGAAACACACATTTTAGGGTCCACGTATTTTCTACTTTTGGTCTGCTGTACTGTGACTGCTTACCATAAAACAATGTGGAAGCATCACATTGCATTTATAATTCTATTTTGAAAAATTGATTTTGTGGTTACAAAATGTTGTTTATTCAGATGGAAGCTTTTTCTTTGATTTATAGTTTGTAAAACAGTACAATCTAATTTTACTAGTTCAACGTTATTTGGGACTATATTTTATGCACAACAAATGAAAGGTACACCGTTTGTCAGAATGAACGAAATTATTCATTCTTCTATCAATCTAAATAATTTCCACTGAAATAAAATCTATGTGATAAAAAGAATCTCAAATGGGTAACGATTTAATATTAAATTTATGAAACTCATTGAATAATGTCCAGCTTTTGCTTGCCAATGCTCGCAAAAGCTAGACATTATTCAACTTTTTTCACAAATTCAATATTAAATCGTTACCCATTTGAGATCCTCTATATTTTATATGCATACTGTCCTACTTAGAATCATAATATTCTGTGAGTGGATGCATCTTAAGAACATTTACATCTTTTGTGCTAAATGAGGTCAAAGTGGCAAATATTTCATGGTCAGTATCTTTCTTCATATTTTGTGTTCAATGTTAATTTCATGGGTTTTGTTTATGTTCCAGTCATTAAACTTGAGAATGTCACATGCACATTTGTAACTACCTCGCCTTTCACTCCAAAAAGGGTCATTGTGACCTACATTTTAAACTGAGTAATCTATGCTAGACCTATATGCGCCTTATCCTGCTCAGACAACTTTCAGACCAATATAATTGGAAGTTGGAATAAATATTTGTATTCCTTGGTAAAATTGCCTTTTTAAATCTATGTTGTATAATATGATATATTACCCTCAGCAGGTTAACTATGCATTGATGCATTGTGGATATAAATGAGTGTAGGAATAAGGTTAACTATGCATTGATGCATTGTGGATATAAATGAGTGTAGGAATAAGGTCAGTGGACAACATACTGCATAATTGTAATGTGAGTCCTCATCTATTATGGCTAATCAAGGTAATTATTGATGCATGAAGTGTATACTGCTATCTGTATCTCCAAGATTGCTCAAAGCTTTTTCACCCAATAAAATCTGGCTTTTGGGGGGTGGAGGTGGACAATGGTAATTGATTTTCAAGATTGTTAAAACAGTGCTGAAAAAAATGAACGAAACATTAATCTGTTTCTTATAAACAATTTCTCTATGTTGATATCTTAGAAAAAATTATTCTTTTTTAAATAATTGTATGCATTTTATGCCCTATTACTGTAGCGTAGGTAGCTAGGTAGTTAAATAGGCAGTGGGTAGATAGGTAGGTGGGAAGGTAGTGGGTGGGTAGACAGGTAACTTAATCATTATATCAGCACACTTCTGGCTATATTGTGCCAAGCAACAGTTTAAATTTTATATTTTAATTCAATTGAAAGTTCAGTTGTAAAGATGAATTAATTATGAACAAAAGTATTTAGTTTTAAATGGGACCCAGATGTCAATAGTTTGACTATGTTTGCACGGACTGCTTGAGACTAGTGAATGTGTATTGTGAGCTTTGTAACTGATGCTTACTCTATGGTTTCATCATTTCTAGGTGCTTTTATACAGAATGTGTACAGCAAATAGGGCAGTTCTTTATTATAGTCAGAAAGATTTCTCGTTTGTTTCACATTTTTTCCAAACTTAAAAGTCTGAATAACAGAACCTCCCTAATGATCACATAGGCACATTATTGTGTAGCTTAAATCTACATTACCAAAGGTAGGGACCTTTTTGGTGGCCTAGTGGTTAGAGTGTCTGCCTTGGATGCAGGAGGTCGCAGATTCGAACCCTGGCTGAGTCATACCAAAAATTTATAAAACTGGAACTAACAACTGCTTCAAGCATTAAGAGGTTAGTGTTAGAGCTGGTTGGCCTGGTGTCAGGATAATGTGACTAGGTGGAACATCATGCTACATGTCTGCAATATGATGCCCCAGTGCTAGACATCACTATAAACTGCCACACTGCAGACATCATAGTGATATGATTGAAAAATTGTTAAAACTATGTTAAAAATTTAAATCACACACACACAAACACACACGCCAAAGGTAGGTATGTGTGCTTTCAGTTACAGATAATTCAATGAAAATGTTTCTTGTTTTAACTCCAGAAAAACAAAGAATTAGAAAAAGTACTTAAAGAAACAGAAAAACTGCTGATACAGCGTGACAAATTAATTGCTGAACTTCGACTCCGAATGCCTGCCTCAGCAGAAAGAGATGAGATGATTTTGCAGGCAACATCAAAGGTGACAGAGGCAATGAAGAATCAGAGCTCTAGGCGTGATTATGAGACTGAACAGTCCATAAAAATTGCTCACTCAACTATATCCAGTCTACAGGTACTGATCAATCTCCTAACTTTCATTACAGCCACAAAGAGCTGTCTAAATGGTTTTAATTATCATATGTGGTTTACATATTATTACTTTTTTAAATCAGTATTTTAAGAATACCATTTCCTTTGATTTATACTTGTAAGCGATGCAAAAGTTCAAACTCAGGATGCAAATTTATTTCAAAGGCAACAGAAGTATAATAATGCAGATTTTTAATGTTTTAGGTGCTGTGGGTCACTTTCAAATGTACATATATCCATATCTTAGTACTGCTATGTTCATGTGAACAGTTAAAGTTTTGATCACCTACTCTATGTACTAATATTTAAATCGAGTCCAAGTACAGATAACATAGACCATGATCTGCCAGTTCTTCACCATCTTGTCTGGGTCTTTGCTGTTTGTAAAGTAATTAGTAGAGCAAACAACACAGACCCATTCTGTTGATGCATTATGTGATGGCAGATCAGGGTCTATGTTGTTTATAGTTGGTTCTCTTCTTATATGGAAGTAAATACAGTAATTTCACCAAATTGTAAGTGCAGAGTAGTGATTAAATGCAGTAAGGTGGAGAGAAGGGCTAACATTAAATGGATTTATAGTTTGGAGAAAAGGGCTATTTTTAAATGGTTTTATGTTTTCTATTCTTCCATTGAATACAAAATAGGGAAGAAACCAGTGACAAATCTATTTCAGGTAACTGTAATATGAGAAGAAAGGAGGATCTATGTAATAAATGTAATTTTTGTAGACAAAATACAGATAAAGTGTTTTATAAGCTCACAAATAAATTAAAAACACATGCATACAGTTTGAAATAGTTTCATAATTGTTTACAGCATCAAGTTGTTTTATTCAAATGTCATTTAAATTTCAAAATATTTACTATAGGCAAACCTATATTTAATTAATTCTGTCAAATCTATTGACAAGATATAATTTTATGTGGTTTTTCTGTTTTATAGGCACGGTTACAACAGAAAGAAGAGACAATAGAGAAATATCAGGAACTTTTAAATCAGGCACGCAATGAAATGCAGGATATGAACAAGCGCCAAGAGAAAGAACTGAAAGCAATGCAAGAGAAGATACACATGAATACTGATGCTGCTTTCAGCAAATTCAAGGAAGCCACACATCAGCTAATGGCTAAACAAATGGCCCAACCAATTAGTAACAAACAGGTTAGGCTCCTGTTTTCTATATATCAAACTAAAGTGACATTTTATTTTCATGAATTTTCATGGCATGATATATATCTTATATTACCATGATAAATCTATTACATTATTACATTAAATATATTACATTAAAATGATATATCTATTAAATTACTATGTTATATCTCTTACATGAATATAATATATCTATTGCATTAATATCTTTATGTATTACATGAATATTATATATACTTTATTACATCTATTACATCAATGTTATATCTTGCTTTCATGCCTGTCTTACTGAAAAGAATATTTTATTTGAATTCAGTGATGTCAATCACTTTTTTGCAAATTATTGTAATTATTAACATTTTTTGTAAGGTAACATTCATACATACATACATACATACATACATACATACATACATACATACATACATACATACATACATACATACATACATACATACATACATACATACATACATACATACATACATACATACATACATACATACATACATACATACATACATACATACATACATACATACATACATACATACATACATACATACATACATACATACATACATACATACATACATACATACATACATACATACATACATACATACATACATACATACATACATACATACATACATACATACATACATACATACATACATACATACATACATACATACATACATACATACATACATACATACATACATACATACATACATACATACATACATACATACATACATACATACATACATACATACATACATACATACATACATACATACATACATACATACATACATACATACATACATACATACATACATACATACATACATACATACATACATACATACATACATACATACATACATACATACATACATACATACATACATACATACATACATAGATGTACTGAAAAATATTGTTACCTGTGTTCTAGCATGGTAGATGGAAATTTCCAGCCTATTTCATTCTGTTTCATTGAGAACCAAAGAAAGAAAACAAACTAGCTTAATTACCATGTAATAATTTATTATAATATTTTTTAAAATCTTTCGCGGAGACATATAATGTTAGCTGTCACAGTACATGATTTATGGGTAGCAGTGCATGCCTTGGGATTGAATCAATACAAATTTAAAAATAGTCACACTCAGATGTACTAAAGCACATAATAACAGTACAGTTTCAACAAAGTAACTCAGATGTTTATTTATCAAATAAAATAAATATACAGTTGAAATTTATTTTCTTGTGCATTTCTGAAGTGCTGGGTGTGATTGAATCCAGAAGATGTTCCTCACAAATTATTTCTGACTTTGCAGACCATTGTCCAGTGCTACCTTGCTGTACAGCTGACAAAAACATTTTTAATTTGGAGAGACATGCAATTGTTAAATTCATTTGTATGGTATAATCTTTCTATGTGAAAAATATCATCTCATATTAATCATAGCATCAAAAATGTTCCAGCACTACTGATTAAATGGCAGTCTGTTATAGAATTGACGATCTATCATTCAGCAGCTTGTGATATAAACATATTGAACTCAAAATTAATTTTAGTCATACAATTAGTATCCAAAAATACTAAAATGTTTCAGATATAATAATAATTGGTACATAGTTTTTTATTTCTTGCTCCAGTCAGACCATATCCTATCTGGAGTGGGTGCTGTTTTATTTTCCATATTACCTGGAAATCTTTTTATTACCTATCAAATATTCTGTATGGAATGCTTTGCCTTTTGAGAATTTTGAAAAGGGGATAATATTTTCTTTTAGATCCATCGCCTGCAAGAGCTGGAGGATATGGTGGCAGAACATGAGAATGCCTTAGCAGCAATGAGTGAAAAGATCAAACAGAGAGATGCAGAGATTTTAACCCTGCATACCAAACTCCACCAGCAGGAGACTAGGACAACTGGAGAGAAAGAAAAGTAAAGAAGATACATGCTTTATCATGTCACTTATAAGATTTTGCACAGAAAAAAGACCATTAATGACCTGTCATCATCAAATATAAAAACTTGACCCCAATTAAAATGCATTTTCAGATGTTTCATGCACAATTCTTCCAAAATGAGATTTGATGTGCATGGGAAGGATCGAGATCTTTCACTAGTATCTATCCTGTGACAGTATCATTACTAATTTTTTGACTACATCAAAACAATTTTGATAATTTAATTGGTCAGTAATCATGGTATAAAATTTAGTGGGGTTTTTCAATATTTTTTTGCAAGGTGTATGGAATTCAACATGATTATATAATGTGACTCACCTGTGGAGTATGAGCCACATGATGATTGGCAATAGATTACTGAATAAAACAAATGGGTAGAAAACCAATTTAAAAATAAAGATGCAAATATTTAATTTATAATCCAAATCTATTAAATAATTTATTGCATATAGAAATGAGTTAATATGTTTTATTTTAAGTGGAAATTATCCCATAAAAGAATTTAATTACATAATACTAAATTCTTTAAAGGGAGATAATTGCCACAACTAGCATGATATTGGTAAACATCACCATTGCCAGCAATGATAGCTAAAAGATTCACAATATGTACCAACAATTAAATTTTTGGTCAAAAGAGTCAGTATGTTGCCAAAAATACTTTTAAGGTAATACATTTATTATGTGTTAGTTTACTTGCATGTGCAGAATGTTAAGACCATTCATAATGTTGTACATCCATTGTCTTTAGCTCCATGTGCATGGTGTTCAGGATGATCATAGACATTCCATACATCCTTGCACTCAGACATGTAATCAATACTACTGCCTTACATTTTTGGTCTGGATTAATCAGACAAGTTATTAGTTGGAGCAACAATATATAATTAAAACAGTTTTCTTGATACTGTGTCACCACACACACCCTGATTTGCAATACTTGATGACATTTGCACTGCAATGCAAGATATCTGATAAAATTCAGATTTCCTTTAGTTTTTAAGAGAATAACTAGCATGTTAAAGCAAATTTTCAAATGTTCTGGTCATTTTGAGAATGTAAGTGTGAAGCAAAGGTGGGTTGTACATTTTAGTAATTGGCATATTTACAAGACTGCTGATTAGAGGTAAGAAAAAAACTAAAGGGAAGTCTGTTACATTTAAATTGCAAATACCATATGTGCTTGTTGATAAGTAAGATCCAACTGCAAACTATGCTGGCAGATCTGGGTCTATGCAGTTGGGTAATCAGTAAAATATTGAACATTTTCTGCCAGTACATTATGTGATGATTTATTTGGGTTGTTTGTAGTTAGTCCTAACTTATAATTGAAAATATACAGTTGTATTATGTACAACATATTTTCACAGATAAATGGCATGATAAGCATCATAACATGTTACAGTATGAGTATGTCTTAGGGGGAATTAAAGCATGGGTGTGGGTTATGAGGAATATGGGGTAATTAAAACATGGGTATGACTTATGAGGAATTAGGGAAATTAAAGCATGGATGTGGGTTATGAGGAATTAAAGCAATCATATGTGCTAGGGGAATTAAAGCATGGGTATGGGTTAGGGAAATAAAAGCATGGGTGTGTGTGTGTGTATATATACACACACACACACACACACACACATATATATATATATATATATATATATATACACATACACACACACACACACATATATACATATATATATATATATATAGATATATATATATATATATATATATATAGATATATATATAAATATATATATATATATATATATATATATATATACATATGGGCATTAAAAGCATAGGTATATGTTAGGGGATTAAAGCTTAGGTATGGGTTAGAGGGAATAAAATATGGATATGACTTATAGTAAAAGTCACGAAAGTCATGTATGTGCATTTGCTCATCTTAAATTAAATATAAATTGTTGTTTTAAAATATAACACTGACTTTGCTTTAAGTCTATTCAGTCCTAATTATTGAATGATTTGCACCTTAACTGTTATCAAGAAACTTCCAGATGAAAATTATCAGTCTCTGTGGACATTTAGAGGGGTGGCCATGTATTATAGTGGGTCAAGAAAAGAGTCTAATCATTATAATATAGGGTGGCACAAATTTGTTTATTAACATGCAAAACTTTCCCTGTGAGGTAACTTTCCCTGTTACATCACAGCAAGAAACATTCAATCCACATTGTATTGGATCACACCTTTAGGTTGATCTCATGTCCATGTAGTTTATCACTGATTTTGCCTTATGTATTTCTTATGGAGTGTAAATAATGACCTTCCAAAGGAATTTGATGGAGAAGAAACCAAGTAAGGTGAATAATTGCTATTTAATGATATATAGAATCAAATTTTAATAAAAAATGATAACTGTTACTGAAATCATAGATGTTGAATGCATGCATGACATTTACATTAAGAGGAATCAAAGCATGATTCAGGGTTCCTGCAGGTCATGGAATCCTGGAAAAGTTTTGGAATTTAAAAAATAAATTTCAAGGGCCTTGAAAAGTTATGGAATTTTTCAAAACCTTGAAAAGTTTTGGAAAAGTCATGGAATTTGTGACAATGGAGTTAAAAGAAATTGATTACTTCAAATTTTATAGAGCACCGAGAACTGATTAAATAAAATGATAAAATTACAATTGATAAATGGTTTCAATTCATATAATAAGAGTAAGTTCTCCTAATGGAAGTATCACATGATTTCCGGTGTAGTTCACTAAATAAAAGAAAGCAACTGGAAAGTAATGTGTTTTGTTAATATTGTAAATAGGAACACATACAAAGACTACTAAGAATTGTTTCTTTTTTTCTTTTGAATACAAATTACATTGATCATTGGATTATGACATGAATTACTACATAAAGTCAAAGTGTGCTAGCCCATGTAAATTTAAAAAGTACATATTAAATATATTTGTTGTTAACATATTTCTTATATTAAATTGAAAGATGTTATTCTTTATGTTCATTTACTTGACAATGCAAGATACCGCAGTCCTTGAGTTTTATGAAATGGCCCTGGAAAATTTTTGGAAAAGTCATGGAATTTGTTTTTGTTAAGTCTGCAGGAACCCTGAATTGATTATTGGTTAGAGTGGGAATGGGTTTGAAGGAATTAAATCATGCGTATGGGTTAATGTAAATTAAAACATGAGTATGGGTTAATGAAAATTAAAACATTTATATGGGTTAGAAAAATTAAGGCATGGGTTTGTGTTGGGGAAAATTAAAGCATTGGTAGGGATTAGGAGCAGATAAAGTATTGTATGGGTTAATTGAAATTAAAACATTTAAATGGGTTAATGTAAATTAAAGCATTGGTAGGGATTAGGAGCAGTTAAAGTATTGTATGGGTTAATTGGAAATTAAAACATTGATATGGGTTAATGTAAATTAAAGCATTGGTAGAGATTAGGAGCAGTTAAAGTATTGTATGGGTTAATGTAAATTAAAGCATGGGTAGGGATTAGGAGCAGTTAAAGTATTGTATGGGTTAATGTAAATTAAAGCATGGAGATGAGTTAATGGAAATTAAAGCATGTGTGTGGGTTGGGAGCAATTAAAGCATGATTATGGGTTATGGGGAAATAAAAGCTTGGGTGTGTATTAAGGGGATTAAAGTATGGGTATGTGTTAAGAAGAATTAAAATGGGGGGGTAAAATAAAAATAGAAATTATATTAGCAAGGGTAAGGCTTGGGAGAATTTAAGCATGGGTATGGGTTAGGGGGAAATTAAAACATGGGTAAGGGTTAGACGGAAATTAAAACATGGGTATGGTTTAGGGGGAAATTAAAACATGGGTAAGGGTTGGGAGAATTAAAGCATGGGTATGGGTTAGGGGGAAATTAAAACATGGGTAAGGGTTGGGATAATTAAAGCATGGGTATGGGTTAGGGGGAAATTAAAACATGGGTAAAGGTTGGGAGAATTAAAGCATGGGTATGGGTTAGGGGGAAATTAAAACATGGGTATGGGTTAGAGGGAAATTTAAACATGGGTATGGGTTAGGGGGAAATTAGAACATGGGTATGGGTTAGGGGGAAATTAGAACATGGGTAACGGTTGGGATAATTTAAGCATGGTTATGGGTTAGGGGGAAATTAAAACATGGGTAAGGGTTGGGAGAATTTAAGCATTGGTATGGGTTGGGAGAATTAAAGCATGTGTATGGGTTAGGGGGAAATTAGAACATGGGTATGGGTTAGGGGGAAATTAGAACATGGGTATGGGTTAGGGGGAAATTAGAACATGGGTAAGGGTTGGGATAATTGAAGCATGGGTATGGGTTAGGGGTAAATTAAAACATGGGTAAAGGTTGGGAGAATTTAAGCATTGGTATGGGTTAGTGGGAAATTAAAACATGGGTATGTGATAATGGGAATAAAACCTGGTAATAAGCTCTTTTCTGAATCACAAATATTCCTGCCATCACTGGCTGTTTTAGTAGGAACATGAGTGGCTAACACTGCACCAACTCCATCAACTTTTCCTGTGATCTTCAGTTTCATTCTTTACTGTCGACCTCTTTCTGATTTTGCTGGTAATAACCATTTTTAAATTTTCCATATTTAAATATAACTTATCAGATCAGTTAACATATTGTCATATTTTGTCCTATAGACTTCAGGGTCACATCAAGTCTGAGACTGAGAAGCGTGACTCAGAGATTGACCAGTTGATGAGAACAGTGGAACACCAGAAGAAGGAGATAGAGCTACTTAATGAAGAAATCGCTGCACTGAAAGAATCCAACAACAGAGCCCCAACTACCACCATGAAGAACCTAGTGGAACGGCTTAAAAATCAACTGGCTCTCAAGGAAAAACAACACCAAGTCAGTTATACACAGTTATACACATTTGTTAAAGCACTTGAATAAAACTTTAGGTTACACAAATTTGGAGGAGCACAATATTTTCTTGAATTTAGCAAGAGAACATCATAGGCAAGAAATTTAGTCAAAATAATTGTAATACAGTATGTATATTTTGCTAATTAGTAAATCAATAAAAATAATGCGACTGTATGGGACGTCATGCCACATGTCCGAGTCATAATGACCTACTGCTAGGCATCACTATAAACTGCAACACTGCAGACATCATAGCGATTTGACTGAAAAATTGTTAAATCTGTGCTAAAAATCCAAATCACAACCAGCAACCCTGCTGCAAAGGCAAGATCATTTGAAAACCTTGGTTAGTTTATCAGATCAAGTTTTTCAGTGTGCTCATAAATTCCAAGCCATAGGAGGGATGGCTATCATTCTTGAACTACAGAGTTAGACATCTTTGCCCAGTTATATTCATGCATCCTCTTGCTCCTTCTGACCTGATTTAAGGTCAAGGTCATATCAAGCTGAGGCACAGGTGAGACATAGTTCCTTGGAACCTCTTAGGTGCAGAAGCACAAATGTTCATATTCACAAAATAGGTAAATTCACACGAATATGAGAAGATTTGAGTCAAGATTGTTTTCATTTTATTATTATTATTATTATTATTATTATTATTATTATTATTATTATTATTATTATTATTATTATTATTATTATTATTATTATTATTATTATTATTATTATTATTATTATTATTATTATTATTATTATTATTATTAAAATTTTAGGCGCTTACCAAGGCCTTGACAGAGCTAAGGGCAGACATGGTACAGAATGCTCAAGAACAGGTCAAGATCGCAGGCGAGGACTCAGACCAGCAAATCAACATCCAGAAACTCATCGACAAACACACAAAGGAGATGGTGGTAAATATCATTGAGATAGTCTTCATGACTAAAAAATTTAACATTTAATTTGATCATGCCTGCAGGGCCTAGGCAGCATGCACAATGAATTGCTTAGCTGTAGCAACATATACATTAAGAATTTGGGAGAATGCATCATAACAAAGTTCCATGAAAATAAATTGTGTTCTATAATTTTATACAGGTCTCCTCTTTTATAACACACTTTGCTATAAGACAATTCTGGATATAATGCAATGAAACTATGGACCTTGTATCTGTTTGTTCTATTGTATTTTTTAACATGGATAAGAATGTTTATCATATTGAGTGCTTCCATAATGTTTCCAATAATCACATTCTTTTGCATGTATTTTGGTGTACTTTATACAAAAGATGATTTATGTCAGTAGGCCTTGTCAAGTAAGTTAACAGCTTTTCAATATTTTTAGTTTCCATTATTAGTATTTTCAAGTTTTAACAACCATATTCATCAAAGTAATAACCCATTGTTAGTATTTTCAAGTTTTAATAAACATTCATCAAAGTAATGACTCATAAGTATAGATCTTTCTGTAATCTCAAGGAGTAGGTGGGTGAGGGTGGAGTGTCAGGAATTAAAACGGTAACTGAACATTCAAATACTAATTGAAAAAACACAAGGCATATGACAGTACATAATATAATGAAAGGAAAGGAGGGAAGAGTGGATGATGTCTACAATACTTATGACTATAAACATTGTAGAGTTATATCAAATTATTTTGCTTCTTTTAGGAATAAAAATTTGTAGTAAACATAAAATTCTAATGAATTTTCCGTGTGAGCAATAAATAATAGGAAAAAATTAGCATGTTATTTGCTTAAACAAGACTTCATATGTATTGCTTTGTTACTTGTCTAAACAAGAATTGATATGTATTGCTTTATTACTTGTTTAAGGAAGACTTGATATGTATTGCTTTGTTACTTGTTTAAAGAAGACTTGATTTGTAATGCTTTGTTACTTGTTTAAACAAAACTTGATATGTATTGGTTTGTTACTTGTTTAAACAAGACTTGATACATATTGGTTTGTCAGGAACAATTGGAAGATCTACAGACCCAGGCAGAGCGGCAGAAGAAAGAAATAAAGAAGAGACGAGAACAAGAGAGTACTCTTCACACGGAAATTGATGACCTCAAAGAAGAAATGGGTAAAACTGTTTGATGATGCATAATCCATAGACTTTGACCGATAGATTTTTCTGAATTACTGTCAAAATGTAGGATTTAATTATCCAATCAGTAGTACCCCATTAAAATATAAATATTATATTGTGTTTTAAGATCACTTGTACACAATGTTATTCCAGATCCTAAACCTGCATGTTGAAAAAATGAAATTTTAAGTTATATTTTACTGTAAATTCCCATCAAGGGTATCAGCTTTTGTGTGCATTTCATGGTTTCTACAAATCTAAAATTTTAAGACATTATGAACAATAATTATTTATGCAGATAATATGAATTCTTTCTCAGTGTACAGATTGTTATACTGTTGAAAATGCCACAGAAAGAGTATTTCTCACAAAAATAAATCAATTAATTGAAGCAAAAAGAGGAAAATTAAATGTGCATGACAGATGGAATAACAGATCTGAATAGCAAATTGGTGTCACAGGACATTTGGAATTAGTAGATTGTGACAGCAAACTTTTTGTTGCAGGACAGATGGATATAACAGATCTTGATGTACAATTGTGCTGCATGACAGATGGAATGAAAAGATTTTGATAGTACATTTTTTAGTTGTTGGACAGATAGAATGAATATATAGCAAATTTGTGTTGCAGGACAAAAGAAAGTAACAGATCTTGATATTAAATTTCACTGACATTTTGTGAAAGTAACAAATGACTATGTTAAATAGCTGCTGATAATTTTGAGGCATGCTTTGTGTTGCAGGTCGTAAAGATAGGATCTTACACAAACTAAAGGAGGATAAGCAGAGCTTGCAGCAAGAGGTAGATGAGTTGGAAAAGAAAGTAGAAAGAATGAACACCATGAAACAACAGGTAAGTTGCATTGTCATTTTGAATATGAATAGACTAAGTATATCCATTAATCTGATTCAGCCTGCCTATGTAGCCCTGTCTGTAGATCCATAAAATATCTCATTAAAACTATATCATTTTGCTCTTTTTGATGTGTTCATATGCATATCTTTCTAAATATTATTTTTTATATTTTATCATTTTTAAAAATAAAATAAATAGTATAAAATATAACTTCTCAATGAATGCATCCTACAATCAACCAAAAGGATGTACACCACTCCCTTGATAACTCGTGCCCGGATAACTCGCGAACCCGCTTATAACGCGGTGTCCGGCATGGCTCCCGATTTTTTCAAAGAAAATATATTTTAAAATGTGTTGAACGTGAAAAAAGTCATGATAAGAAATGGTAAATTGGTAAAATAAACCTTGATATATAACTTGTTTTTATCATCGAAAATGGTGATTATTGCCCGTAAAGATAGAATCCATTTTGTGCAATTTGCAATTTCTAAAAAGATATCACTTATGTTTGTTTTTTTTAAATAGAGAAATAGTTGTTAATACACTGTAAATTGTAAATAAACAGCGATCAATGAAAAATTCTGGTAAATGCTAACATGTGGCAACGAGAATGAAATAGACGCTAATTAAATTCTTACTAGGTGAAATTCACCTTATAATCCTTTAATTTTGTCTCAACCCTATAATCCCAACATACCTATTCTCTTATCTGAAAACATGAAAAGATTCAGTCAACTGTGAGAACCTAAGTACATGCCGGCTTTGTTTTGATCAACATCATGGGGAAGTCTTTGTTACAATAAAAGAATCAATTAAAAGAGACCTGTGTTGTTTTATCACTTTGAATAGGTTTTTGGTATCAAATCAAACAAGGTAAGTACAAAAAAAGAAAGTTCAAAGGCATGCCAATAGGAGCATACGTTCTGGTTTTCATTACCGTTATCAAATTTAATTTTACTTCACCAATCGAAAATGTTTTCACATTTTATGTATTAAGATCATTAAAGTTTATAATATCAGTAATGTATCTAGGGCTGTCGTCGGGTACCCGGTTACCCAACCATATAGAAAAACCCGGGTATTGAAACGTAAACGCGGGTACCGGCAAAAAATAAATAAAAAAAATAAATCGCCACACTCGCCAACCACTTCAAACAGGTGTGACAGCTATGGCTATAATTAGAAACCAGATTTCTGCTTAATATAAATAAACAATACATCAGACCGTCTGTTTTGATTAATAAAATTCGTTGGATTGGTGCAACCATACCAAACGTTATCCCCGAGGCATTATATACCAAGATTAAAACATTTGTTCTACAGGTAATAAACCTCTTTATAGATGATAACTATTGAATGTGGGTGCTAAATGATCAGTACATTGCATACTCTTTTAATGAAATCCAGACAGATACCTTTGATTTCCGAACAAACATGTCAAAGAAATCCCACAATGTATATTATGAACAATCATCACATAGACACCTAGAAATCATTGTAATGCTTCAAAATAATCTTTGCTCGTTTTTTTTTCTAGTCGACTAGCTCTGCGAATTTCGAAAGTTAGCCATCATACATATACCGATATTTCTATTTGTGATACTACTACGTTTTTACCATAACTATATTAAGAATTATAATTCCAAAATAATATGTATGCGACTGCGTGGTCACATGGTATAACTGGGGCACGCATGCGTGGGTAATTCAAATCTGTAGTCAAAAGCAGATGAATAAACGTGGTCAGTTCTAACAAGTACTTATACCTTAAAAAATGCGAGTGTTCTAAAGCTTTTAACGTGGCTGATCACAGTGATCATTAAAAGTTGGATTATACCTACCATCTGTGTACAAAGGTCATTCTGTATAAATTTATTAATTAACAGCGTGCGGTCAGACAATTCGCAGCTACATCGGTGTGGATGAATCAGACCGAGTAGTACACGGTTAGCCTCTATTGCCATAAAAAAAATATTAAAGAAATGGAGATATCAATTAGTTGTTTACGGTTGTACATGTCATTCATGTGCTAACGGGTACCCATTAAAATTTGCAACAGGTACCTGGGTTGTTTTGGTTTTTTTTCGTGATTTTTGACAGCCCTAAATGTATCCTAATTATTTGTAAATGTGACCATGGAGAGCAAAGAAATTAAGTGAAATGCATACTCAGTGACTGAAAAGCTGTGCATCATGGATAGTGTTCATAATGACGATGCGAGATCAAAAATTTGCATTAAACTAAAAATTGCTGAGTCAACATTTAGAGGTTGGCTTAAGGATGAGCCGAAACTTCGAAATTACTCACATGATGATTCAGATGAAGGGATGAAACGAAAATGAGAACAGACTGCAAGCAATAACGAATTAGATGATGCTGTGTTCGCATAGTTCACGCAGCAACGTGTCACAAACCGCAAGTGTTATCGTGTTCTAATTTATGTCGTTTTAATTTTTTAGAACCATTAAATTCATGTTGGTAATGGTTATTTCTTGTGAATTTATTTTTTTTCTTCCATTTTACTTCTACCACAATTAAAATCTACACATCATTCGATCGAAATTGTATTTTCGAAATGTGTTGATCTTTTGTATTTAAAAAAAAAACATCTACTTTGGATCAAACAATAAAACTTGAATGTATACCATTCACAGCAAAATACTACACAACGCAAAGTCGTACATGTGATAAGCGAATGGAAACCACGTGGAATAATGTTTTGAATGATCAATATACTGCAAGTTATCCTGAAATTAATGTTACCCTGAGGGAAAAAAAATAATATATACTGATATGGATATTTATTCACCGTTAATCTTAGCATGTTTATTAATTGAGTATTAAACACCTTAACATGCCAAGCCAACCCCACCCCTCTTTTGCCTATATGTCAATCCCTTTGTTAGTTTTGTTGTTTGTTATAGGTCTCTCGATAACTCGCGCCCTCGCTTATATCGCGGTCGATGTTTTTGGACCATGATGTCCGCGATTTATCGAGGAAGTGGTGTATAAACGTTTTTTAATGTATACATGTACACATGTATTCCTAGTACAGGACATGTCAGGTTCTTCTAATGTGTTCAAGTCTTTGACTTTTTGATACTTTATCAATGCCAGTTTCTCCACGTGTTAGCTTAGCTTTATACTTTTTGTTGCTGCTTCGGGATTGAAAGTATGAAACTTGGTTGACATTTGTTGTCATGTATATCATGTATAAAGTAATTCTATCTTCTGGATCAGAATTACTTTTCAGTGACACAAATATTCACCGCCTCATACAGAGGATTACAGCTTTTTTTAATCTGTTACTAAGTGAATGACAGCACTCATTTACATGGAGAATTATTTTACCTATTTCAGAAAACTGGAGATGAAACACGCAATCAAGAGCTGGAGGAAATGAGGCGAAAAGTTCGCCTTCTTGAGGATGAGTTAAAGTGTAAGCGTCAGCAGGCGGAGAAGCCATATGAACAGAAAGAATTAGTACCAGAATCAAGAGAGACTCTAAAGGAAATGCCAGGAAAGGTAATCAGAAATATGTTTTAACCAAAAAATGTAAATTTGTTAGTTTTTATTATGAATTGTGTCCATCCAAAGTTAGATATAAAAAATATATAGTATAATTTTTTTTTTCTACCAAAGTCTCTAGTGCATACATACATACATACATACATACATACATACATACATACATACATACATACATACATACATACATACATACATACATACATACATACATACATACATACATACATACATACATACATACATACATACATACATACATACATACATACATACATACATACATACATACATACATACATACATACATACATACATACATACATACATACATACATACATACATACATACATAAGTTGTACATTGCCTGCTTACTCACAGTATGCTACATATCACTTGGATGGTGATTTAATACATATATCTGTCATACAAGTAGCAGGCAATACAATATATTTTGTGATACAGGAGCATAATATACATATCACAATATGGATTTCACAATGTCGATTTGTCCTTGTGTGACTTTCTTTGCATATAATGTTATTCAATGTTCCTGAAAAGAAAATTTAGATGGGAGCCTTCAATACTGTCAAGGGATTTGTCTTTAAGTTTATGTATACAGTACTGGTATTAGCAAAGCATTATGGGATCACAAGTTTTTTGTATTAACTTTCAGCCTACAAATTATGTGTCATGAAAACAAGATGACGCATCAAAATAAAATTCATCTATCATTTTACATGACCATATCCAATTAAAGCATGATTTTGATGTTCTGTAACAGAATCTTGTGATTTCTGAGATGGGGAACCAGCTTGACAACAAATGACTTGCAGATGAACTATTAGACACAAAATAACAATGCCCAAATATTTAATTTTTTGTTGAAGAGACATAAAGCTTTTTCATTTTATTTCTTATCTCATCTTTAATT
Organism: Potamilus streckersoni; assembly: GCA_016746295.1. Lineage (NCBI taxonomy): Eukaryota > Metazoa > Mollusca > Bivalvia > Unionida > Unionidae > Potamilus > Potamilus streckersoni. The sequence goes on along the minus strand of JAEAOA010000086.1, from coordinate 412,757 downwards.
TATGTCATCATACTTCACCTACAAATGCTATATAATATTGATGTATTGTCATACTCACAATGCAGTATGTATTAGGATATTCCAGCAATAGTACAGATATGGATGCAGTATGTATTAGGATATTCCAGCAATAGTACAGATAAGGATACAGTATATATTAGGATATTCCAGCAATAGTACAGATAATGATACAGTATATATTAGGATATTCTAGCAGTAGTACTGATATGGATGCAGTATGTATTAGGATATTCCAGCAATAGTACAGATATGGATACAGTATATATTAAGACATTCCAGCAATAGTACAGATATGGATACAGTATATATTAGGATATTCCAGCAATAGTACAGATAATGATACAGTATATATTAGGATATTCCAGCAATAGTACAGATATGGATACAGTATATATTAGGATATTCCAGCAATAGTACAGATATGGATACAGTATATATTAGGATATTCCAGCAATAATACAGATATGGATGCAGTATATTGTCACAAAAAGTATCAAAATGTCAATACATAGAGATGAGTCATTACACTGTTAATTATAACACAAATGCAGGCACGTTCAATCCATCCATATTGAAAACCAAGTATGGCATCACAATGTTAATATGAACCAGCATACCCTGTTCATTATTGTTATAAAAGGTTGGAAAGGTCAATATTTACATCAATGCCATATTTGAAAAGTGTAGCTTTATAAAAACATTTACTTAGTTCTCCATGGAGACATTTTTTCCTGCTATTTCCTGGTGGATTGTTTTTAAAAATGTAAATATGAGGCAGTGTGACTGCAGGTATAAATAAGTATAGTAGTTTGTTCATGAAAAATATGATAACATTAAATGCTACATAACATGGGAGCTATAAAAGAACTTATTTTCTGAAATTGATTTTTTTTGTTCAAAGACTTTTGCATTTTGAATATTGCTTTTTGGGCAGTAGCTTGCTAAAGTTTCAGTCGCATGAAAAAGATAAATATTTCATTATAAATGAAAAAGGTATTAGGCTAAAGATCCTATATAGTCACATTAAAAATGGGTCCATTATGATCAATTTCAGACAGGGGAAGAACTGCTAAAGTGGGAGGAGAGTAAGAAATGGCAAAAGACTGTTGAAAAGATGAGGAGCAAAATCAAGGAGAAGGATGCGGAGATTGAGAAACTTCAGAAGTCCAACCAAATGATGAAAGACATGTTGGATAGGTAAGAGATAGCTTTTTTTTGGAACTGTTTGTCAAATTGTCTTATGACAATCTTTTAGATTTGTTTGTCAAATTGTCAATATGTCTTTATGATGATTTCAGCATCTGTGGTATAGACAATTGCAGGAAACTGGACAGGATAACAGTTAGGATCGAAGAAATTACTGAGTATGTCTAGTAGTCAAGATAGATGATTACATCATATTTGAAATCTATTTCCACACATGCAGTATAATATGTCAGTTTGTCCATAAAACTTCCTGTCTGTTTATATATTTGTCTCTGTTTTGGAAGTGATACAGCTGATAGAAAACTGCAACATTTGTGAGTAATAAGATAAAGAAATGCCTCAGTATTTCAATCAGATGCTGAAAAATATCCAGATTCAAAAGCTTGCATTATAATACAAGTTTGTCAGTTTAAATCTTTTTCCAGGTGTTTATGCTGTAAGAGAAAAGATAACTAATATGATAAATGATGATGGAGTGGAAGGATTTCAGATGTTTAAATAGAAGTAAAGGCATACTATAAAGATATGTCTGTTTGTTTGTTACTTTTTGTGCATCACCTTGTTTATATTTACAGAGGTTTTAGAAACCATGGACTTAGTCTAGCATATCTGCCTATTTGTTTATTTTTATTCTGAAAAGTCGTAGCAAAGAATGAATGTATGAAAAATATAATCAAAGAAAAGGATACTGATATATTTTAAAGTATAAAACCAACCAAAATGATTAAAGATTTGTCACATAAATCCATATGTACAGTACAATCTGTCTCTTTTTGTCTGTCTATACACCCGTCTGGATTGTATTATTGTTAATGTAGAGAATGACTGAAATAAGTTACTGCATTTTATGGGAAAATATGAACAAGTTTTTTGGAAAGCTATACTGCACAACCTTGGGAATGGAGTATATCCATCTGAAAATCGAGTTCATATTTTTCCATTCAAATGCAGTTACCTTTTTATTACATGCTCATTTTTGTTACATTACCAAAGACTTAATAATAAAATTCACAACTAAATATATTTAATAATAAATTTTATTATTTTATTAATGAAATAATAAAGTTCACAATCATAGATTCGTTCAGTAAACAATAATAGTATTCATGCGCATATAGCTCCGCCCACCTACCTTTTAACTTCATACCATACCATGCATTTACATGCATCAAGCATGAGGAGTACAATATGAATGTGTTCAATATTGGGGAATATTGAACGATTCTGAGAATGTAAAGTTAATGGAGAAAAAAAATGAGCATATAATAATTTCTCATCTAGTACAGATTGCTGTGCCTGATCATTTCTGTCTCAGTCTTTGATCATGTTTATCTGTTCCCGCTGGGCCCAACAAATTTCAAAATCCATTCCACCTTCATAAATCTTTACTCAAGTCAAACTCCTACTGAATGAAATTGTGAGTCAAGATTTTTCAATGGGCCTTTATCCCAGTTGGCAACCAGCAAATGAATCTGCTTGCCCATTTTAGACCTAGAATGTGCAATTTTTACATGAAACTGTATGCTTGAAGATTTTCTTTTTTCCTATTATGACTCATTAATGATTTGGTTCCCTGAATTTATGGGCTTGTTTTGAAAACATGTAGAATAAACTAAATCATATATATTTTTACTGGATAACCTCATTCTTGTACCCCATGGTTCTGGACAGTTGATTTGTTAAACCCACTATAGTTTCTGCCCCTCAGTTTAGTCCCATTCAGTCGCTTTTTTATTCAGTTGTATGATGTACCTTTTATTCCTCTTACCCTTTCTCTCTTTCTAACTCAGATGCATTGTAATTTTTGCATTAAAATTTTTTTTTTGCAGTTTCATTGATAAAAATGATATCTTTTCTATATTTAGATTCTTAACAGCTCAATAGGTACACAATATTATTATCATGTTTTGAAAAATGACAGTAACGGAGGTACAAGAAATTGCAGAATTTTAGTGAATTTTCTAAAATCTTTCTAAATAATATTCATCTGTTAAAAATAGTTCAAATAGAATACAAGGGAACAATAAGCTGACAACAGTTGCAGCTTCAGTTGTAAAAACAATACTACCTCTGTTCTGAACTTAAATAAAACACCTGCCAAGATCAGTTACTGACAGTTTTTTTCCCTGAGTTTACACAATATCAAATGAACCCAATACAGCCATGGAACACCAAGCCAAGCAGTAGCTACTATGTGTCTGTTTTATTTAAATGCATTTCGTAATCATATTACAACATTGGATAATGTTATTGTTTCATAAGTGAACCAAACATGTGACCAACTGCTTCCTGCTCATTGCAATCAGCAGGCTGCGGTAACCTTTGATATGCTGTGGAGGAAAATGGCTCTAGAAAAAATGTGTGAGAGATCAATCCTAATTATCCCTATCTCATTTAATTTATATTTTGATGGGTTCTTAATTTTGTGGTTTTGAACCAACCACAAAATTCATGAAAATTGTTACTCCCATAAAAATTGATGAAATCACATTAATAGTGGTGTGCGTGCATGCATGCATGTGTATATGTGTGTATGTGAGATTTAGATTTTTAACATAGCTTCAACAATTTTCCAGTCATATTACTACATTGTTTGCAATGTGGCAGTGTATAGTGATGTCTACCATTGGGGCATCATGCCTCAGACATGTAACATGATGTCACATCCAGTCACATTACCCTGACACCAAGCTGACCAATGGTGAGCACCTAGTGAGGCAGCTGTTAGTGCCATTTTTATGTCTTTGGTATGACTCAGCCTCGGTTCGAGCCTCAGACCTTCTGCATCTGAAGTGGAGATGCTCTAACCACTAGGCCAATATAATGGTAAAATAATAATAATAATAATAATAATAATAATAATAATAATAATAATAATAATAATAATAATAATAATAATAATAATAATTATAGAAATAATAATATAAAAATAATAATAATATTAACTTTTCTAAATGATGATTACATAGTTAGCTGATGGTGATCTTCGATATGGTCCTCAGATTTATTGGAACTTTTGATAGAGGAGATTATGATGGAAGAAAGTTTGCATGAAGCTGTTCAGTAATTCATGAAAATCTTTTGAAAAATGTGGCAAAATTATTTTGACTGATATCCAGAAACTTCAATGAAACTAAAATATTATGATTTACACAGATTTTTAGCAGATAAATTTTGTGATTTCTTTTTAAGTCTCAGATTGAGATCATGAGAAATCCCATCAAAATTTACCATCTTAAATATTTTTCAGCACTAAGTCCAAAGTGCTAAAATAAAAGAACCTAAGTTAAATAACCAGATTAGAACCAAACTACATACTTTCATACCGCCTGGAAGTACCCATTGCAATGCAGATGGTATCTCAAAATCTCAAATAGAGGAGGAAATTTTGAGATGTTTAGTAAAACCCAACATTCAAATATTAACAATCTATATCGTTTTCACAATTGACATGGCTTCAGATTGACTTGGCTTTCAGGATTGACTTACCTTTCAGGATTACTTGGCTTTCAGGATTGACTTACCTTTCAGGATTACTTGGCTTTCAGGATTGACTTACCTTTCAGGATTACTTGGCTTTCAGGATTGACTCACCTTTCAGGATTACTTGGCTTTCAGGATTGATTTACCTTTCAGGATTACTCAGCATTCAGGATTGACTTACCTTTCAGGATTACTTGGCTTTCAGGATTGATTTACCTTTCAGGATTACTTGGCTTTCAGGGTTGATTTACCTTTCAGGATTACTTAGCATTCAGGATTGACTTACCTTTCAGGATTACTTGGCTTTCAGGATTGTCTTACCTCTCAGGATTACTTGTCTTTAAGGATTGACTTACCTTTCAGGATTACTTGGCTTTCAGGATTGACTTACCTTTCAGGATTACTTGGCTTTCAGGATTGATTTATCTTTCAGGATTACTTGGCTTTCAGGATTGTCTTACCTCTCAGGATTACTTGGCTTTTAGGATTGTCTTACCTTTCAAAATTACTTGGCTTTCAGGATTGCCTTACCTTTCAGGATTACTTGGCTTTCAGGATTGATTTATTTTTTAGGATTACTTGACTTTCAGGGTTGATTTACCTTTCAAGATTACTCAGCATTCAGGATTAACTTACCTTTCAGGATTACTTGGCTTTCAGGATTGATTTACCTTTCAGGGTTATTTGGCTTTCAGGATTGACTTACCTTTCAGGATTACTTGGCTTTCAGGATTGACTTACCTTTCAGGATTACTTGGCTTTCAGGATTGATTTACCTTTCAGGATTACTTGGCTTTCAGGGTTGATTTACCTTTCAGGATTACTTAGCATTCAGGATTGACTTACCTTTCAGGATTACTTGGCTTTCAGGATTCTTACCTCTCAGGATTACTTGTCTTTAAGGATTGACTTACCTTTCAGGATTACTTGGCTTTCAGGATTGTCTTACCTTTCAGGATTACTTGGCTTTCGGGATTGACTTACCTTTCAGGATTACTTGGCTTTAAGGATTGATTTATCTTTCAGGATTACTTGGCTTTCAGGATTGTCTTACCTCTCAGGATTACTTGGCTTTCAGGATTGATTTATCTTTCAGGATTACTTGGCTTTCAGGATTGACTTACCTTTCAGGATTACTTGGCTTTCAGGATTGATTTACCTTTCAGGATTACTTGGCTTTCAGGGTTGATTTACCTTTCAGGATTACTTAGCATTCAGGATTGACTTACCTTTCAGGATTACTTGGCTTTCAGGATTGACTTACCTTTCAGGATTACTTGGCTTTCAGGATTGATTTATCTTTCAGGATTACTTGGCTTTCAGGATTGTCTTACCTCTCAGGATTACTTGGCTTTTAGGATTGTCTTACCTTTCAAAATTACTTGGCTTTCAGGATTGCCTTACCTTTCAGGATTACTTGGCTTTCAGGATTGATTTATTTTTTAGGATTACTTGACTTTCAGGGTTGATTTACATTTCAAGATTACTCAGCATTCAGGATTAACTTACCTTTCAGGATTACTTGGCTTTCAGGATTGATTTACCTTTCAGGGTTATTTGGCTTTCAGGATTGACTTACCTTTCAGGATTACTTGGCTTTCAGGATTGACTTACCTTTCAGGATTACTTGGCTTTCAGGATTGATTTACCTTTCAGGATTACTTGGCTTTCAGGGTTGATTTACCTTTCAGGATTACTTAGCATTCAGGATTGACTTACCTTTCAGGATTACTTGGCTTTCAGGATTGTCTTACCTCTCAGGATTACTTGTCTTTAAGGATTGACTTACCTTTCAGGATTACTTGGCTTTTAGGATTGTCTTACCTTTCAGGATTACTTGGCTTTTAGGATTGACTTACCTTTCAGGATTACTTGGCTTTAAGGATTGATTTATCTTTCAGGATTACTTGGCTTTCAGGATTGTCTTACCTCTCAGGATTACTTGGCTTTTAGGATTGTCTTACCTTTCAAAATTACTTGGCTTTCAGGATTGCCTTACCTTTCAGGATTACTTGGCTTTCAGGATTGATTTATTTTTTAAGATTACTTGACTTTCAGGGTTGATTTACCTTTCAGGATTACTCAGCATTCAGGATTGCCTTACCTTTCAGGATTACTTGGCTTTCAGGATTGATTTACCTTTCAGGGTTATTTGGCTTTCAGGATTGACTTACCTTTCAGGATTACTTGGCTTTCAGGATTGACTTACCTCTCAGGATTACTTGTCTTTAAGGATTGACTTACCTTTCAGGATTACTTGGCTTTCAGGATTGACTTACCTTTCAGGATTACTTGGCTTTCAGGATTGATTTACCTTTCAGGATTACTTGGCTTTCAGGATTGATTTATCTTTCAGGATTACTTGGCTTTCAGGATTATTCTAGATTATTCCATTAAAATGTAGATAAATGTTAAATTGACACCCACCAGCTGCTGTTGTTACTCTTAAATGCATTTTCAAACAAAGTCAATGTATTTGCCCCTGCAATATAATATTAAATAATTCATGGAAAGACGTGATTTTACCTAGTATGTTTGCCCTTTTATTATCAGAATTCATCAAGGAACATAATGCTGTTTTCATATATTGTAGAATTAAGATAATTGTAGAATTATACAGCATATAATCACTTATCTTTGTCCCGATTAACCTTAATTATTGTGCTTAATATTGCACATTCTAAATAACCTTCCATCCTGTACATACTGTTACCTTTTCCAAATAACCATACTTACTGTACATGTTACCCATCCCAGATAACCTGACTTAAGTACATAATGTCTACTTGTCCCAAGTAAACTTACTTACTATACATTTTACCAGTCCTAGATAACCTTACTTAGTGTATGTTACCAGTCCCAGATAACCTGACTTTAGTGTATATAATGTTATCTGTCCTAAATAAACTTACTGTACATTAGGTTACTAACCTTACTTACTGTACATGTTGTCTGACCCAGATAACTTATTTACTGTGCATTATGTTACCTTTCCCAAATAACGAATATGGTACCTGTCTCAAAAATGCTAAAAAGATAATCAGGTACAAGATTTAAGTTTCTTTCAAAGTCTTATTATCAATACCCAACCTGTGAAATATTCAAGAGTTTTCCTCATAATAAATTTGATGAGGTAAAAACTACTGTCTATATGTGTTGCTTACAAGCTAAGGAATAATACATTACTGTTTATGTAATTGTGTGTCTTGTATTGTATTTGTCATGTATATGATTATGTGACTAACTTTGATACCGTAGACATGAAAATACTTGTGTTTCCTCCCCAATTATATTTTTTTCATTGTATAATTTTGTACTTTGCAACTGTATTTTGACATCAAGAAAGCTATCCAGAAAATAGAAGATACCTGTCCATGATGGACAAATTTTTCATGTTCATTGACTGCCCAATGAATCAAACAGGATTGAATAAAGGACAAGTTTGTTAAGTTCATTAACTGACATATATATCAAATTGGAACCAGTAAAGGACCAGTTTGTCAAGTTCATTGGTTGCCTTGTGTATCAAACAGGATTAATTATATTTCTTTTTCCATTTGCAATCTGTTTCAGCTACAGGTCAGGTTTGATTTTATTGTGTTAATGCAAAATAATACTATTAGTGTCTGAGTGTTGTATCAAAAATTAACACCAATGCTTAGCAAAATGGTTAGGGCAAGATGTGATTGCAGTGTTTACATATGTGTAATTCATGATATGATTAATAATTGATTATAATGTTGCTTGTTTAGTGTCCAGCATTATTATTGCAGTATCCCTTTTTCAAATTTATTGCATTGTTTCATTTTAACTCTCCTACACTTTTGTGCAAAAGAGTGGATGGTATACCCCAGCAACGTTGTCAACAACAGCAATATAACCATTAATAAATGTACATCTTCATTTAAAGAGCACTTTCTCAGACACTTTAGCTTGTCCAGTCATGAAATTTTAGATAATCATCCATCTTGAAAAGTACTTCCCCACCATACCAAAAATAAGATTACTTTGAACTACCTTTCATGATCCTATTGTCTTGTACAACTGTTATGTTCTGTTTGGTTGCTGTTGCTTATATGGCCCTGGCAATTTATATGTGTATGCCTCCTCAGAAATACTATAGGATTATTGAAAAAGGAGGACACTGACCTACTTTTGATGCTCAGATGATCTTGTGTGAAGGTCAGTTTCTAGGAAGCTGCTTTTTTGCAGGCATTTTGCATAACATATGTATACATCTTGAGGCATACTACACTATCTTACCAGAAGCAGGTTATTTTGACCTAATTATCAAGCTTCTGGCACTACATATACTTTAAATTGTACATATCTTTGAAAACTTGCTTATACAGTTGTGAAACTTGATACATACATGCATTTTGAGTTTTGCAACAGTTCTGTACATTAATATAAAAAATAGGTCACTGCATCCTACCATTTTTTATTTCATTGTTTATCAACTTTGTTGTTTAGATGAGCTTCTGTGACCCTGCTGCTTAAGCAGTAATGATCAGGGTATGAGCATATATACAGAAAAGTACTATATCACATTATCAAAGAGAGAAGCATATAGACAGAAAAGTACTGTATCACCTTATCAAAGAGAGAAGCATATATACAGAAAAGTACTGTATCACCTTATCAAAGAGAGAAGCATATAGACAGAAAAGTACTATATCACCTTATCAAAGAGAGAAGCATATATACAGAAAAGTACTGTATCACCTTATCAAAAAGAGAAGCATATATACAGAAAAGTACTGTATCACCTTATCGAAGAAAGAAGCATATATACAGAAAAGTGCTGTATCATCTTATCAAAGAGAGAAGCATATATACAGAAAAGTACTGTATCACCTTATCAAAGAGAGAAGCATATAGACAGAAAAGTGCTGCATCACCTTATCAAAGAGAGAAGCATATATACAGAAAAGTACTATATCACCTTATCAAAGAGAGAAGCATATAGACAGAAAAGTGCTGTATCACCTTATAAAAGAGAGAAGCATATATACAGAAAAGTGCTGTATTACATTATCAAAGAGAGAAGCATATATACAGAAAAGTGCTGTATCTCCTTATCAAAGAGAGAAGCATATATACAGAAAAGTACTGTATCACCTTATTAAAAAGAGAAGCATATATACAGAAAAGTGCTGTATCACCTTATCAAAGAGAGAAGCATATATACAGAAAAGTACTATATCACCTTATCAAAGAGAGAAGCATATATACAGAAAAGTACTGTATCACCTTATCAAAGAGAGAAGCATATACACAGAAAAGTACTGTATCACCTTATCAAAGAGAGAAGCATATATACAGAAAAGTACTGTATCACCTTATCAAAGAGAGAAGCATATATACAGAAAAGTGCTGTATCACCTTATCAAAGAGAGAAGCATATATACAGAAAAGTACTGTATCACCTTATCAAAGAGAGAAACATATAGACAGAAAAGTACTGTATCACCTTATTAAAAAGAGAAGCATATATACAGAAAAGTGCTGTATCACCTTATCAAAGAGAGAAGCATATATACAGAAAAGTACTATATCACCTTATCAAAGAGAGAAGCATATATACAGAAAAGTACTGTATCACCTTATCAAAGAGAGAAGCATATACACAGAAAAGTACTGTATCACCTTATCAAAGAGAGAAGCATATATACAGAAAAGTACTATATCACCTTATCAAAGAGAGAAGCATATATACAGAAAAGTACTGTATCACCTTATCAAAGAGAGAAAAATATATACAGAAAAGTACTGTATCACCTTATCAAAGAGAGAAAAATATATACAGAAAAGTACTGTATCACCTTATCAAAGAGACAAGCATATATACAGAAAAGTACTGTATCACCTTATCAAAGAGAGAAGCATATATACAGAAAAGTACTGTATCACCTTATCAAAGAGAGAAGCATATATACAGAAAAGTACTGTATCACCTTATCAAAGAGAGAAGCATATATACAGAAAAGTACTGTATCACCTTATCAAAGAGAGAAGCATATAGACAGAAAAGTGCTGTATCACCTTATCAAAGAGAGAAGCATATATACAGAAAAGTGCTGTATCACCTTATCAAAGAGAGAAGCATATATACAGAAAAGTGCTATATCTCCTTATCAAAGAGAGAAGCATATATACTGAAAAGTGCTGTATCACCTTATCAAAGAGAGAAGCATATATACAGAAAAGTGCTATATCTCCTTATCAAAGAGAGAAGCATATATACAGAAAAGTGCTGTATCACCTTATCAAAGAGAGAAGCATATATACAGAAAAGTGCTGTATCACCTTATCAAAGAGAGAAGCATATATACAGAAAAGTACTGTATCACCTTATCAAAGAGAGAATCATATATACAGAAAAGTACTATATCACCTTATCAAAGAGAGAAGCATATATACAGAAAAGTACTGTATCACCTTATCAAAGAGAGAAAAATATATACAGAAAAGTACTGTATCACCTTATCAAAGAGAGAAAAATATATACAGAAAAGTACTGTATCACCTTATCAAAGAGACAAGCATATATACAGAAAAGTGCTGTATCACCTTATCAAAGAGAGAAGCATATATACAGAAAAGTACTGTATCACCTTATTAAAGAGAGAAGCATATATACAGAAAAGTGCTGTATCACCTTATCAAAGAGAGAAGCATATATACAGAAAAGTGCTGTATCACCTTATCAAAGAGAGAAGCATATATACAGAAAAGTGCTGTATCACCTTATCAAAGAGAGAAGCATATATACAGAAAAGTACTGTATCACCTTATCAAAGAGAGAAGCATATATACAGAAAAGTACTGTATCACCTTATCAAAGAGAGAAGCATATATACAGAAAAGTACTGTATCACCTTATCAAAGAGAGAAGCATATATACTGAAAAGTGCTGTATCACCTTATCAAAGAGAGAAGTCAGAGAGGCATATTTTGACCACTGGGTTGTTGTCATTGTGATTAGGTAGCTATTCTCTTTGATATTGACAAATATAGGATTGTCTTCATCATCATTCAGTGATGAGCGTTTTGGATATTGACAAAAATAAACCTCTCAGATTATTACAAACTTTGCTTTCTCTAACAGCTTCATTACTTGTTATTCCGTTTTTCAATTCAAATCTTCATGGATAGAATCATTGTTTTGGTTTCCCACTGATTCATTTAAGATGAGTCCTTTTGTTTATATTAGACAAATCATGCTTGTACAGAATTTCATAAACATATGAAGAATACGTTATTTTTACCTGATAGATATGATGCACAAGGACCACATGAAGCTAAGTGATACAAGTACAGTCATATTGTAGTTCATATTGGTTAAGTAATGAAATACTTGAAGAAGGTTGAAACAATGTTTTTTTTTATGCTGAAAAGTCTGTATTGCTATGTAATAAAAGTGGAAATAAATTGTTGTTAAATTTAAAATACATGTAGTGATAAATACAGAATTAATTAAAATATGTACATGTAATACAATAAAGCATTTATAAATACAAAATTGGTTAACATGGGTATGTGTATCCAAAAAAGAATAAATAAAATTAATTAACATGGTGCATATGTCCAATAAAATATAAATTCAGTATTAACATGAGTACATGTGTCTAGTCAAGCACAATGACAAAATTAAGATAGGAATATGTATACAATAAAGCTTAATTATAGAATGTGTCCAATAAAGCATAAATACCAAAGTAATTAACATAAATACATGTATCCAATAAAGCATAAGTACAGAAAATACATGCGTACATGTATCCAATAAAGCATAAGTACAGAAAATACATGCGTACATGTATCCAATAAAGCATAAGTACAGAAAATACATGCGTACATGTATCCAATAAAGCATAAGTACAGAAAATACATGCATACATGTATCCAATAAAGCATAAGTACAGAAAATACATGCGTACATGTATCCAATAAAGCATAAGTACAGAAAATACATGCGTACATGTATCCAATAAAGCATAAGTACAGAAAATACATGCGTACATGTATCCAATAAAGCATAAGTACAGAAAATACATGCGTACATGTATCCAATAAAGCATAAGTACAGAAAATACATGCGTACATGTATCCAATAAAGCATAAGTACAGAAAATACATGCGTACATGTATCCAATAAAGCATAAGTACAGAAAATACATGCATACATATATCCAATAAAGCATAAGTACAGAAAATACATGCGTACATGTATCCAATAAAGCATAAGTACAGAAAATACATGCGTACATGTATCCAATAAAGCATAAGTACAGAAAATACATGCGTACATGTATCCAATAAAGCATAAGTACAGAAAATACATGCGTACATGTATCCAATAAAGCATAAGTACAGAAAATACATGCGTACATGTATCCAATAAAGCATAAGTACAGAAAATACATGCGTACATGTATCCAATAAAGCATAAGTACAGAAAATACATGCGTACATGTATCCAATAAAGCATAAGTACAGAAAATACATGCGTACATGTATCTAATAAAGCATAAGTACAGAAATAACATGAATACATATGTCCAATAAAGAATGTGACATATGTATTCATGTTATTTCTGTATATCATTTCTCATAAAAAAAATTTTATGTATTAAACAATAATAATTCATAATGGTTAAGTGTCAACATAAAATATTTTGAATTTTGTGTTCTACTAATGAATAGTGTATCTCTGGCAATAGGGTCAATTATGGTTTATTCACTGGTGTACAATAATAGAAAATTTATTAAATATTTTTATGATCATGTACAGACATGTAGTTTTTAACTTATCCAGGACTCCTGACAGTGAACCTTAACAGCTTGTTTGCATTTATGATAGATGTTCATGAATAAAAACAACTTCCAATTTTGTTAAAGCTGATAAGAGGTTATTCACATCCCTGAGAATATTTTCTTAGGTCTTGCAGACTATTTCCTAGAATGTATCACAGTATAGGACTAAGGTGTTGCAATAACAGTATATAGGAAATAATAGGAGATGCAGACACATGGATATAATGTATAACAAAGTATTGATAGATTACAACAATGCATAAATCAAAGTACAGTTAAAATGGAGGAAAGAAAATAAAATTAAAATTTTTTAAATATAAGTACATTGGTTAAAAAAAAAAACTATATTTGACATTAAGATTTTTCATTGAAACTAACAAATATTTGTACCTTCAAAAATCTCTCTAATCATGCAAACTTAACAAATTAGTTTTATGAAGGAATTGGAATATAATGGCTACTTGAACATACAAGGAGAATTACAAAGAACACAGTAAAGAACTAAAAGAAATAATTTTGGAAAAAGGTTTTTATTGACAGCTTTTAAAGAGAAATGTAGGTAGTAGATCATTAAAACCAGGAAATCAGGGTGCATATTGTTCTGTTGTACTGTATGGCCATTTAAACTGTCTACACCAAGATTTACCCTACATTATGCAATAGTGTGACTTGTGTATGAGTGTATTTGGTATGTGGAAAATTAATGAATTAGTTAATCAGAATGAAAGTTTATGCTAAGAAGATTGCACAATATATGATGTTTTCTTCTAAATTCAGACAGATGTGATTGACAAGGTCAGTCTTCTTAAATGTAATAAAAGAATTCAGCTGTAAAATCAGGACTGTAATACATGTCTATCACATCCAGTATGCAAGATATAGTGTTTTACAGAGACAGCTGAGAAAAAGCCATATTCAGGATGTGATATTGAATCAGGACAAACCAGCAGCTGTATGAAATAATTGTTATATAGTATTATAATTGTGAGAGATAAAGAGAGATGGCTAAGAAAATGCAACACACATATTCATGATGTAAGATTAAATCAAGACAAAAACCAATAGCGGTGTGGAATGACTATTACAAAGAGTTATTAACTGATGATATAATGAAAAGGATTCAGTCATAATAATTATATAAGAATGGGACAAACCAGGCATTGCTCATTTTACAGAAGATAATCAGCAAAAATAGTATGAAAGTAATGGCATTAGAAAAAAATGTTTAAAGAAAACAAAGACTTCATGCTGCTCATTTTGGATAAATAAATTAAAAACAAGAACTATGCTTGGGATAAACAACAGGTAGAAAAAATAGCAATACTACAGTAATTAGGCATCATCATGATGTCACTATGTTGTTGTCAGTATGAACATGATGTCATGACATCATAACAAGATGTCTGAAAGTAAAATTCAGGCTGATGACAATGATAAAGAAGAGGAGGGTGTGTCAATGTTGACAAAAATGTGATTGGAATGAGATTGCTGTTGTACCTGACAGATGTCTAAAACATTGTAATACCTGATATACAGGGGCTGGACAGTAAGATATTTAGACAGATAGAAACAGGTATATTATTCCTTAGTAGAAACTTGGCTTTAACTTCATTTATCTAAATGAAATGAATGTTGATAACTGAGTCTGATTTGTTGAAATAGGAATATACAAGCCAAAATCAAGGATACAATAATGAATAATGATGATGATGATGATAAATGTGCATTTTAAAAATTCAGGTTTAAATAGAAGAATTCTTTTTATCATATATTAGGAGATAATAGGGCAAAAAATAATGCAGACCCAGTCACCCAAGAAGTGTTAATTTTTTATCAGGGCTACTATCTAAAATAACAACAACAACAACAATAATAGTTTTTAATCAACTATGTCTTCTTACTTTTAATCCTTTGTACACTTTATTTGGTGCAGAAAAGTTTAGTTCATAGTTTTGAATATCAGCCATACAAAATTAATTTTCATTGCCCACTTGTCATAGTTTTGAATATCAGCCATACAAAATTAATTTTCATTGCCCACTTGTCATTACCATGCTGCATCTGTTATGCTTCATCACAGAGTTAATTATAAAATTTTGAAGTGTATTGTTTTGAGACATATCCTTTACAATGATTTGACAGAAATGCTTGAAACAGACTTTAAGAGGAGTTATTGATCCATTTATGACCAATCAATAACACGTTGGTTCATGTTCAATAATGTATAAACAGTTTGTATACTGTATGAGTGGGAGAATTACAAAACCCAAGATATGTATATACTGATAAAGAACATTAGTAGTCCATTGTGTTCTTTTGGAGATATAAAATGCAGATGAAATAATGGTAGGTAATTATTGGAGTAAATTCAATTATTATGACTACATTTATTTGGTTTACAATTATGATTTGATGTGCAAACTTTAATACTGATATTATTGTGTGTTATTCAGCTGCATAGTCATGGAGAGGTTAAAGGTCAAGTTGAATATTCTGTTATATGCATGCAATTTAGTGTAGAATTTCCATGCAACATCCATGCAGTTCAACATCACATAATACAACATTGAATAGCTTTGTTATTTCTACTTGATTTTTACTTCCACACATGTTGTGTGCCAATATCCTCATCTCACTGGACTTCTCACTTTGACATAACTCATCATTTCTTGACTTGTTTACTTCAAATTTGTACTATAATGCTTATTTTATTGAATAGGTTGTGCAGAGAATACAGTTATGCAAACTGTCTTGTAGTAGTACAATATCTGACAATGAGACCATTCAGAACTCTTTAATTTGATACCTTAGTGTCAACAAGATATCTCTTGTGTTTTTCCTATGTACTTATATTATGAAAGCACTTGTACATATTCCATGTTTTCACTTTAATTTGATTGGTTTAATAAACCTAACATCCTTTTTACTGGTAAGAGACTGTACAGTAGAACCTCTCTTGAAAGACCACCCATTTTGCCAAAAATGATGGTTTCTCATGACTAGTGATCTCCAGTTAATAAACCCATGCATTGTGAATATGGTCTTTCAAGAGAGATGGTCTCTCAGAGCATTGGTCTTTCAAGACAGGTTGCACTAATTATTTTTAAAACAATAATAACAGCTTTCAACTTCTCATAATTGGTATATTTGTACACATCTGTTTTTGCAACTAATACTGTTTTAGTCTTGAATTAGGAACACTTGTTTATAATAGACAGTTCCTTGTGTAATTGCTAAATAAAACCCACAGGCTTCACTGTTTACTGAAATAAAGTTTAGAGTGGTTTTCAGTACTGTCTAATATGTCTAATTGTGTATTGAATTTTCTTGAACAGTAATCCAAAGTTTTAATGTGAGTGTCATACAGGTTTTTATTTTCTTACATCTTACAGTTTATTTCTTTAGGGTGATAAATGTTTACCCATCATTTTAATTCTTCATCATCTCATTATCAAATCCTAAAATATCTATTTACCATAAGGGCCAACACATCTTTCTCAAAACTCCTTACTTGATAATGAATTTATTTTGTATTGATATCAATGTTATAAGTAGGTTTTTACACCCAAACATTGGTTGTAATGAAGGACTATTATATACTGCAGTCCCTTACTCTAACAACCTTCATTATAATGAAGTTTAAGTTATGAGTATGGATCCCATTTCATCAAGTGCTAGTTAAATAGATGCATCATATACTTCATTATAAAGGTATCTCACAATAAGGTAACATATTCACTGACTCCCATGGACATCATGACAAGTACATTATCATGTACTTCATTATAAAGTGTATTCATTATAAGGTTGACATTCTGGCACTCATATCCAGCATTATAATGAGCACTGTATAATGTTCCTCATTACAAGGCAGACTCACTGTAAGGTGGCATACTGTATGGCTCTCATGCATAGCATTAAATTGAACACTGTTATGTACTTCATTATAATGCAGTCTCACTGTAAGGTGGTTGTTTATGACTCCCATGTATTGCATTGTAATGGGGTAGTAAAGTACTGACAAGACAAATTAACAAAAAAATTTCCAATTTTGTATTGGGTAATTATAAGAAATAGAAATTCATTTACATAACAATAGCAAATCACAGTTCTTATTTCAATTACTAAGCATCAGCCATAGACTAGATGAACAAAATACACTCATACACTGGTCATCTTTTTGTTTGTCATTTTAATGCAATCTTAACTCAGTTGATTATCACCTTCCAGGGCTAACAGAGAAAAAGACACTCTAGAGCGGAAGTTGACTGGCTTACAAAAAGGACCAACAGCCCCTACAGCTCCCTCAGGCCCTCCAGGGAAAACTGACCATGACATGGAATCCCTTAAGCAGAAAAACTTCCAACTACAAGAAGAAGTAAGTGATCTATTATAAAAATTTGTTTTATTAAAAGTCCCATATTTTTCTACCTGTTTATTAGATCATTTAGATCTAAAAGGGGATGTTTACTAGAAGACTTTTTATGATAAGTAGTTGGTTCTGAATTAAAATGGTGTCATTATGACTGATCATTATGACCAGTATGACTTCCCATTCCAGCTTTGCAGAGTCCTTCATTAAAATCTTGTTCCACCTTTCCTCCTCCTCAGATGTTTGTATCAGCATGGGGTTTTCACTGAAAAATGTTATGCAGTTTATAGTTTGTCCAATATTAAACTAGAACAAGACTTTTAAGATAGTCCCAAAGAAGTCATTTGGATCATCTCTAAAATGACTGCTTTTTTGCCATTGTTTTATCAATATAGGATTTTCACAAAAACATGATAACCATGTAATATATGGTCTGATCTAACATCTAAAATAGCAACCATATTGGCCATCTCAAAATATTTGTCACCACAACTCGTCTGGAAGATGTCACATGAAATTTTCACTGAAAACCTCTTGCAGTATATAATAGATCCAGATCTGACTACCAATATGTTCATGCTATTGTGAACAAGTTCAAAAGCCAGACTCATTTAATTATTGGGTCAAGTTAAAGGTCAGTTTGCATTTTTATACAAAACTGAGTTTATGAACACAGTGACTTTTATAATAGATAATAAATTCAGCCAGACTTTTTATTAAATTTATCAGCATACTGATAATGATTTCAGGGTCAAAGGTCTTGACCACAGATTTTATCTGTGATGGGTTTTGTGCTTAATAAAATGTGTAAGTAAGAATGGATTTTGATGGAAATCAGTTTGTGGATATACATGAAGAATAGTTTTAATTATGCCAGTGAAATAACTTCTTGCAAATATTTAGTAGGCATCAAACCAAACTTAGCATTTGGAGACATCATGACAGTATCTGAGATAAGTTCAGTTATCTTCAATCCATGATACCAGCTTTGAAGTTAAAGGCCACAACAAAGATTTTTGTTCTGCACTTATCTTGTGAAACATATAAGCAAACATTTTTGCTGCCAAATTAGATGTGTTGGTGTTTTTCAAGAATGTTGCCAAATTTGATGTGTTGGTGTTTCTCAAGAATATTGGAGATGATTTCATTTCTCATTTTTGCTATAATTAATCTTGTTTTCTGCCACCACCACCACCCTCAACCCCCAATGAGTGCTCAATAAACAAGATGAGGATAAGGGAAATAAATACAGACATGTAAACTTTTTCAGTGAATACACACACAAAAAAATGTGCAACTTAAATTGCTGTGATTTATTTTGTCTTAGTGAAAAATAGAATCATTTTATTTATTAAATGTGAATCTTTTTTATTAGTAGATTTTACTGTATCGAAGACTTACTTGACAAAGCCATGAGACAGAAGACCCAATATTAAAATTTTGTGATAAAAGAATATAATAATGGGATATTCTTCATTTAGATATCCAACTTGCGACGTCAGTTAATGCTGGGTAAAGATGCAGCTTTTGAGGAAACGCAGATGCGGAATCAGCAGTTAATGGATCAAGTTGACCAGATGGAGAAAGTGATATCTAAAAAAATACAACAGACTGAGGTAAAAAAAAATTAAGATCTTGAGTTTTTGATGGATCTTTTGGATAGAAAAATCCAAATAATATGAATTTAAAAAACATGGATGTGTCAACATGGATTTGTGAAAAGAAAAATTGTTGGTATCGATTACTCATACACCATGAAATGTAATCAACTATTGTCACCTATCCCATGTAAAACTTTGGTCCCCAATTCTTTAGAGGATCTCCAGAAGATGAGATCATCTTATACAAGGGTATATTGTATAAAAAAAAGATAATGCAGTCATTATAATGGGATCCATGACAATACTCTTGTTATGTCAGGAACTGTGTTATGCAGAGGTACTTTATAATGGGGTCCATGACTACATCTATTTTATATCAGGGACTGTGTTATACAGAGGAACTTTATAATGGGGCCCACGACAATACCCATATCATATCAGGGACTGTGTTTTACAGAGGTACTTTATAATGGGGTCTGTGACAATACCCATGTCATATCAGGGACTATGTTATACAGAGGTACTTTATAATGGGGTCCATGACAATACCCATGTCATATTAGGGACTGTTATACTAAAGTGCTTTATAATGGGATCCATGATCAGACTCAAACTTCAGAAGATTAGCAAAATAAAATTGAAGCATATTGATACTATGTCAAAATATTTTTTTTGTACAGAGGATTTACAATATCAAAGTAAACCCTAGGTATTCTCATTCTGTGCTATTGCATTTCCTAAAGTAAAAATAAAATAGGAGACTATCTATATTATTATATTATTTGAATACTTAAGTTATTATTAAATCACAAATTGAATTAAAGCAAGCTGTGATGGTTTTAAATAGAATCATCAGACATATTTTTTAAATCGACATCAATGGGTCCATTTGCCCATTTTTTAATATGCATTTGCAAAATGGGTTAACAAAATATCTAATCCTGGATAGTGATTATAACATCTGGATAGAGATAGAAATGCTTAAATAGTCATTTTATTTGACTTGATAGTGATAGTAATATCAGGCTAGTGATTGTAATGTAACATCTTTAGCATTGATATTAGTAGTGCATGTCTATGAATCATGTGATAGGTGAGCTTTCATTTGATGGCAAAAGTCATGCAACATATGATATTTCTTCAGAATATAATGTACAGTAACATAACCTGAATATAACTTATGCATTTTATATAGACTGTATCAATATTAGTTTGGCATGATGTCACTCATTCTTTCACTTTACTACAGGCCTCAGGACCAACTGCTGGACCTGCTTTGAAGGATTATCAGGAACTATTTGAGAAAAATCAGAATCTTCAGAAACAACTGCTAAAATTATCTGAGGAAAATATAGAATTGAAGTTTGAGGCAGAGCAGGCCAGGAAAGATGTTCCCCGACTGAAGGTAAAAACTTCTTTACTTAATATGTTAAAAAAATTAGCCTTGGATAGCTGAAAATAAAAACAAATAAAACAAAGTTTCCATTCCACTTTTTTGAGAATGCTCTTCATAATATTTTATCCAATTTCAAAACAATGTATGTAATACAATTAATTGAAAGTTTCAAAAACATCCAGTAGGACAATTTAGAAAAGATTAAAGATAGATTTTTTTAAAAATAACTACATGTACTGTATCGTAATGTTTATGTAAAATGAATATAATGCCATTTTCAGAGAAACAAGTCTCAAGATAGACTGCATGTATCCAATTTACTTTAACTTTTGTTTCCACATTGCTGATTGTCAGAAAACAAAAAAGCTTCTAAATTTGTGCAAAAATTTTTTTAAAACTTCTCTCTCTATTTATCTCTCTCTGTCTCTCTCTCTGTCTCTCTCTGTGTCTCTCTCTCTGTCTGTCTCTCTGTCTGTCTGTCTCTCTGTCTGTCTGTCTGTCTGTCTGTCTGTCTGTCTCTGTCTCTCTCTCTCTCCCTCCCTCCCTCCCTCCCTCCCTCCAGCAGAATGCAGTTAAACATAACCCAATTGAATTCATCTTCAGTCAGTTCCATGAATTGTGTTAATGTATTTACTTTAAAGATGGAATTAGAATTTGTAAGTGGCATAGTCCTAGCATTATTTAAGTTATTCTGATGCAATTTGGTATGGATATTTTTCGTACAGGTGCCTTGTATGGGTTAGTCTCATTCATAAGAGCTATGGGCACCTGATTGTCCATACTTTGGTTTCCACAGTTTTGGATTTCAGCCAAATCATACATGTTAATTCATATTGATGACACTTTGAGTGAGTTTGATTTTCTGCATTCCATGGTACCATTTACAGGAGTTATCTCCCGTGATTGCCTCATAAATTTACTTTAATATATTTTCTGTATTTTAACCATAGTTGGCATTCAGCTTTATATTGATCAGACATTAAATGATTAGTGTAGAGTGATCAATATTGTCACTTAGAAGAGTTATAGCCCCTGATTTCCCTTTAACACAACTTTGCTTTCTATGGCATAACTTTACAAAGAATTATTACATCTCAGCCAGTGTTAACATGTACCTTTTTATTGATGAGGCCTTAAATGTGCTAGCTTTTTGTGGGCATTCCACATCATAATTTGGAAGAGTTATGGCTCCTGATTTTCAAATGAAGTTCAGTTATCAGCCCAGACCAGCATAGTCTAGAGCAGAGTCCTTTGCTGTGCACCCATTGTTACTAGCTCGTTTTCTGACTGACAGTATGGCAGCTGATTGTAACTGTAGTAAATGCAACAAGATACATCATTGATTACAATGTTGATAATTGATTTCCTGATACTCATCAGACCCGTATGCAGATTAATCTGTTTTTCTTCAGGATCGTATCAATGACCTACAGAAGTATGTTGAAGCTTTGAAGATAGAGAATGCCCAGATATCTTCTGGGGACAAAAGTAATAGATCATTTGATTCTACCTCCAGTATTCGAAGGGTATGTTTATTTACACACTGAGATCATAGATCTGGCATCTTATGTACTTGCTTATAAGTCAAGTTCATCTGCATACGATATGGACCCTGATCTGCTATCACATAATGTGCAAGCAGATCAGGATCCTTGTTGTTCTGTAGCTTACTTGTAACAAACCGCATATACCCAAATAAGTCTGCATTTTATATGATGGCATATCTGGGTCTCTATAGTTTGTAGTTGGACTTGACTTATAGACGAATATATATTGTATATTTTATTAGCTTAAGTGTTTTGTGTTTAAAATTATGTTATATGACAATATCTATATATTACTTGTATTTTAAATGAAATTCAAACAAATTAAATAGCTATCAACCAAATGGCAAACATAACTGAAGGGAAATAAGATTTCATCATTTTAATTATCATTTTGCTTTACAACATTTTTAATTGTAAGTTGTTACACCAATGCTTCATAAATGAACTTTTTTCATTTTAAATTTTAAAGCTGAAAATAAGCTAATTCCATGTTCAATATTTAAATACTTTATTAGTCATGGTTCATCATGAAAAACAATATTAAACAGATCTATATGTCCATCCAGTTGTCTGTCTATCCATAAACTTTTTCATTATCAGAGCAAACCTCACAATTTGTTAATGTCAAGCTTGTTTCAGAGATGCCTTTTCATTCTTAGAATTATCCACTTTTCACTATTTTATAAGTTACCATGGAAACCAAGAATTTAAATTGACAGTGGTAGTCCAAAATAGGAAAAACATAAATAGAATAAAATTGAGTGTTGAACCATATATCAGTAGGTGTCTTAACATATATGGGGAACCATAGGGCTACATCATATCTAGACATCCATTGTAAATTTTAGATTGGAGAGAGTGGTAAGAGTACAAGAGAGCTTGAAAAGACAATTGCACTGTTAAAGAAGGTGGTGGAGCGAGTTCAGATGGAGAATGAACAACTCAAGCGAGCTCCAGGAGTTGTCAGCAGTGACAAATTTCAGCAACTGCAGAGAGAAAATGATTCACTCAAGGTGAGTACCAAGAGAAAAGAACTCACACATCAGGGATGATTCAAAACTAAAATTTTGTGACCTCCATCTCTAGAACATTAAAATTAGGTTAGTTTCTATTCTAATTAAAGTCATGTAAAGGGCATGAGTCTTTGCCACACATTTGCAGACCAGACACAATCCAGCAAACTAGAATAATGAACACTATTTAAAACTATTTCCATTTTAAATTTTTTAAAAGTATTAAATAAAATGTCATACGAAAATGTTTTTTGGTTCATTAAAAGTAAAGTAGTCAAAATGTCATTTAGCATTTTATTATTAGACAATCATACCTTGGGAGGCAGATTTCATTCTTGTGTTAAGCATAAGTAGTTCAAAGCACAAAATATTGTGTATTAATGTCAACTATGCAAACTACCTAGTTGACACAAAGTTTCTACTGATGGAAGGATTATGAAAATAGGTAACAGTCTAATCTGTACAGGGTCCATGCAAGTGGGTGTGAATCAGGTGAAAAAATCACCTTAAAGTTTGTGTGATTTGTGATTTAGATTTTTAATGTAACTTTAAACAATTTTTCAGTCATATTGCTATGATGTCTGCAGTGTGACAGTTTATTGTGATGTCTAGCACTTGGGCATCATGATGTAGACATGTGGCAATTATGTCCTACCCAATCACATTATCCTGACACCATGCCAACCATTCCTAATACTAAAGTCTTAATGCATAGCGCCATGCGAGGCAGCTGTTAGTAATATTTTTTAAAGTCTTTGTCTTGAATTGATTTCATGACATTTTTCCCAGCCCAATTTGTTTCTGAATTTATGGCATTACCCCACCTCCATTTGTTTTATACAGAACATTAATAATCAGAGCAAAATACTGACTTCTTTGTCATGTTTCCTTTCAAAGAGAAGAACCCTGGAAAACCCTGGGAAGAACCACCAGTGGTAGAAAGAATGAGAAGTTAATTTTGATGCTAATATGATCATGAATAACAGAAATTGCATATTTGGGAATCTTGCAAGAAAAACAAGTGAAAAACTCAATTTTCATTGCCTAAAATGGGCAAATTATGACACATTTAACATCTTTAGGTCCAGTAAAAATAAACATTTTATTATAAAAAAAAAACAGAAAACTTCTGTTATATAAGATGTTGCCAGTTTTTAACTGTAACCTTTGCTCAATATCACCATTTTGTGCTATACTGTGGTGAAGTGAAATATGAAGTTTTAATATGTTTATAACCTGTTAGTATATTTTATCATCTCTTTTATTCAAAGACATGAAACTAAGCAAAATATTAACCTGAATTGACTATTTTGAACTTTAAGCATTTTACTTCTCCTATTTTTGCCATCTTCACTTATTCAGGCTGGAAAGTTAATTTCATTAAAATATTTGTGTCCACCGTGGACCCTGACATGTTTTGAGTAAATGCACTTCAATGAAGTGCCAAGCTTTAGTATGATTATGGAAAATTGTGCAATTACAGGTTCAGTCAAGTAACACATTTAATAGCAAGAGTTACTAGTTTTCTAGTGCCAATCCCAAACATGAACTCTCTCTCTCTCTCTCTCTCTCTCTCTCTCTCAATATATATATATATATATATATATATATATATATATATATATATATATATATATATTGTTTGTGTGTGTGTCTGCTGGCTAGCTTACATTTCCAGTCTACTTTCTCTAAGTCTATTATCTCCAATTTAAACTATACATCCATGAACATTCATATTTGTTTCTGTCTCTTTTTTTTCTGCCTATCTTAAGGTATCATTTTTGTATGTCTTCCTTACTAACTTTTGGTTTATGTTTATATCTGTGTTTTGTCTTGCTTTAGTGTTTGTCTATCTGATTCCTCTCTCTCTCTCTCTCTCTCTCTCTCTCTCTCTCTCTCTCTCTCTCTCTCTCTCTCTCTCTCTCTCTCTCTCTCTCTCTCTCTCTCTCTCTCTCTCTTCTCTTGATATTTGATAATCTTAAATAAAATACACTTCATTCAGTTTTAAAATTTATAAATATTCCATTTTTTAAATATTTTTATAAAGATGGGTGTTATGTAGAGGTTGATATTAATTGCATTTTATGAAATAAGAATTATTGAGTGCAATTTAACAAGCATTCCCTATTATTTCAAATCAACTGGTTGTTGCCATATATTACAATTATTATTACATTGCTCCCTTCCTGTAAGGTAACTCATTATAGTGCTATCTTGTCTATAACACTATTCAAATCATGGATATCATTTGTTTGTAAATGTAGTTGTGATATTAAAATACATCTTGATTGGGTAGGCCTCACATATAGCACAATATACTTTTATGACTCCTTTAAACAGTGTTATGGTGATACAATGTTGTATTAGAAAATGTTGGCATCTTAATAGATGTTTTTATATTACATCTTTTACTTTGTAGACAAATGTTAGTATTTTACACATCTTTTATTATGGTCTTTAAACTGTAAAGTCAGAGCTTTCACAATCAAGCAAGTCATCTAACCATAGAGCTGTGATGTCATATTCTATTGATGACATCATGACGTCATGGTGATATTACAAACATGGTATCAAAACAAACTGATATATCTTTAGATAATAGGTAAGTAGGATGTGAAGGATTCTTCATACTTATTGTGAGAAATGGAA
Source organism: Potamilus streckersoni (assembly GCA_016746295.1). Lineage (NCBI taxonomy): Eukaryota > Metazoa > Mollusca > Bivalvia > Unionida > Unionidae > Potamilus > Potamilus streckersoni. The sequence continues at coordinate 386,649 of JAEAOA010000086.1, read as the reverse complement.
AATTGCATATAAAATGAAATATTTTAATTCAAATTAATAGTTTTATGAAATTGATATTTTCTTTAGAGAACATTGAAAGAAAAAAATCTCATAGAAGGAATATGTCATTTTTAGCATTTAGGGAATTATTTTGATAGTGTGTTAAATATACAGTTCAATTTAATTCATTGTTGTGGGCTTTCTCATTGAAGAAAATTTCAGTTTTTAAAAATATTGTGCACATAATCCATCCATTATGTCATTGATTTAATAATATGAGATATATATGTTGATTCTTTCACACCTGTATTAAAGGGTGATAAGGTATATGTCAGTCTTCTAGGAATCTGAGGTCTAAAATTTTATTTCATTTATTTTCTTTCATTTTTAAATTCCTAACCAGACTGAGATGGAGGACATGAGACAGAAATTTGGTTCTTCACTAAGTGAGAGATACACTAGCTCCCAGAAAGGCACTGCCAAACTTATGGCTGACTATGAAAAACTGAGGAGAGATCTCATAAAAGTAAGTGTTCACATTATATCAGTGTCATGCTCTGTTCTATCACCAGTTTTAAATGTGCATAGTTAAACTAATTGAATTCATAGGCACATTATTTCTCTTGGTTCTGTATTCTCATAACATTTTAAAGTGGAACTCAAGCACAGACTCCCAATATCAGATATTATATGTAACATTCACCTGTATCATGGAAATTTGGCACACTATTAGAAAAACCCCAAGTTAGGAAAATTTCAAAATTCTGGATTTTTATCTTTATTTTAATTAAAGTTAGAGACTGTTTAAGTTTTTGGGAATATGAGCTTATGATTGAATGTCTGGCTAAAAAGGTTTAGAGAATATGGTGCCAGATTATGTGTATGGTGGCACTCTACAGTTTCATATTTAGCATAGGGTTAGAATTTTAAAGAAAAAGAATTTCCTTGGGTACCCTCACTGGTTATTACTGGCTATTTAAAAAAGACCTTGTATATCTTAGGTATTGTTCAAAGAACCTTTAATTCCCTTAATTTGGTGTATGATTGATGGGTGTAATATTGGTTATAGAGTATACTTCAGATGTTCACCTTTCAAAAAAGTGCTAGCTCCACTTGCTCATTTTCACTAACCAAATTTCAGAGGTAAATTGTAAAAAAAAGAGCTGATAACTTTTTTCACATTTTATATATTTGGTAATTTATTCATTGCACTTTCAGAAGCTGTATTTTCTAGTCTGGCAAAATTCATTTTCTCTATTTTAATAGTTGCCAAGGATAGAGTACTTTAGACAAATTCGGGTTGATTTTTGGAGCACAAGGGAGAAGTCATTTTAGTTAGCAGTGCACCAATTTCCAAAAGTACAATATCCAAAGAAATGTCATTCACATGACATGAAAGTAGCATAGAGATATGCCAACATTCTCTCCACTCTGCATGTTTTATATGCAAAACAACTTCACCTTACATACATCACTCTCTCAAAAGTACATAATAACTGGTGAGTGCCACCTAAACTATAGGCCTTCGGTTCCCTCTTCCAGTAATTTTGCATGTGATCAAACCCATATCAAACAGATAATGATTCCATAAACTAATGGTATTTACAGGCACTATTCTTCCACTAGAACATAGGCCTTTGCTTCCCTGTTCTTATAATTTTGCAACTTTGTAAAGCCATTTAAAATTGCAAACCATTCCTTAAACTAATACAGTTCTCTGACACATTACTTCTACAGATCACATATATGTACTATAGGCCTTTGCTTCCCTGTTCCAATATTAGTAAAGCCATATAAATGGTAAACCATTCCTTAAATTAATGGAATTCACAGGCACATAGTGCTTCAGATCAAATATGTATACCATATACCTTCTATATACTGTACCTTAAACTAATGGAAGCCATGGGCACATTACTTTATATTCAGCCACAGTTTGTTTACAGACACCAGGACTATTTTTGCTAAAATATTTTTTTCATGCCTTATATATTCAGACATCTTATTTATGTACTTCAAATGTCAGACACAAAATGTACTTATACAGTTGAATGTTGGGTAATACTTTGTCATATGACATGATCGACAAATACTACTTTTAGAAAGCTTTGTTGTATGACAAGGTAGACAAATACTGCTTTCAGAAAGTTGTGGAATATCTTTACATATAATAATAAAGACAAATATTGCCTTCAGAAACTTGAGAAATACCTTGTTTGTTATTGGAGATAGCCTTAACAAATTTTGTATATGATCCAAGTTGTCAGAGTTGGGAGAACCATGTCTTATTATCCATTTGCACACTGACACTGATATAAAGAATAAAATTTGTATAAAACTGAATTACTCACTTGTAGATTAAAACAGCTTATTTGTACAACATATTAGTCCTGTACATGTATTGGTACAGGATCACACAAACTTAGATGGGTTCATTGTCCTGTACATGATACTCGGCAGGTTATAGACTATTAGTACTTCACAATGGAGGAGTTAAACTTTCTAAGATAGTGACTTTCACTTAAATGGCTCCCTCTTTTTATAAAGAGTATTATATTCTTTTGTTTAAAATGTTTTACTCTACAGGTGGGTAATATAGTTTTAAAGAAATGTTATTCACTACATCAATACCTAAAAGTGGTTCTCACGGTTTTTGACAATTTGAATCATACATGTAACTTGTTTGTTTGTTTTCAGACTCTCAATGGAATAGTTTGGAATGTTTTTGGACATGGAAAAAAGTATTTATTTTTTTACTTCCAAAAACATGCAGAAAAGATCACAAAAGTATACTATAGGCCTTTGATTCCTTGTTCCCAAATAATTTTTACTATTGTATTAATTTATTCAAAACTAATAACCATTCTTTAAATCCTTTAGTATACTCATGCCATTTCCGGAGAGACAAAAATCATGGTTGAATTGAATAATTGCAAAGATTGCTTTTCTCATAATTTTAGAATTTCAATATTCTCTACATAATTGAATTGTGATATTTCTTATGTGATCACAGCAGTCTGAAATTAAGAACACCAATATTAAAATATGACACTTTATATACTTGTGTAAAAGTCCAACTACAAACAACATAGATTGGGGTCTGAGTTATTTGTCCTACTAATTGGTTTGAGCAAATTACATTGACCCAAAAATGCCAGCACATTATGTGACAACCGGTCTAGAGCTTTGCAGTTTGCAGTAGGATCTGACTTACCAGTATGAGCAAGTATATTTGGTGCGTTCAGGGCATAAGTGACTTGTTATACTTTTCAAAATAAGTAAATTTGGTTCTTTTTACTAAATACTCCTTGTTTAACATTTTTCATGTGTCACAAAAAACAGGTATAACCTTTATTTTTGTCTCAGTCTGATGAATTTTGAAATATATAATCTTTTTTGAACAGGAAATGGACACCAGTGAAAAACTGCGTATCCAAATAAAAAACCTGGAGATAAAAAATGAGCAGTTGAGCCGAAATGTTGAAGATTCAAAGACCAAGCTGGAAATTGAGGAAGCTAAACGACCAAATTTGCAAACAATGGACACTAAAGGGTGGAAATCTGTTGTTGTAACACGCATGTATGAGGAAAAAATAAAGGCAATGGAGGCTGAACTTGAAAAGAAGGTAATATTGGAAGATCTTTGTTTATTATATTCCTACATCTGTATGGTTGTGTTTTCCAGTGTAGAACAATGATGGAGAAAATTTCTTTAATAACAATTCTTGTTTTTCATCATTTTACCATGTTCTCTGACCACACATACTGACAAAAACTCCCTGATTTTGCATAATCACTTTAGCATTCTTTGACAGTGATGAAGGTAAAGAATGACTGCATCATATTTACACCCTAAAACATGCTGGAGTTGAACTTTTTGTCCCTCAGAGAAAGGAATTTTTGCACATATTGACCTAGTTACAAGGACAAATTCCACAGTTCAGTGTCTACTGGTAGTTGAAAATACAATTGTTGTTATTGTTCGTTTCTTTTAATTCTTCTTTTGTCTTTTTAATATTGAAAGGAAAATTGATTCCAAATCAAAGTTGAATCAAAGACTGTAATCATATTATGTCTTGTCTAATAATAAGAATAAGAATGGACTTCCATTTTTTTACCCATTCTCATTTTTTGTCATTTCACCAACTATCTGCAGTATCCAGTTTGGATGCAATGTATTGCTGTTATCTTTAATGGTCTTGACCATTGTTCTTTAAATGCAGATATGTGTTTTTAATGTCATTCAATTTTTACGCTAAAATATTCATTCTAAACATGACCTTTTACACTTAATTGTAAGGTAAGAAAGTTTTCATTGTGTGTTTTACTGTCTTAATGTTACATCAGTATTCATTTTAATATTAATCATTATTGTACATTCCTTACTGAAAGAAAAATAATTCTTTGTTATGCATCCATGTTGAATAGGAAAGCTCCACCCACTGGATCAGAATTTTCATCAGACACTTGGCAAGGCTTTGTGTCTCATGCAATTCTCATTCGTATGTGAATTTTTCCATCCTACACTGATACATATACAGGATTCTATTATATTTGTCATGGTCTATGCATGGACAACATTTGAAATGTTAGGAATATCTTTGATTTTGTTTTCAGAACAAGCTCTTGTCTGACACAAAGATCTTGTTGAAAGAGGCAGCAGAAAGAGAACAAAAGTTGATACATGAGAAGGATGAACTACAAAGCAAGGTAAATAATGAATATAATACAGTTTGTATAAGAATCAGTTACAAATGTTCACATAGTTTTTTCCTATTTGCACATCAGTATGTTATTTTCATTTTCATGTATTACATGCAGCTGTTCAAGGTTGTACAAAACTCTTTGAACACCTTAATGCACATGATAGACAAAAACATAACCCTTGATCTTGCCATCAATAGGAGTGGTAGCAGAAGTTGTATACCTGATATTGACCAATGTGAAGTGGACAAGTCATACAAAATGTAATTTCACTGCATGATATGAAGAACACCATAATATGATGTTATATAACAGTCAACATTGTCCTGATCTTGTGAGATGAAAACTGACCAGCCAGCATGTAGAAATGTATCACATATTCCATGATGTTGAGCCTTCCAATGAAAAACAACATCTCACAAAAATTGTTTAATAATGCATAAGTATAACCTTTGTTGAACATGAAGTTTTATGAACCAGTGAACCTTATATTGAGAGAGAGAAAGCAAAGGTGAGTATGACATGTTTACAGGTTAATAAGGGGCACTGAGTGATGGAGTGGTCTAAAGCGCTCTCCATTACGAATCACTTCCGTTTCACCTCTGTCTGCGTGGGTTCGAGTCTAAGATTCGCCGAATGTGGATATGTGAGAAAGCTTGCCAGTAGCTTCTCGTGGGTTGTTGCTTCTTTCCACAGATTTCCCAGTTTCTTCCTCCACCATTAATACTGGCCGCCATATGCTGAAAAATGGTGTTAAGCCCCACAAAAACATCAACTGGTTAATTAAACTTAATATTCATCACAACAAAGGTCTGTTTTATTACATGGTTTAAAGAACAAATTGAAAATTTGATTTGTGCTTGACTGTAAGAAACTTAATGATATGTCATCATTTAAATTAACTGATGTTGCAATCATTTGTATGTGTTTATATAATTTGTGGATAGAGCTTTTGCATATCTGACTTTTGTCATGGTTGTTGGTAAACAATATTTTTGCTAGAATTTGAGTTCATTGCTTAGTGGAATTTTCCATGGAAATGATTAGTTGTGTAGAACATTCTGTTACATCATAGGTCTAGTTGGGATGTATATAATGATGACTTGATAGACAAAAAAGTTCATTTCTGTTTTAAGATCATTCTAATTACAGCTGTGTTTAGATAATCTGAGAGAAATTATTTAAATTATTCATTGGAATTACAAAGTGCTTTTTGACATTTTAAATTAATGCACTGCACTCTGGGGTTATACAGATCTCATTCAAAGACTTTTGGAATTGTATCATTGTGGTACATTAGGATGCTCAAGACTGTTGGAATTTAAAACATTCTATACTTTTAGACTTGATATAGGCAGTTATGATTATTTTGGATTTAAATTCACAATACTATGTATCTTAAATTTTCACTTTGCATTAAATAAACCTAAACAAATTTAATTACATTTTTAACAGGTAATGCCTAACAGAAACATTGTTATATACTTAATTCAGTAAATATGAAGTTTTATAAAACAGTAAACATATCTTTTATACAACATCATTACCTGATACAATTTTGATTAAAGTGTTTATTGGATAAACAGATTCAATTTATGAATGACTTTTGAAAAACATTTCCAATTTTGCTGTGTTGATCAAAAGCAATAGAAAGATAAACTGATGGTGGATAATAATACATAATGCTGGACTGTAGTTGTAACTTGTGTACCCTACTTGGATATCTGTATTATTTTAATATTCCTATTATCTTGTAGTATGATTTCTTTGCTTCACAAAAGGCACATATTGAGTAATCTGACTCTGTGCTTCAGAATAGGTACATATAGTTTTCTGACTTTGCTTGTCAGATTAGGAACATAGAGAGTAAACTGATGTGTGTGTCAGAGTAGCTACATATAGAGTAATATGACTTCTGTGTGTCAGAGTAGGTACATGTAGAGTAATCTGACTTCTGTGTCAGAGTAGGTACATGTAGAGTAATCTGACTTCTGTATCAGAGTAGCTACATATAGAGTAATCTGACTTCTGTGTCAGAGTAGGTACATATAGAGTAATCTGACTTCTGTGTGTCAGAGTAGGTACTTATAGAATAATCTGACTTGTTTGTGTCAGAGTAGGTACATGTAGAGTAATCTGACTTCTGTGTCAGAGTAGGTACATATAGAGTAATCTGATTCTTTTCTTCAGAGTAGGTACATATAGTTTTCTGACCTCTGTGCTTTAGAGTAGGTACATATAGAGTAATCTAACTTTTGTGTGTCAGAGTAGGTACATATAGAGTAATCTGACTTCTGTGTCAGATTAGGTACATAGAGAGTAAACTGATGTGTGTGTCAGAGTAGCTACATATAGAGTAATATGACTTCTGTGTGTCAGAGTAGGTACATGTAGAGTAATCGGACTTCTGTGTCAGAGTAGGTACATATAGAGTAATCTGATTCTTTTCTTCAGAGTAGGTACATATAGTTTTCTGACCTCTGTGCTTTAGAGTAGGTACATATAGAGTAATCTAACTTTTGTGTGTCAGAGTAGGTACATATAGAGTAATCTGACTTCTGTGTGTCAGAGTAGGTACATGTAGAATAATCTGATGCCATTGTCAGGGTAGGTACATGTAGAGTAATCTGTCTTGTGTGTCGAGGTAGGTACATAGAGAGTAATCTTACTTATGTGTATCAAAGTAAGTACACATAGAGTAATCTGACTTGTGTCAGAGTAGGTACATAAATAGTAATCTTACTTCTGTCTTTCAAAGTAAGTACATATAGAGTATTCTGTGTGTCGGAGTTGGTATATATATGACTATATAAGTACGTGCAGAGTAAGATTCTTGTATATTGTCTTGGTATATTTAGTGAACTTCATCAGTTAAAAAATGTAACCAAAACTTAAATTTTATTCTCAGATTTCTATACTGGAACGATTCCCAGAGGGTTCATCCTTGACTGATTCAGAAGTGATGAGAGATTATCAGAAAGCCAGGTTTGTATTGGTAGTTAGCTACACATGGTTTGCTCTGATATCTACATTTCTTTTCAAACCTTTTAGCATCTTTTCTCACTTAGTGTCATTCTATTTCAGTATGATGGATTTTATTTGAATTTATTTTAGTTTGGTTTGATTAAAGAATGAATAACAACACTAATTTGATTGAAGGATGAATAACAACACTGGTTTGATTGAAAGATGAATAACAACACTGATTTGATTGAAGGATGGATAATAACACTGGTTTGATTGATGGATGAATAACAACACTGATTTGATTGAAGGATGGATAACAACACTGGTTTGATTGATGAATGAATAACAACACTTGTTTGATTGAAGGATGAATAACAACACTGGTTTGATTGAAAAATGAATAACAACACTGGTTTGATTGAAGGATGAATAACAACACTGGTTTCATTGATGGATGAATAACAACACTGTTTGATACTAGTTTTAGCATTGAAAAGTACTTCAGCACAACACCTGTTATATGATGCTTATGCAAAGTTAAGCTCCAAGTATGCACATATAAAGAATTGCAGAGAAACATATAGGCATATCTTCTCTACTTTACTCATTGGCCATAAGGAAGATCAAATGGCTGTCTCTCTCTTTCTGCTGAAATAAATACAATATCAGCATTACTTTTCAGCATTCAGTTGAAAAAACAAGTGATAGCTTTTGTGTCGTCTTACTGATTGGATACTGCTTTTTTACTGTATAAAAAAATTTAATTACATTTTACAGCTGCTCATCATTTTCACTGTAAAAGTAAAGAGGAGAATACTTGTCTTCCATTTTATTTTACCCTTGAAGGTGTATTGATTTCTGATAAGGTCCATTGTAACTGTGATGCAGGTTAGCTATCAGTGACATCATGTAATGTGCATCTGGCTGTTTGCACAAAGACTTGTAGACATTGTCTGATGTGGGATGTATGGCATCATATGAACTTATAATTGACCAGTCAGTTTTAACAGATTTTAATCTGCACTGCAACAAATTTCACACAGTTAATATTTTTTATCATTGTTGTGGTGGTAGTGTTTATGTTGTATATGATACTGCTTTATATTAATCACTTTGTAACCATGCAAATGCCCCAGCTGTATTATTTATTTTGTATTACAGAGTGCGGATTGAACAGCTTGAGAAGGAGAAAAAAGAATGGATATATGAACTGAGGATGGCGAGGCAACAAAGTGCTTCAGGAACTGATCTAGTGAGTTTTTTATTTGTATTGTTGATCCGTAATATTGAAGATTAAGTTGATGCAACTCCAGCAATTAAAGGAAGATTATTCTTTGTATGCTTTCCACAAAAGTGTAAAGGGCACATAGTGCTGTCATTATTGATCTTTTCATCCACATGTCTGTGAAGTGTTCAATTTAGATCACTTGTGACAGGGCATTTATATTCCATGAATATATTTATATTTTACTGCCAGTTTCCCAAGTCATGAGCAGTGATCTTTGACACAAAGTTGTCTTTTCCTGGGGTAGATGACCATTGTGCATGCAAATTCTACCAGTAAACCAGAAATGCATTTAGAGATGTCCTTGCCAACTGTATAATTGAAGAAACTATGGTTCAATATGCAAACAATTAAACAATACATAACATTTTGATGGAAAAAGGTTAAAAACAAACTCTACTCCAAGTTTATGTAGTGTTAACTTCCATACAAAACTCTGTTGCAATTTGTGAAGTTCTTGAGAAATTATAAGGAAACAAAATTTGTAATATACAAAATGCAAGGATTGATAAATATATATTTGCAAAACTATGGCAGTGGTACAAAAAACAATAAATCAAGCAGACGTGCCTTGCTTTCATAACATGGTTCATTGTTGTAGATGTTCTCAGCTCATATTTTCAGATAACTTGAAAACCAAAATAATAATATCCCATTCAGCATATATTTGATTACAGGCTTATCATATTTAATCCTGACATCAACAGACTGGATTTAAATCTGACTTTTCAATGTTTTAGACTGAAACAAAATTTTATTTGAACATATGCTGAAATTTAGATATTTTGTACAGTTGAGTTTGCTTGTCAACTTTAACTAGATCTTTTAGTTCCTAAGGATTTACTCATTTTCTCATCTTTACTTAGTCAATTAATGAATTGTCATTAGAAATTATAAGGTTAGGCTTTTAAGTCACAATATAACAAAATAAACTTGTAAGAAATACTTTTATAATATGAATCCAAAGCTGCAACTTTTGTCATAAGCTGTTTCATATTTTCTCCTTCTTAATTCAGGTGCAAAAGTTAAAATATTGAAATTTACAAATGCAAGTTTTAAAGTAAAGGCCATATTCTATGATTGTTAGACATGGACACACTCCTTATCATGTCTCCATTTTTCTTAGTTTGGAGATGACATGCTCACCAAGGCCAGCAACTATGACAAGGTGATGACAGAAAATATAGAACTTCGAATGGCGTTAAAATCAACAGAACTTGATAAGGATAAATTCAGACTTGATAATGAAAGAGTAAGAATATTTCCTATCACTAACAATATCAACAGTTTTATCTTTTTATTTTCTTGTTATGTTTTTGGTTTTATTTTTGAATATATAAAATCAGAAATATTCATGGGGATATAATGTTGTGGTGTTCATGGAAAATATCAATTTTCTTGGGATACAGTGTACAATGACACTGAGTATACTTATGCATGATTTATGATCCCACATGGCATTTGTTACATGGGCAATATATATATATATATATATATATATATATATATATATATATATATATATATATATATATATATATATATATATATATATATATATATATATCCTTTTTTTACTGTACAGCCTTGTTTATGCAAGCTTGTGGGGACATCATTGTTGTCACTTGTAAATAATATCTGCAGGGTGTGGTGTTGGTTTAGATAAATTGAAACTTGATATAGTTGAGACAATTAGCAATGATACTATTCTATCTGTCTGTTCATAATCATCTTGCACGTTTACATGCAATTTTGATCAGGCTTTTTCACTCGATGTGTTACTTTATTCTGGTTTCTATTTCAGATGAAAAAAGAACTTGCAAACTTTGGCCCAGAGTTCTTTGAAGAAATAGAAGATCTCAAATTTAATTATAAGCAGGCTTTGGAGAAAAACATCATCTTTGAAGAAAAATTAAAACAGTTGTCAAGACAGTTTGGAGTACAAATACCAGGATTTTAGCCTTAGTTTACAATTGCAATTTTGAATCATATAGCCATAAAATGGATATCTTGACTTCTGTCGTCTTTTCCATCTTTTTTTCTGCCATCCAAAGGAACTTAAAAAGAAATGATATGTTGTAATGATATACTTTTATTGTACAACATTTCAGGATATATTTAGGAGTTTTTGGTCACATATGGTTTGCAGTAGATCTTACATTTAAGCAATGTGGCATTCTGATTTATCAGAGCTGATTTATTACATGTATATAGTTCAAGATATGAAATTTGATGTCTACTTTTTCATTTCTGATAGCCAAGATACAAGACCAATGTAAACATATTACTGTGTTAATATCTGAAAACTATTAAAATTGGAATACAAATATATTTATGACATTTCTTTTTACCAGTGCTCTAATTGGCATATCAGTTCTAGAGTATGTCACATTTTGTGTGAAAATGGTGAGCTTAGTTAGTCCCATATACAAAAGTTTTACTGGAAAGATAAGGCATATAAATGTTCTGTAAGAATGTGTGTTGATCTTTTGGTTTTCTTTTTTATATCATATTGATGTTTTTGTCATTTAACATTGTCTATGATACCCATCCATAACATATTGACATCTATTTTTTATGTAAATGTAACAGTTTTTAAGATTCAGTTGTGCTTGTATGAGATACCCTTAAAATTGTATCCATCCTTGAGTTTATACAAGTGGTGACAACTTAAATACCTCTAATTATTGGTCATATTATAATTAATAATAAAACAAAGACAACAACAGAGCTGTATATAGTAACTGAATATATATATATATATATATATATATATATATATATATATATATATATATATATATATATATATATATATATATATATATATATATATATATATATATATATACATACACACACACACACCACAACCACAATGCCTGATCACATGCTCCAAACTCAGCCATCTGACTGGCTAAACATGACATCACATCCAAATTTAGCTACCAGCCCATTAATATTAATGACATCACGTCTGGTAGCAATAAACCTGGCTGACAAAGAGAGGTCCAAAAAAGGGGCTAGAGAAGGATGTACTGTGTATCATTCAAACTACATTTAATCACTTAAATTACAATATATATATATATATATATATATATATATATATATATATATATATATATATATATAGACACACACACACACACACACACACACATGGCTAGTGCAACTGCAAACTATAAAGACCCTTATTTGCCATCCCATAATATGTTGGCAGATTAGGGTAAATGTTTGTTCTGATGATTACTCCTATCAAACTTGGACCTGCCATATATGCAAGTCTCCAAACCTTTGATTGATACCTGAATGATTTTGCCATATGCACTCATATATAACACAAAGAAAACATAACACATAAAATAAAAAACAGACAATGGTAACAGGCCACTCCATCATAGAACTTGATTTGACTCCAAATCATTTTTAAACAAAATTTTGACCAATCAAAAGGTTATATTATATAGTTTAGTTTTCTGTGTCTAAAGTATCATTTGATTCACAGAATGCTAGCGCTTTAATGTTTATTTGAAATCAGCAAGCAACCAAAAGCAAGGACCATAACCTGCTAGCACCAATACATCTAAATATCTTAGAAGTTTTCATATTTCGGTGTTCATTACACAAGAGTAAATAAAGTACTTTTTCTTGTTTCCAGAGCATATATATTCTGTTTAAAGTACAACCGTATGTCAGACAAGCACTTGAAATTCATGTATAGTAATCATGTGTATGTGAAATATCAAGGTCCATGAATAGGCATATTTTCATAAAGATTTGACAAATATTTGTTCCAGTTATTTGTGGAGCTATTCCTTTTATAGATCTAGTTGTAGCAAGATAAATGTATTTTAAGTTTTTTAATTAGGTTACTATGTCTAGTATGCATTTACAGTAAAGATGCATGGCAAAATCCCAATGTCATGTGCATCTTTGCACTTGACTGCAAAATATTGGGCCAGCCTCATTCTCTCTCTCTCTCTCTCTCTCTCTCTCTCTCTCTCTCTCTCTCTCTCTCTCTCTCTCTCTCTCTCTCTCTCTCTCTCTCTCACGCAAATTAATCTGTCATTAAATTGTTTCCAAAGTTTTGTGTCAAACAGGTATTAAATGCATAACAGACAAATCAATGATGTATTTCTTTGCCTATTAAACAATAATAGAACTGCTATTAAAATTGTAAAACACACGCATGACATAGTATATTTGTGAAGCTGTAAGTGGTGTATTTCAGTTTAGCAGCTTATAAGTTGTATCATCTAATGTATCTAATGTACACTGTATCGAATGCAGAAAATGTTTAAAATGTGATACTCTGTTTTACTTGTTTCAGTATTTTTAGTGTATTTATATACATTCATATTTGATATCTAAATTGTGATATAAATGTTTGTCCCATTCCTATGTAAATGTTTTGTTTAGATACACACACATATATATATATATATATATATATATATATATATATATATATATATATATATATATATATATATATATATATATATATTTATTATGAAATAGACTACAAACATACACAATTTGAATAAAATTTGCTAATGTTTCTTCTACGTTCTCCCATTTTGTTTTATATAAGCTTTTATACTTCAAACAACTACAGGTATACAGATGAGTCAGCACAGATATTCATAATCATGTCTGCTTACAAATACGTACATGAAACCAGACATTGAAATGGGCTTAAATACACCACTCCCTCGATAATTCGTGGACATTGGGGTCCAAAAACATCGACCGTGATATAAGCGAGGGCGCTAGTTATCGAGGGACCTATAATAAACAACAAATATAACAATGGGATCGACACATAGGGAAAGGAGAAGGGCTTGGCATGTTGAATACTCAAAATAATAATCGCGCTAAGATTAACAGTGGATAAATATCTTTTCATATCGGTGTACTTTGTTTAGTGTTTTCTCACAGAGTAACATTAATTTCAGGACAACTTACAGTATATTGAGGAAATCATCTAAACATTATTCCTCCTGGTTTCCGTTTGCTTAGCATATGTACTTCACACATTGTATATTATGTCACTTAATTTTGTGGTGAATGGTATACATTCTAATTTTATTGTTTGATCCAAAGTAGACGGGTTTTTTTCAAATACAAAAGATCAACACATTTCGAAAAAACAATGTCAATCGAATGATGTGTAGATTTTTATTGTGGTAGAAGTAAAATGGAAGAAAAAAATTACAAGGTTTAACCATCACCAACATGAATTTAATGGGTCAAAAAATTTAAAACAACATAAATTAGAACACGATAACACTTGCGGTTTGTGACACGTTTGAGAAATATCACTTCACATTTCGAAAAAATGCAAATTTCACAATATGGATTCTATCTTTACAGGCAATACCGTATTTTCCGCCCTATAAGTTGCTCCTGCGTATAAGTCGCTCCTCTGCACTTACCACAATCATGTCTTTGATACCGCCGGCCATTGCATGCGACTTGGTAATTTCCAACTTCGTGTAAGAAATATTATTCAATTGTTTAAGAGTTATATAAAAGTCAGTATTACAATAGATTTTGACTTTGCCTTGAGTCATATTTGAATTGTTGAAAGTCCATGACCTGCAGCACGCTGTTCCACAATCCATTTTCATAGATTCTCCTCGAGAACTGGCCAACTTGCTTTGCCACTACAATTTCCCTTCTTGTTTTTTTTTGTTGACCTTAACTCATCTTCCATTTTTACACCAGTCACGCACAATCTTCTCGCTTACGTTGAATTTTCTTTCTGCTGCACAATTTCTGTTTTCTTTCGCAAATGCTACGACGTTTAACTTAAATTTTGCATCATATTTTTTATAGTTGTTGGTGCCATGATAAAGGGCACAAATTTAATTTAAAACCAAACTTATTGACTTACGCTAATATAACAATTTTAAGTCATACAACGTTATTGTGAAACTATATTTTAATAATACTCCATTGTATGAATGGTATGTATTTATATATTGGTCATTTCCACAACCCAAGCGAACTTCAAAGGCACTTTAAAAGCTACAGTGATTTTAATACATTAACGAAGACCTTGCGAATTCACCTAATAATTGAAACTTCACCAGCCTTTCAGTTATTTTTTTTTTAATTACTGGTACTTTGAAGTTCTCTCCATGAAGCCAGTCTTGGCTTAATCCAGAGTTTAAAACTAGAGCAATCATCATAGGAAATATTCACAATATGTTTTTTTTTTTTAATAACCAGCCATTGCGAAAACAACCTAAAAAATGATTGTGTGTTTTTATAAACTACTATTAAAGTAAATTATGAAGCGCTACCAGAGGTCTCGGAAACTCTTTACAGGGACATAATTCCTTGTTTAAAATAACAAAAGAATCCCAGTTCTGCATTCACTATTTATTTGAATACATCAAAAGAACATGACGCAATAGCTGGGTGGCAAGTTCAATGGACTTTGACTAGCAGCTTGGGTGGGAAAATGTGCTGAAATTTACAAGGACTGAATTTAGAGACAAAAAGATTCTAAGATGTACATGCCGAATAATAAAGGAAATACAATGGCAATCATTATTTGAATATGTTTTTTTATTTATTAATAACAACAAATTTTAACACATATATAACTAAATATTATTTGACTATTTAATTTGATAATCTTATAGTCTAATACTTAGGTGTACCGTATGTAAGTTTCCAGCAATTGGCTTGCCCGTATACCGGCAGATGCATGTAGCTAAAGCACAGCATCACTGCGCATCAGTCACATTCGTTAAAAAAACCCGGAAAATACGGTAATAACCATTTTCGATGATAAAAACGAACTGTGTATCAAGGTTAAATTTGCCAATTTACAATTTCTTATCATGGCTTTTTTCATGTTTAACACATTTTAAAATATATTTTTCTTGGAAAAAAATCGGGAGTTGTTGAGGGAATAAAATTCCAGCTAAGCAACATTTGTCAATAAATTGAATAAGATTTAGTCTGTAAAAATGTATTAATATTATTTGATATTTTAACCTGGATGTAAAATGGACAATATAGTGTTGTTAATGATTTGTTTGTGGTTGTAGTAAGATGCAGAGTTTAACCCAAATGACATTTGTATTCTGCTGCTATCAAGAAACAAGGCTCCAGGAACAACACCTTTTTGGGAGGTGGCCAAATTTAAGAAAGTTGTGAAAGGTGTTAAAAGAACTTTTTGATAGGTGTTTGATCCATTTTATTGCAAGCTCCCTTATTGGTTGTATTCTTTCACACTCAAAAAACAAATGGTCGATGGTTTCTGTTTTGCTGCAGTGTGTGCATAGCTTGGACTTTGAAATCCCTTTAAGGTACATATTATAATTAACAGGTACTATATCATGAATAGTTTCAAAACAAACATCTTTAGCAATGGGATCAATGAAATTATAGTGTAGATTTTCCCAAACTGAGTGAAAATCTAGGTTATATATCTCTTTTAACCTTGGGGACTAGATTAAAATTTTTAAAATCTAACTGATAAATAGTTTTTGTTTTATTTTTAATGAAAAAGAAATCAGGTTTGTGTTTTAAGAATATTTTTAAGACTTTTAGGCAGTTTTGGTAAAATTAGGGAACGTTTAAAGTACTTGTATGTATGTGTATATTTATTCAATGCTAATTTGGAATTCAGATGTTTAAGTGGTAACCCAGTCTAGTATCTAGCAAAAGATCTCCATTTGCTTGGATAGTTGTCATTTATTAATTTTTTAATGTGTTGAATTCTTAATGGCCTTATCTTACATTTAATGTTAATACTGTCCTCCATAAACAAATTGTAACAAATTGGCCTCGCAAGGGGTTCATATTGGGCATTTCATAATGATATAAAAATATAACTACTAAATAATTTCAAATAATGTTCAGGGAGATCTATGACAATTGCTATGTACATGTACCACAAATTACTATACACTAACAGATTAATTACATGATGCTTCGATACAAGAGATAGCCTTCTGCTTTTCCATAAATCTAAGTTTGTTTCTAGTTTTGTATGTATTATTTTCCAGTGGTCGTCATTGCCAAAGAGAAAGCCAACTATTTTTTTTATTTGTAAATCTGTAATAGCCTAAAGAGGTGGTCATTCCAACTTTACCATTTCCACATGAAAAGTCCATTTTAATTTGAGACATTAAAATTTGCTCAAGAAGTTAGGTAACATAATTGCAACCAAAATAATGATTTTTCAATACAGCAGAAGCCTGTACTGTCATCAGCAAATAAAGATATTTTACAGGATTATGTTATACCATGAATTTGGAAGAAAATGATTTCCTTTTTGATCTTAGTTTAGCAGCAAAAGGTTCAATTACTAATACATATAGGAGTGGAGAAAGGCTATGTCCTTGATGCACACCTCTTGAAATAGGAAAAGGTTTTGACACAGTTGTTTACAATAACAAATTAGTATATATCAGTATAAAATATTGAAATATATTTGATGAAATTTGCATGGAAACTGAAAGATTCTAAAGTTTTCAACATGAATTTGTAGTTAACTCTTTTGAATGCCTTTTTCTGATCTAGGCAGATGAAGGCACAGGGGATTTCTTTTTTCTCTATATAATCACAGATATTTCAACTCAAGTGGCCATTATAAAAAAATTGTGCATCCTTTAACTCCACACGTTTCTGAACAGAAAGGAAAATAATATATTTTTTACACAATACATGAGGAATTCTTATTTTAAATACAGGAAAAATTGCTGATAAACAGGTGTTTCAAAATTAAGTAACATGGTAAATTAAGAAACATAAAATATTTAGAAAAAATTGAGATGAAAGACAAATTTTATGACATTAATGTGCATGTGTGTGACAGTAGGTTTACATGTACATCCTGCCCCAAAGTCTTCATTTCAGTTTCAAACCCTGTATGTTTATATATATATATACATATATACATGTAAATAAAATATATCTGTTTCTATCTATCCTATTGTATCTATTTCCCTTTCATTCATCTCCATACCTGCCTTATTTTTGACTTGTCAGATGATATTTGTATATTTTGCTGGTGTTTTGTCACACTTTACTATTTTGTCTATCTGTCTGTTGATATGTTGTTTCATTTGATCTTTTATCTTACTGCATTATGATCTTTAAGGGTACTTATACCAAACTAGCTGTGCTTTAATTTGTAAATTCAACCATATTTATGTACGTAACATCCATGTTTATAAGTTCATTTAATTAAGAATGGATGGTTAATAAGGTACAATTTAAACAACACTGCCTCTTTTATCAAATATATTAGCTGTGTATTAGAAAGAATTGGCAGTTTTCAATGACCACATGTACCTTATAGATAAATATTTTTATGTCACACATTTTTGTGTAGCCACTGCTTCCAATATCACATCATATTTATTGACTTAAAAGTCATGTTCAACTATAATCAACATTAACACTGACCTGCCATTGCAATATGGTCTACATTGTTTGTTTTAATGGTTAGTCCAAACAAACTGCATCAACTCAGATCTGCAAGCACATTAAAGTGATGGCAGATATGGGTATATGTATTTGAATACTACTTATACATGGATATATATGGTAATCACAAATTAGTACTGACCTTCTATATGTCATGACTATCCATTTGATCCTAGAAGCTTGTAGCAAGACTGTCCATCTATCCCTAGAAGCTTGTTAGCTAAATTATCAACCTGATCCATGAAGTCTGTTAGCAAGACTATACATGTCCCTAGATGCTCATTTGCAAGAATGTCAATCTGTCCCTAGAGGCTTTTTAGCAAGACTGTCCATCTGTCCCTAGAAGCTTGTTAGCAAGGCAGTGCATCTGTCCCTAGACGCTCATTAGCAAGAATGTCAATCTGTCTCTAGAGGCTTTTTAGCAAGACTGTCCATCTGTCCCTAAAAGCATGTTAGCAAGGCAGTGCATCTGTCCATAGACGCTCATTAGCAAGAATGTCAATCTGTCCCTAGAGGCTTTTTAGCAAGACTGTCCATCTGTCCCTAGAAGCTTGTTAGCAAGGCAGTGCATCGGTCCCTAGACGCTCATTATCAAGAATGTCAATCTGTCCCTAGAAGCTTTTTAGCAAGACTGTCCATCTGTCCCTAGAAGCTTGTTAGCAAGGCAGTGCATCTGTCCCTAGATGCTCATTAGCAAGAATGTCAATCTGTCCCAAGAATCTTGTTAGCAAGACTGTCCATCTGTCCCTAGAAGCTTGTTAGCAAGGCAGTGCATCTGTCCCTAGACGCTCATTAGCAAGAATGTCAATCTGTCCCTAGAAACTTTTTAGCAAGACTGTCCATCTGTCCCTAGAAGCTTGTTAGCAAGGCAGTGCATCTGTCCCTAGATGCTCATTAGCAAGAATGTCAATCTGTCCCAAGAATCTTGTTAGCAAGACTACATCTGTTAGAAGCTTTTTAACAAAGTTGTCCATATTTCCCCAGAAGCTTGTTTAGCAGGAATGTCAATCTGTCCCTAGAAGCTTATTAGCAAGACTGTCCATCTGTCCCCAGAAGATTGTTTGGGAAGACTGTGCAAAAACATTTGAGGTTAGCAAATTAAATGTCTTACAGTAAACTTATTTGTATGACTATGTTAATAACTGAAGAGATTTTTAACCCATAACAGCATTTTTTCATATTTTTTTCTCTATGTTTTGATTTTTATTTTTTGGACAAAAGTCTTGTTTGCATAATTCAGTAAAACTGCCTTGGAACATACTAATTTAATTGCTGTTATATTTGTGATTGTATATTGATGACCTGATTTTATTTTCAGGCATGAAAACAATAATTGTATATATTTTGTAAATTTGTAGACATTTTGGAAAAAATACTTTAAACACTTGTAAGTACTATTAAATAAAGAAAGCATTTGATGTAGACAAATATTTATGCTTTAATGGTGTGATTTAACTGTTTCCAATCTCCTAGTCTTTAATACAGAATCCAGATTTCAAGAAATTTGCTGATTCTGCAGTTCAAAATATTTAAGAAGAATATTTGCAGCATACTCACCCCAAACAACCCTTTAGATATAAATCCTTTGTTTTTCAGGGTGAGCTCTGGACTGTGTAGTAGAGCAAACGAGGTACAGGAATGTATCTATGTAAATTAATTAAAGAACCATTTATAGTAATTAACATATTTTGAAGTTGAAATGTCGATGTTATTAGGGACAAGATATTAGAGTAATTGATTCTAATTAGCAGCAGTAACTTATATATAGACTGAAAGGAAATAAAGATTGTATAATTCAACTTGGATAACCTTCACCTCTAAAGCACATTTGTTTCAGTTTAAAAGTAAGTGTAAATATGGACAGAGATGTAGTAATAATTTACATGTTAGCAAATGAACTTATAGAAAAATCATTATTGAGAAATTAGAGGATTCATTTAACATGTGAAACAGATTTCTATATATGAAGCACTCGGTATAGAGAAATATTGATACCAACATGTCTTCTGTGAAGTCCTCAGCTTGATGCATATGAAAGGAAACAATCAATAACAGAAGGAAACTTTGAACTTGAATTTAGTTTGGTGTAAGTTAACAGTTAAATATGTTTGTTTCCTGCTAATTCCCCATCTAACTTATCATCACAATGAAGAGAATATTTAGATAACAATTTAATTTAAAGACCATTACTGTAAGCAATTTTTTCCATTTTTACATGTATTAATAACTTCTGAACAAAACTAATATTAGCACAACTCAAATGAAAATAATGAGATTGACAAAATAATTTTAATAAGCATACTTATATGTATATTTAGATGACTTGATTACCTTTCTGTGCAATTATAGCACATTTAAAATTCTGTACAAAATTATCATTTTGGGAATAACCATTCTTTTTGTTTGCAGTGTTTTACAACATAAATCCAGTTCTCTTGACTGTCAGTTCTTATTTAGACAACAAGAAACACCAGACTCTAACCCTGAAGTTATGATGTCATATTCAATATATGACATCATGACGTCATGGTGATATTACAAAACAATATCAAAGCAAAGTGGCTAATTTTTACTTTCTGAGGGTTTAGGATTGACTTTTTAAAGAAATGTTTTAATAATATTTTTACATGAAGCAAATATTTGAAAATTGTACTCAGAAAATTTTCTGAAAAGGTATGTCATTTTATATTTTTTTATGTCTCTGATTTTATATTTTTGTTTAAAGACATGTATTAAAAGCACTTCTTTTTTTCTTTTATCCAATAGGCAAACTTTGTTTCCACATTGTCCATGGACCATAAAATTTAAATCACTAGTATTTCTACACCTTTCTGCAAATGAATACATAGGTAAACAATATTTAATTGCAGAAAGAATATACTGTATTTAAGTGGAAAATTGAAAGTTTTGTTTAAATTTGTTATTTCTATTTTGTAAAATCTTCTTCATTCAGATATGGAAGTAATGCAGCAAAAGTTTGGGTCTGCAGTAAATAAGCAGTACAGAACCAAGGAAGATGCTGCCAAACTGATGGCTGAGTATTGGAAACTGAGGAAAGAGCTCACAAAAGTAAGTGCTCATATTACGATAGTCTACTTAGTGTTTTGGTAGATAATAACCTATCATGGACTGAACATATCTAACATATCAGTAAAAAAGTCAATTCAAGTTTATGGCTTCTCAGTAGGATAAGACACTTTCTTCCGGAAAAGCACAGAAAACTATTTTATAACAGTTACATACAACCCTATTTAGACTACTGTAATACAGTATGGGGTAATTCAAATGATAAAAACTTAGCAAAGCTGGCACATCTCCAAAAAAGAGCTTTTGAGTTAATATCAATCCAGAAAGAAAGCAAGGAAAATTTTGTTGGTAAGTTAAAAATACTACCTATTAAAGACCAAATCTGTTTAAGAAAAGCCAAATTAATGTACAGGATAGCCAATAATAGTGCTCCTGAATATTTACAATCACTATTCAAGTATAGGCTACATGGAAATACTCCCCACCTGTGATCAATGTCTACCAAACATTACAAAATTCCCAAACCAAATAAGGAATTATTTAAAAAAAGTTTCCAATACTCTGGAACTTTGCTCTGGAATAATATTCCAGTTGAGATTAGAAATGCCCACTCTATTTCCTCTTTCCAAACCCAGTATATACAATGGCTTCAGAGATGCAGCAAAAATAATTAAATTCCTTTGAATGAGGGCCTCAAGGTAGATTAGTTCTTAAGTAATTGAGTTACCCTCTTTAAATAAAGTCATAATAATAATATTATTATTACTAAGGCAGGTTTGATTTAAATTAAATTCTGTTTTTAAAAGGCACACTCAAGTAACTATTGATAATAATCTTTATTTGTACGATAACATTTTCTACTTATTATGTATTTGGCAATTTATTCATTGCACTTTTAGAAGCTGGTATTGTTTAGTTTGGCAAAATTCATTTTCCCTATTTTAATGGCTGTCAAGGATAGTGTACTTTAGACAAATTCAGGTTGAGTTTTGGAGCACAAGGGAGCAGTTATTTTAATTAGCAGTGTGCTAAAATCATTTAAAATTTCCAAAAGTATGATATCCAAAGAAATTTCAGCCATATTACATGAAAGTATCATATAGGTATGCCAACATTCTCTCCACTGTACATGTTTAAAATGCAAAAAACTTCACCTTACATACATCACTCTCTCAAAAGTACATAACTGGTGAGTGCCAACTTTGTAGCTGGGCTCCATCTATATGGTATGTTACATAAACTGATTGTAGCAAACCAAAGTGAATGAAACCAATTTTACAAAGATGAAACAGTGAATTGCTACCTTAATTGCATTAAGTCACATAATACATGTTTTTTCTCCTTCACAGGAAATAAACAGCAATAAAAAACGATGCATCCAAATAAAAAATCATAAGCTTAAGAATGAACAGCTAAGCCGAAAAATGAAAGAGTTACAGAAAGAACTGGAAACTGAGGAAGCTAAGTGGTCCAGTAGACTGAAAATGTATACCAAGGGATGGAAATCTTATGTCATCACACGCAAGTATGAGGAGAAGATATTGGGAATCGAGGCTGAGCTTGAAAAGAGGGTACTCATAGTAAAGAAGGCTTATATAGAAGGCTTTTATAGTGTATTACTGACCAGGCTGTTTTAAGGCCTTATGATAGAATGCTTGATTTGCAATTTGGAAGGACTGAGTTGAATCCCCATTTAAGATGTTTGATTGGGGTCATTGCATCATTCCCTTCCTCTCATGTTTCTATGAGAGTTATCCAACTTGTATTAGTTATTGGCAGTGTGATATTTTAGCCAGTTGTAAAAGCATATCTGAATAAGATTCAGAACTGAGTCAGAGTAAATGGTGAGCATCACAGACATCAAGACATATACAGCACATTACTAAACAAGCTGACTGGTAAAAGTGTTTGAGCAGACGGAAGTAATTATTTTGCAACATGTGCGCCTTGCTTATTTTTTAATGGTGGTACTTGATTGAAGTCATGATCATGATTCATATCATTTTATTTTACATTTTGGGTATTATGTTACTCTTAGTTTTGATGCTGTTATTTTGATACACTTAAGAGCAACTCAATTTAATTTCAGGCATAATATAAAAAGGACAGACAAACAAACAGAAGAAGTATAGCAGTCTGGATATAGAGTAATACAAAACTGGGTTTTTTTGTTGTTAAAAATGTAGCACTTATAATTTTAATTTCATGCTGATGTTTCAATTTTGTTTATTTACTTTTTGAAATATTTAAAGAATTTTGATTTTTACAGATTTTGGTCACAGATATAGCAAAAATGAAAACCCTGTGAAAAAAAAAAACAGTATGTCAGTGTTAGTGCAGACGAATCAGCCCAATGACAAAGTTTCCTAATATACAAATCAGATAGCAAGGTTCTAATTCAGAAAGAGGCAATTAATGGTTCATGGTCATCATTGATTATTTCCTGGCAAATTTTTAATTTTTATTTGTTGATCATTTATAAATATTTTACAGAAAATCTTTGATGTAAACTATCTACATTAATGGTCATTAGTCAAGTTTTTCAGCAGTAAGCATAGTTTACTGTACAGAAAGAATTGTAAAACTACTGAAAACTGGATTTAATCCAAAAAAATTTCATACAATTTTACCCTTGATTATTTTAGAAACCATATATATGTGCTTGTAAGTCAAGTCCATCTGCAAATTGCATGGACAAAGACCTGCCATCACAAAATGCACTGGCAGATATGATTCTGTGCAGATTATTAAGACTGATTTGTATAACAAACAACATAGACCCTGATAGGCTTGCAAATTATGTCAAATTATCAATTCAAAAATTGTCAATGGTATCTTGCTTTCATTCGGACTTGTATAGGAGCATATATGGCACTAACATTAAAAGCTACCAGTAATTCAACTCAGATAGAGTTGTCAAGGTGCCTAAGGTGGGTGCAGTTTTAGGTCCTATGAGTAGTTACTGCTCACATGTGATTGACCAGTGGATGAAGTTTATGAGGGTCAGTTCTAAATTACACCTGGTTTCATCACCCTTTGCAATGCATAGATAAATAGAAGCATTTCTTGCAAGGTAATAACAGCGGTGTGTAACAACATTTGCATGCTGTAGTACTAACACAACATCAAGAAGACAGTGTAAAGATGCTAATTGTTTAATTTGATTAACAAAATAATGATTTAAAAGAGGTAATGTATTTCAAGCATAAAAATACGTGTTTTGAGTATTCATTCTGATGAGTGCTTTAATATGTCCTGCTTGAGTATTCATTCTGATGAGTGCTTCAGTATGTCCTGCTTGAGTATTCATTATGATGAGTGCTTCAGTATGTCCTGTTTGAGTATTCATTCTGATGAGTGCTTCAGTATGTCCTGCTTGAGTATTGATTCTGATGAGTGCTTCAGTATGTCCTGTTTGAGTATTTATTCTGATGAGTGCTTCAGTATGTCCTGTTTGAATATTCATTCTGATGAGTGCTTTAGTATGTCCTGTTTGAGTATTCATTCTGATGAGTGCTTCAGTATGTCCTGTTTAAGTATTTATTCTGATGAGTGCTTTGGTATGTCCTGTTTGAGTATTTATTCTGATGAGTGCTTCAGTATGTCCTGTT
Source organism: Potamilus streckersoni (assembly GCA_016746295.1). Taxonomy (NCBI): domain Eukaryota; kingdom Metazoa; phylum Mollusca; class Bivalvia; order Unionida; family Unionidae; genus Potamilus; species Potamilus streckersoni. Next base: position 361,617 of record JAEAOA010000086.1, on the reverse strand, counting down.
TGAGTATTCATTCTGATGAGTGCTTCAATATGTCCTGTTTGAGTATTCATTCTGATGAATGCTTCAGTGTGTCCTGTTTGAGTATTTATTCTGATGAGTGCTTCAATATGTCCTGCTTGAGTATTCATTCTGATGAGAGCTTCAATATGTCCTGCTTGAGTATTCATTCTGATGAGTTCTTCAGTATGTCCTGTTTGAGTATTCATTCTGATGAGTGCTGCAATATGTTCTGTTTAAGTATTCATTCTGATGAGTGCTTCAGTATGTCCTGCTTGAATATTCATTATGATGAGTGCTTCAATATGTCCTGCTTGAGTATTCATTCTGATGGGTGCTTCAGTATGTCCTGCTTGAGTATTCATTCTGATCAGTGCTTCAGTATGACTTGCTTGAGTATTCATTCTGATGAGTGCTTCAATATGTCCTGTTTGATTATTTATTCTGATGAGTGCTTCATTATGTCCTGTTTGAGTATTCATTCTGATGAGTGCTTCAGTATGTCCTGTTTGTTATATTCATTCTGATAAGTGCTTCAGTATGCCCTGTTTGAGTATTCATTCTGATGAGTGCTTTAATATGTCTTGCTTGAGTATTTATTCTGATGAGTGCTTTAGTATGTCCTGTTTGAGTATTCATTCTGATAAGTGCTTCAATATGTCCTGTTTGTTAAATATTCTACCATAAAAAGTAATGTTTAAAATATTTTTGTTACTTTATTTCAGGATAAGCTCCAATCTGATGCAAGGATCCTTTTAAAAGAGTCAGCAAAAAGGGAACTGAAACTGATACACCAGAAAGAGGAATTGCAGAATAAGGTCCACTTTATCTTTAAATGAGACTACTACTACTACTACTACTACTACTACTACTACTACTACTACTACTACTACTACTACTACTACTACTATGATTACTAATACAACTACTACTGCTAACAACAATAATAATAATAATAATAATAATAATAATAATAATAATAATAATAATAATAATAATAATAATAACCTCATTAGTTCAATTCTTTTAATCATCTCTAAGACTCCTTACTTTTTCAAGATTTTTTTTCTTCCAATAAATGTGTTTTTTGTGGCTGCACAATGTCAGATCTTTATGTAGTTTATTATTATAAATGTGTATCAGTCAATACAAGTTAGAATTTTCAGAAAAAGTAATTGTAAAATTGAAAGTCCTTTAAGAAAAAAAAGCTATACTTTCAATTTCTTTTAATTCTCAGATTTCCATACTGGAGCAATTTCCCGATGGTTCATGTTTGACAGATACAGAAGTTATGAAACAGTATCAGCAAGCCAGGTTAATGTTAACTTACGTCTATAATTTGCTTATGTTGTTATATTTAAATTTCTATTTGTTTTTATGTTATACTTTTAAGAACAAATACATGATGATATCTGTAGAACTAGACAGTGTAGATATGAGTGCATATAAAAAGTGTAAAAAAAAAATAACTCTCTAACTTGGATTGCTGATTTTTTAAATGTGAAGACATGGAGCTGTTTTATTCTGTTTCATTGTACTTTTCCACTTTTCTAAGATATGAGATTATTGTGATACTCAAAGTCAGTGTATCTGTGTATCAGACAGTTACCATGGCTACCACTAAATTACTGGACAAAAATTTACAAATCTTATTTTGCACATTTAGAAACCATATGAAGGCAGGTATTTAAATTCCTGTCTCCCTTCCTTGGGTTCTATGGGTCGATCCATCAGAGATAAATTCATGGCTTCCTCCTTTGGAATCTATAAAACAGTTCAGAGGTAAAGTGTACTTTGTGGCTACAGTCCTGGAATACTATGGAGAAGAATATACAAAAAGCCACCAATCCACAGGAAGCTACTGGCAAATTTTGTTTAAAAAAATCCCCACATTGGCCGAGTACAGTAAAGTCAGTGGTACATGAATGCAATCATGCCTATCCATCCACTCATACTTTTGTCATGAATTTGGTTTTTAAAAGACATTTTTTCTGAGGTTTGTTGAATTTTAACCATGATTTGGTGCACAGCTATATACTGAAGTGACATAAATTTGATCTCAGGCCATCCATATAATCATTAGGTGTAGTTACAATCACTAATTACCTGCCATGACTTTCATTTAAAAGTCTGACTTTATTGAAGATTTGTTTATATCATCCACATTTGGCATGCACCTTTAACCTGAGGAGGTCTTGGAATGGGTTTGATCTTTAGTATTCTATACAATTTCTATGAGTTATTCCCCTTTAAAATATAGCAACCTAAACTTCATTCCCCAATTATTTTCCTCATGACTTTGGTTTCCATAAGGTAACTTTATTAAAATTGTTGACATCTCAACCAAATTTGAAACATAGGCTTTAGAATAAAGACCATGAATGAATTAAATTTCCAGTGTTTGGCATTTGAGTGCCCATTGTCCTTACTTTGGTTTCTATTGTGTAACTTTTCAATTAAATTTGGAATTCAGATCTCTATTTACCAAACTTTAAATGAGTTCAATTACCAGCATTTCATGGCATTATTTACTGGAGTTATGACCCACTAATTGCCTGTCCTCCTGACTTTGCATTTCACAGCATTTCTTTACAAGGCTTTATTGGATTTAATCTAAATTCAGCATTATGGATTATACTCATGAGATATTCAATGAGTTTAATTTCAATTCTTTCATATTATTGTTAGTTAGAGTTATGGCTCCTGATTGACACTTCCTAACTTTTACTTTCACAGCACAACTTTATTAAATAAAGGTTGGATTTCATCCAGATTTAACATGTACTTCTATACTATGAATGAATTGGATTTCCAACTTTGTCATCATTTAGGAGAGTTATGACCTCTGAATGTCCATCTCCTAAATTTGGTTTTCTAACACAGGTCCTTTTGTTTTTCAATCCTAAGCAAATGGTAGTGAATACAGTACTTTATAATGCATCCATTTCTGAATGCTCTTGATGAGTTTGTTTATATTTCATTAGGCAAGAATGCAACTCTTTGAGAGAAGTAATAGCACATATTAATTTAAATATATGGCTTAAAATTGTATTCCATAAACAGATTATTATTATTATTGGTTTTTATTATTGTTTAGACTCATTTTTGGGAAACCATAGAAATGTAAATTGGATTTATCAAAGCCTCCTATCATATGCTTATATTCTATTGCAGATTGAAAATAGATCGGTTAGAGAAAGACAACAAGGAATTAATACACGAGTTTAGGCTGATGAGACAACAAAATGATTCAAGAACTGATTTTGTGAGCATTTTATCTGCATTGTTTTACTTTTGATAGCAGTGATTCATTTACAACCCATATGTCAATTTATTGGAGATTATTCTTTGGATGCCCTGCCACAAAAGTGTAAGGACCACATCCACCTGGTATCATTCGAGAAACCTATGTAAGCATTATTACAGCATGTAAGTGTTAAATTCATTACAATTTTCTCGGAAAAAGGTAAAAAATCATATTTGATTTTTACCATAATATCAAGCCCTATACTAAATTTGGTTTTAATTCATTAAGCCACTGAAAATGAATTTAATGGAAATTTGTGACATATGGGATGCAAGACAAATGGCAACACTACAGCTGCTTCCTTCATTCATTATGATGGAAACACCCGATAAAATGTCATGTCTCCAGATGTTGGTAAAAAATCAACATCCTTTTAGGATTTTAAATTTTAATTCCTAAGATGACCCTTTGGCTAGCTAGCTAGCTAGCATCTGACAAAGTGATCTACCAATTTATATTGTGCAAAAAGTAGGCCATGTCGAATGTATAGCACATCATAAATGATATCTGCCCCTCAGTCACACAACAGTCTGAGCACAATTTTTTTAAATCATGCTCAAGCTTTTAAATTGTTACTCTGAGTGAAATTTGAAAGAAAACAGTTATTGTGTATCTTATTATAAATATCTCTAATTACCAGCAAAATTTCAAGATCTATTAAAGATTTTAAGTATTCTTCAAATCTGGAGTTCATAGTCAACATTTACGTGACCATGAGGCCTGTTACTTCAAGACATTTTTCCCTATCTATCTTAAAACAGCATCCACTTAAAACCATTCTTATTAATGTATGAAGTTATTTTGAGAAATTCAGAGATATTTAAATTGTATTAGGTCAGACAGACAATAGATTACTCATTTCTGCACACTTATTGTTTTCTCATATCTAATGCAAGCCTTTCTACAGTCAAAAAAAGGATATACTTTGCATTTCAAAAGAACAGTATAAATTCTATTGACTCTTATTGATCAATATATAAGCAAAACAAAATTTAAAAAATGTGCATAAACACATGCACAGACTGAAGTAAATATTAATTTTTTTTTAGTCAGCATCATAGCATTGCTGCAATGCAAATTTTGTACTATATTGGTTGTGAGTTCCAAGCCTGCCACTGCATCAGCCTGACCAGGCTACAGTGGCAAATGTATGAACAAGGCACTATACTCCATTTGTATTGGCACCTACTGGAGGAAAATGACAAATGTGAAACTAATTTAAATTGAAGTTTAATATTAGGAGGTAAATTAATGGTACATAAATAAAACATTAAATTTCAGTAGAATTGTTTTGAATGCTTTATGTCAGATATTAATAACATTTTCCATTCTTTTTCTAGCATGAAATGTTGACAGATCTTCTTGCTCAGGCAACCTAACACATTTTCTTCTCAACTGTTTTGTTAAATAATTATTTCACAAGCATTCTCACCACACTCAAATGACAAACATTCATCATCATCATTAGAAATCCCTTAACCTAAGAGGTCACTGGGACATAAAAGTTGACTTTACAGCCAATTCTCTCCATCTTTCCCTGTTCTCTACTGCCCTTTGGGAATCTCCAAATCCCATGCCTGTCCACTCTTTATTGTTGTCTTCCCACCTCTTTTTATATCTGCGTCTTCTTCTGCACCCTCACACTGTGACTTGCAAGATTGCTTTTGCCAGTCCAGATGATCTTGAGACATGACTGTACCACTTCAATTTGTGCTTTTTTACAGTGGTCAAGAGGTCTTCATAGGATCTGATGGCTCATTGGATCCTGTTGTGGACTTTGTTGGTTACATGGTTAATGTATGAGATGCCAAAGATCTTGTGGCAGCATCTCATTTTGAAGGTTTGAATCCTTCTTTGTAGATCTGATGTGAGCATCTATGTTTCACAAGCATACAGAAAGATGGATGTGACCTTGATCACATCAGCCCTATTTTGGAACCCAAAGCAATGTTGATATTTTTCCATATTGGTTACTGTTGCAGTTGTCTGGGCATCCAAAGTAGTTCTGGTTTGGAGCCCTCATCTGTGATAATTGATCCCAAGTAATTGAAGCTTGTGACTCTTTCCAGCTTCTGTCCACTGACCTTTATTTCTGCACCAATGCCATTGGTGTTGTTTGTAATCAATATTTTTTTTTTGGAACTAATCTTTATAACATATTTTGTGGGGTATTGTGTCAAGATGTTTAACCAAGTCAACCAGTTCTTTTTATCTCCTGCTAAATCATCAATATCATTTGTGAAGCAAAATGTTGAAGAGTGTAGCTGACAATATACATCCATTAGACTCCAATTCTTGTTCAAAACCAATCTCCTCTACTGCCATTGATGAGAACAGTACTGGTGACTTTGTCAAAAGGTGCTCAACAACCTGTACCAAGTTTGAGTTGATCTTGTACATCAAAATTGTTTCCCCATTTGGCTACATACCACACCATATCAAATGACATTTTTAAATCTATAAAGACATGGTATAGATTGTGCTGGTACGGAAGAGATTTCTAGCAAAGGAGTCTGAGACTGATAATTTGTTCTGTGGTGCTACTTCCTGCTCAGAAGCCTGACTGCTCTTCAATAATAATTTTCTCTGCTTTTGGAATTACTCTATTGAGAATTATCTTCAGCATGACTTTGCCTGGGTGACTGATTAAACTGATGGTTCTTTAGTTTTGGCATAGCTGTAGGTTTCCTTTCTTGGGGAGCACAATGACCAAGAACTGAGTCCATGTGGTGGGCCATTCTTCTGTCTGCTTGTTGCAGATTATTGTTAGGACTGTGACTATCTCTTCTCCTCCTGCTTGAATGAGCTTTGCTGGTATGTTGTCAATACTGGCTGACTTTCCTTTCTTTTGTGACCTAACTGCAATTTCTACTTCTTCATTAAGAATAGGGTGGTCATCAATTTCTTCTGCCTGAGGGCAATTTAGTAGTGCTGGATCTCCTTGGGTTTTATGATTGTACAATTCTGAGCAGTATTCTGTCCAATGCCTGAGGATCTCTTGGTCTTCTGTGAGGAATTTTCCAGATTTGCCTTGGATGGTGGTAGTTTTCCCTTGTTTATGGTTTGTGAGATCTTTCACCAGTTGATATGCCATTTTGCTGTCATTTCTGCTTCAGACTGTCTTTGATTTTGCAGCATTGTCTTTCTATCCAGGATTCCTTTGCCTTTTTCATGCTTTTCCTGAACATGTTTATCTCTCTGTATTTTTCTTTCCCTTTTTCAGTTCTCTTCTTTTGTTGCATAGTTCAAAGACATCTTTTGTGATCCAATGTTTCTTTGTTCAACAATATTTGCTAATGATCTTGCTAGCTGTGCTAGTCATAGCTGTGTTGAATGTAGTTGTTAAGGACACTAGGTCAGTGTCTTGGCTGTCCAGAGTTATAAAAGGTGCAAATTTACCACCTATCATTGCTTTGAATGTTTCTGCAACTGTTGGATCTTTCTTAAGGTCAAATCTGGTTCTTGCATGGTTAGGCTTTTTGATCATTTTCAGATGGAGGTGATACGTTGTCTCATGTAATGAAAACTTCTGGTAAATATAAATATATTTCACTGAGAGATCTTAAAATATATCAGCAGGCAAACGTTTTTAGCACCAAAGTCTATGGCACTATCATTATTGGAACTACTTTCTTTTCCCATTGTAAGGCCCCGAGTGGCCGAGTGGTCTTAAGCGCTGTCCGTTACAGATGACTGCCATCTCACCTCTGTTTGCATGGGTTCGAGTGTAGGATTCAGTGAATGTGGATATGTGAGAAAGCTTGCCAGTAGCTTCTCGTGGGTCGGTGGTTCTATCCGGTGATTTCCAGGTTTCTTCCTCCACCAAAATACTGGCCGCCATGAATAGCCTGAAAATAGTGCTGAAAAATGTCGTTAAACCTCACAACAACTTTTCCCATTTAGGAAATATATCTACCCTTAAGTAATTCAAATGTGTTTTTCCATATTTAGGCCTGTTTCTTTCTGCTCCTCTCTTTCTCTCTCTCATTTAAAAATAGGTAATTTGACAAAATACACAATTTGAAGCATTTGTGGTAAAAGATAAAGTTATAAAAGGTGGCTGTATTAATATTATTATAAATGTTGTTACTTGTTATCATTGTAGTAGACTCTAATGTAGCCATTATTTACACTGTAACAGAATGGAGAAAAGATCCTTGCAATTTGATGGGTCTTGCCTTAAAAAAAATTATTAATAAAAACAAAATCTCTTTTTTTTAGTAGATATAAGGAAATATTTCACTAGTAAAATGGAAACATTTAGTATTGACACTTGCCTCAAATAGTGTAGATGTCTTTTGTATCTTGCTAAATAAAAAGTAAACATGTAATTAGATGTTTAACTTGGTAGTCCACAGAGAAACTGTCATGATTTTACTTATTCAAAAGAATTGCTACCAGAAATAAAATTACCAATGGAAATTTGTCTTAGATTTCATTATTGATATAATCAGACAAAAATACAGAAAAGTTTTTTTATTCATTTTATTTTTTTTAATGAAAAACAAAAATAATAATACTGATGAGAGTTTGACTTTTAGAGGCAACATACTTGGTCAGTTTAAATAGTTTTGGTTACCATTTGTACTTGCTTATAGTCAAATCCAACAACAAATTGCTCAGACCCAGATTTGCCATAGCATAATGTACCAGCTGATCTTGGTCTAGACAATTTGTTAGACACCATCAGTAGAACAAACAACATAGGCCCTGATCTGTAGGTGCATGATGTGGTGGCAGAGCCAAGTTAATGTTGTTTGCGGTGTGACCCAATTGTAAGTGTGTAAGTGAATATTATGGCACTTTATATTATTAGTACAGGGGTGATACAGATAAAACCTGTCCTGAATGAATGCTACTACAAGAGACCACCTGTCTTCAGAGGCCAAGTTCATTAAGGCTTCTTTCAACCATTCTTAAATGTCTAAGGACATTAAGGCTTCTTTCAACCATTTTTTAATGTTTATGAAAATTAAGGCTTCCTTTAACCATTCTTTAATGTCTTAGGACATTCAGGCTTCCTTTATCCATTCTTTAATGTTTATGGAAATTAAGGCTTCCTTTAACCATTCTTTAATGTCTTAGGACATTATAAGGCTTCTTTCAACCATTCTTTAATGTTTATGGAAATGAAGGCTTCTTTCAACCATTCTTTAATGTTTATAGAAATTAAGGCTTCCTTCAACCATTCTGTAATGTTTATGGAAATTAAGGCTTCCTTTAACCATTCTTTAATGTCTTAGGACATTAAGGCTTCCTTTAACCATTCTTTAATGTCTTTGGAAATTAAGGCTTCTTTCAAACATTCTTTAATGTTTATGGAAATTAAGGCTTCCTTTAACCATTCTTTAATGTTTATGGAAATTAAGGCTTCCTTTGATCATTCTTTAATTTTTATGGAAATTAAGGCTTCCTTTAACCATTCTTTAATGTTTATAGAAATTAAGGCTTCCTTCAACCATTCTTTAATGTTTATGGAAATTAAGGCTTCCTTTAACCATTCTTTAATGTCTTAGGACATTAAGGCTTCCTTTAACCATTCTTTAATGTCTTAGGAAATTAAGGGTTCTTTCAACCATTCTTTAATGTTTATGGAAATTAAGGCTTCCTTTAACCATTCTTTAATGTTTATGGAAATTAAGGCTTCCTTTAACCATTCTTTAATGTTTATGGAAATTAAGGCTTCCTTTAACCATTCTTTAATGTTTATGGAAAGTAAGGCTTCCTTTAACCATTCTATAATGTTTATGGAAATTAAGGCTTCCTTTAACCATTCTTTAATGTTTATAGAAACTAAGGCTTCCTTTAACCATTTTTTTAATGTCTTAGTACATTAAGGCTTCTTTCAACCATTCTTTAATGTTTATGGAAATTAAGGCTTCCTTTAACCAATCTTTAATGTTTATGGAAATTAAGGGTTCCTTTAACCATTCTTTAATATTTATGGAAATTAAGGGTTCCTTTAACCATTCTTTAATGTTTATGGAAATTAAGGCTTCCTTTAACCAATCTTTAATGTTTATGGAAATTAAGGGTTCCTTTAACCATTCTTTAATGTTTATGGAAATTAAGGCTTCCTTTAACCAATCTTTAATGTTTACGAAAATTAAGGGTTCCTTTAACCATTCTTTAATGTTTATAGAAATTAAGGCTTCCTTTAACCAATCTTTAATGTTTATGAAAATTAAGGGTTCCTTTAACCATTCTAAAATGTTTATAGAATTAAGGCTTCCTTTAACCATTCTTTAATGTTTATGAACATTAAGGCTTTCTTTAACCATTCTTTAATGTTTATGAAAATTAAGGCTTCCTTCAACCATTCTTTAATGTCTTAGGACATTAAGACTTCTATCAACCATTCTTCAATGTTTATGGAAATTAGGGCTTCCTTTAACCATTCTTTAATGTTTATGGAAATTAAGGCTTCTTTCAACCATTCTTTAATGTCTTAGGACATTAAGGCTTCCTTTAACCATTCTTTAATGTTTATAGAAATTAAGGCTTCCTTTAACCATTCTTTAATGTTTATGGAAATTAAGACTTCCTTTAACCATTCTTTAATGTCTTAGGACATTAAGGCTTCCTTTAACCATTCTTTAATGTCTTAGGACATTAAGGCTTCTTTCAACCATTCTTTAATGTTTATGGAAATTAAGGCTTCCTTTAACCATTCTTTAATGTTTATGGAAATTAAAGCTTCCTTTAACCATTCTTTATTGTTTATGGAAATTAAGGCTTCCTTTAACCATTCTTTAATGTCTTAGGACATTAAGGCTTTTTTTTAACCATTCTTTAATGTTTATGGAAATTAAGGCTTCCTTTAACCATTCTTTAATGTTTATGGAAATTAAAGCTTCTTTTAACCATTCTTTAATGTTTATGGAAATTAAGGCTTCCTTTAACCATTCTTTAATGTCTTAGGACATTAAGGCTTCCTTTAACCATTCTTTAATGTTTATAGAAATTAAGGTTTCCTTTAACCTTTCTTTAATATTTATGGAAATTAAGGCCTTTTCAAACATTTATTAATATCTGAGGACATGACAATACAGAAAATAAAGCCTCCAAAAATACCTTGATATCTTTTGTTTCTTACACTAACACTGATATTTCATCACATGGTATAAAAAAGTGATATTTTAATAAGTAGCAAAGCCATGAGTTAAACTACATCATTTTTAGTACCACATGATGGATCTGGTACTTTCTCTTTATCTTTTATTTGGATTTATGTTGCTTACAGTGGGATGTGACTTGTAAACAGGTATACACAAAAGTTAACTGGCATTACACCAGCAAGAACTTAAGTCAAATTTTACATAAATCACATGATATGAATTATATTCATTCACTCGTTTACTATAATAGCTTAATAACTGAATATTAAGAGAAAATATATGAATATTCCTTCAGTGGCAAAAGTGCAACATTTCACATAAGTATTTAAAATATATTGTTTCTGTAGAATACAATAAAAAACTTGCATTAAAATTTGCATAAATATTTTCAAGGAAAAGCAACAGTTAATGTGTTAATAACAGACATGGCTGTATTACTTATGCCTCCATTTTCTTCACAGCTTGGAGATGACATTCTCACCAAGGCTAGCAGCTATGACAAGGTGGTAGCTGAAAATATTGAACTGATGATGGCTTTAAGATCAAGTGAACTACAAAAGAATAAAATTAAACTTGAGAACAGAAGAGTAAGTACTGCTTCCTGGTATTAATATCTACACTGTAATCACCAAAATCTTTAGCTCATATAGTCACGCACATATCCAATGGCCTGTTGTCAGTCATCTGTATGGCAACCGTCCATCCATCTAATAATTAGCATAAGATTGGTATCAAAAGTACTTCTTCATTGGAACTTGGCATTCAGTTTCATTCTGAAGTCTGCAAGGTCCTAAATGAATCTACTGTCTTTTGAACATCCAAAAGGGACATCATTGGAACTTGGTATTCATTCTGAAGTCTGCAAGGTCCTAAATGAATCTGTCTTTTGAACATCCAAAAGGGACATCATTGGAACTTGGTATTCATTCTGAAGTCTACAAGGTCCTAAATGAATCTGTCTTTTGAACATCCAAAATGGTCATCATTGGAACTTGGCATTCATTCTGAAGTCTGCAAGGTCCTAAATGAATCTGTCTTTTGAACATCCAAAATGGACATCATTGGAACTTGGCATTCAGTTTCATTCTGAAGTCTGCAAGGTCCTAAATGAATCTGTCTTTTGAACATCCAAAATGGACATCATTGGAACTTGGCATTCAGTTTCATTCTGAAGTCTGCAAGGTCCTAAATGAATCTGTCTTTTGAACATCCAAAATGGACATCATTGGAACTTGGCATTCAGTTTCATTCTGAAGTCTGCAAGGTCCTAAATGAATCTGTCTTTTGAACATCCAAAATGGACATCATTGGAACTTGGTATTCATTCTGAAGTCTACAAGGTCCTAAATGAATCTGTCTTTTGAACATCCAAAAGGGACATCATTGGAACTTGGTATTCATTCTGAAGTCTACAAGGTCTTAAATGAATCTGTCTTTTGAACATCCAAAATGGTCATCAGTGGAACTTGGCATTCATTCTGAAGTCTGCAAGGTCCTAAATGAATCTGTCTTTTGAACATCCAAAAGGGACATCATTGGAACTTGGTATTCATTCTGAAGTCTACAAGGTCTTAAATGAATCTGTCGTTTGAACATCCAAAATGGTCATCATTGGAACTTGGCATTCATTCTGAAGTCTGCAAGGTCCTAAATGAATCTGTCTTTTGAACATCCAAAAGGGACATCATTGGAACTTGGTATTCATTCTGAAGTCTACAAGGTCTTAAATGAATCTGTCTTTTGAACATCCAAAATGGTCATCAGTGGAACTTGGCATTCATTCTGAAGTCTGCAAGGTCCTAAATGAATCTGTCTTTTGAACATCCAAAAGGGACATCATTGGAACTTGGTATTCATTCTGAAGTCTACAAGGTCTTAAATGAATCTGTCTTTTGAACATCCAAAATGGTCATCATTGGAACTTGGCATTCATTCTGAAGTCTGCAAGGTCCTAAATGAATCTGTCTTTTGAACATCCAAAAGGGACATCATTGGAACTTGGTATTCATTCTGAAGTCTACAAGGTCCTAAATGAATTTACTGTCTTTTGAACATCCAAAATGGACATCATTGGAACTTGGCATTCATTCTGAAGTCTGCAAGGTCCTAAATGAATCTACTGTCTTTTAAACATCCAAAATGGACATCATTGAAACTTAGCATTCATTCTGAAGTCTACAAGGTCCTAAATCAATCTGTCTTTTGAACATCCAAAATGGACATCATTGGAACTTGGCATTCATTCTGAAGTCTACAAGGTCCTAAATGAATCTACTGTCTTTTGAACATCCAAAATGGACATCATTGGAACTTGGCATTCATTCTGAAGTCTACAAGGTCCTAAATGAATCTACTGTCTTTTGAACATCCAAAATGGATATCATTGGAACTTGGCATTCATTCTGAAGTCTACAAGGTCCTAAATGAATCTACTGTCTTTTGAACATCCAAAATGGACATCATTGGAACTTGGCATTCATTCTGAAGTCTACAAGGTCCTAAATGAATCTGTCTTTTGAACATCCAAAATGGACATCATTGGTACTTGGCATTCATTCTGAAGTCTGCAAGGTCATAAATGAATCTACTGTCTTTTGAACATCCAAAATGGACATCATTGGAACTTGGCATTCATTCTGAAGTCTACAAGGTCCTAAATTAATCTACTGTCTTTTGAACATCCAAAATGGACATCATTGGAACTTGGCATTCATTATGAAGTCTACAAGGTCCTAAATGAATCTACTGTCTTTTGAACATCCAAAATGGACATCATTGGAACTTGGCATTCATTCTGAAGTCTACAAGGTCCTAAATGAATCTACTGTCTTTTGAACATCCAAAATGGAGATCATTGGAACTTGGCATTCATTATGAAGTCTACAAGGTCCTAAATGAATCTACTGTCTTTTGAACATCCAAAATGGACATCATTGGAACTTGGCATTCATTCTGAAGTCTACAAGGTCCTAAATGAATTTGTCTTTTGAACATCCAAAATGGATATCATTGGAACTTGGCATTCATTCTAAAGTCTGCAAGGTCATAAATGAATCTACTGTCTTTTGAACATCCAAAATGGACATCATTGGAACTTGGCATTCATTCTGAAGTCTACAAGGTCCTAAATGAATCTGTCTTTTGAACATCCAAAATGGACATCATTGGAACTTGGCATTCATTCTGAAGTCTACAAGGTCCTAAATGAATCTACTGTCTTTTGAACATCCAAAATGGACATCATTGGAACTTGGCATTCATTCTGAAGTCTAAAAGGTCCTAAATGAATTTACTGTCTTTTGAACATCCAAAATGGACATCATTGGAACTTGGCATTCATTCTGAAGTCTACAAGGTCCTAAATGAATCTGTCTTTTGAAATTGACATCATGGTGGCCATCATGAAAAGTGTGATATCACTGTTCCTAATAAATGGATTTTCATAATTTAATCAGGCTTACTTTAAAACTTTTATCATATGTTCAAGGTCCAAAATCAAAATGGTGCTGTTCTGACATCCAATATTGCCACCTTGGTGATCATTATGAAAGTATTACTATTGCTGCATACGTGAAGATGTTCATATTGACATTGGGTGATCATTATGAAAGTATTGCTATTGCTGCATATCTGAAGATGTTTTTATTGACATTGGGTGTATAGCTCATCTGGCCACAAGGCCAAGTGAATTTATGGCCCCATTTCCATTGTGCAGTTATCACTCTTGAGTCCACCCTTCTGATCCATTTTCCAAATTTCAAAAAATCAGAGATCCATGCATATTATAAAGATGATCTTGTGCCGGATTGGCTAACATTATTTCCACTGTGGAGACCATGTATCTCATCTGATTTGTATCAAACTTTAAATAGTTGCTTATACAGTCAAACTCATCTGGAAAGATCACCCCATTGCCCAAAATTAATGGTCTCTCAAGACAAGTTGTTTCTCATGATAGGTCATAAAAGTATACTATTTATAAATATGTGCATTGAAAATGTAGTCTCTCAAGACAGGTGGTGTCTCAGAGCAGTGATTTCTTGAGACAGATTGTACTGCATCTCTCAAGAGAGATTTTACAAGCTCTCTCAAGTCAGATTTACTTTATCTCACAAGACAAGTTTTACTCTATTTTAAGACAGGTTTTACTGTATTTTAAAGACAGACTTTACTGTAAATTTCAAGACAATTTTTACTACAGCTCTCTAGACAGGTCTTACTGTAAATTTTAAGACTGGTTTTACTGCATCTCTCAAGACAGGTCTTACTGTATATTTCAAGACAGTTTTCATTGTATCTCTCTAGAATGGTTTTACTGCATATCTCTAGACAGTTCCTACTGTATATTTCAAAACAGGTTTTACTGCATCTCTCTAGACAGGTCTTATTGTAAATTTTAAGATCAGTTTTACTGCATCTCTTTGGACAGGTCTTAATATTTCAAGACATGTTTTATTGTATCTTTTTAGACAGGTTTTAATGCATCTCTCTGGACAGGTTTTACTGCATATCTATAGACAGGTCCTACTGTATATTTCAAAACAGGTTTTACTGTATTTCTAGACAGGTTTTACTGTATCTCAGTAGACATGTTATACTGCCTCTCTCTAGACAGGTCTCACTGTATATTTCAAGACAGGCCTTACTGTATCTTTCAAGACAGGTTTTGTTGTACATCTCAAAACAGGTTTTACTTTATCTCTCAAGACATGTTTTATTGTATATCTCAAAATAGGTTTTATTGTCTATCTCAAAACAGGTTTTACTGTATCTCTCAAAACAGTTTAGCTTTATCATTAAGGTCTCATGCAGGTTTGATAATGTGCAAGATCCATGCAAACTATTACAAATCTTGCAGCTGATCATTTTTATTTAAGATGTACATACTGTATATTTGATTTCAACAATATTTTTTATTCATTTAGGTGCCAGTTTATTACTGTGACTAACATGCTAGGTGTATGGTCCTACTAATATGCATGCTATTTCACCTCTTACTTATTCATTCATCTTTCCCCAAGTCACCTTCCAAATTTGTTTCCTTGTCTTTTTAACCTTGGGTGGGAGGGAATGGAGATACAGAGATTTGTTTTCATTCTGGGGAGGAGGATATGTGAATATTTTGAAAGGATTGAACATCTAGATAGGGAATGAAGTTGTATACTGGTTAAATCTGCAATTAAAACAAATCTTGTGTATATGCACTTTGGACTTGTAAAATCTATGGGAATGAATTTTTTCAAACCAGCTGGTGGATATATCTGAACATTACCTTCAATGATGCTTGTCAAATTAGCTTTTTTATCAAAAAAGATGATTATGGATTAAAATGAATGTGATTCAGTGTCAAAGACAATGGCAAAGATTACTCATGACTCCACTTCACCGCTATGGGTATCTTGCGTTGGTTATAGCAACCAGTTCTAAGAAGCTTGTTAGCAGATACCAATAAAAGTAGGCAAATTACATTTTGCTAGCAAATCTGTATCCATAATTTTCAACTTTTTAAACTTTAAAATTTTTTGGAGCAAAAATACTTGTAATTAAAGCATTAAGCCATTACAACTTGAGTTAGAAAAATGCAATCTAGTGGAACAGTATGTCCTTATATTCAAATGGCATGATAGATTAAAAGACAGATCCTCTAAGTTAAGTAGAGGAGAGGTCAGTGATTGTCACTTTAATGAAACTCACTACTTTGGCCTCAAGTAGAAAAGTGGCCAGAAGGACCCAGTCTGATCTATTGGTTAGTCTTGCCAGAAGGCCCCAGTCTGATCAATTGGCTAGTCAGGCCTGAAAGCCCCAGTCTGATCAATTGGCTAGTCAGGCCTTAAGGCCTCAGTCTGATCAGTTGGCTAGTCAGGCCTGAAAGCCCCAGTCTGATCAGTTGGCTAGTCAAGCCTGAAGGCCCCAGTCTGATCAATTGGCTTGTCAGGCCCGAAAGCCCCAGTCTGATCAATTGGCTCGTCAAGCCTGAAGGCCCCAGTCTGATCAGTTGGCTAGTCAAGCCTGAAGGCCCCAGTCTGATCAATTGGCTTGTCAGGCCTGAAAGCCCCAGTCTGTTCAGTTGGCTAGTCAAGCCTGAAGGCCCCAGTCTGATCAATTGGCTTGTCAGGCCCGAAAGCCCCAGTCTGATCAATTGGCTAGTCAAGCCTGAAGGCCTCAGTCTGATCAGTTGGCTAGTCAAGCCTGAAGGCCCCAGTCTGAGCAATTGTCTAGTCAGGCATGAAAGCCCCAGTCTGATCAGTTGGCTAGTCAAGCCTGAAGGCCCCAGTCTTATCAGTTGGCTAGTCAGGCCTGAAAGAAAGGACCCAATCTTATCAATTGTCTAGTCATGCTAGTCATTCAGGGGCAATATTAGAGACATTAAGTTTAACTCATCTCTCCATACTTTTCAAAGGTGACCACTGTACTTAAATATACTTTTGTGTCTAGAGGATTAAAATGACATTGCCTCTGAGGGTGTCAGCAAGAGTCAGTTGAGTCAAGCCTTTGTTTGCTTAGCATCACGTGTAGCCTTGATTTGAGAAAACCAAAGAAAGAGTGTAAATATCTGTCCCCTTGTTTTTTTCCAAGATGGATGATGGAGAAACAGTCAGATAACAATAGTATTCCATTATGGGGAAGAAACCAAAATGGGTACACAAAAAAAAACTGGTTCAAATTTTCTACATTTAAAACAGTTTGTATATAGTGGTCTTGATTACACTGAACTCATGGACAGTTCAGTTATTCACGTTATGGATAAAACAAAATTTTTAGGACTTATTTTTCATTGCAAACTTCTCTTCATATATTAGACAACACCAGGATAAATGTAAAGACTGAGTTTAATATGGCAAATTCAGATTAGGGAGCAGATGAAGAAACTTTTTGATGGCATGCAAATCATACAAAAACTGTTGATCATTTTTTTAGGCTCTTACAGTTTTACTTTTATCTTTAGATTATCATTTACAGGTATTTTTAAGTTTATTAGTAATAACTTTTATCTTATAGTACTACATGTTTGTTGTTTCTTTGGAAGGCTTTTTTTCCAAGTTTTCTTTCTTTTTACAAGTCTTAATATTTACATTTTTATAGCTTTACTTTTCTCAACACCATATAGCCAATATTGTGATGATGAGTAAATACCATTACTTTTATAGAATTCTTCTAACATGACCTGTTTCAACTATCTGCCAAATTTTCTGTTATGTTGATTGCATCTATTTTACAACATCCTGCTACTGAAAATTATTTCTAAAAAGTAAAACAAAAATAATTTGCTTAGTTTCTTGCTTCTAACTTAAGTCATTCAAAATTTAAACCTCTCACAAAAAATTTTTTTATCATAGTTTTGGATTGTCCTCTGAAAGCCAAACATGAACCTACAATCATGGATGTGCCTCATAATGCAAGACATTATGTATTACATCGGTCACTGCTTTTTTGCACAACAAAACAGCATTCCCTTTGTTTTATGCAAACACTGCCAACATTGAAACTTAAAAAAATTGTGAAATACTGATGTCTTGATTTCATTTAGTAAATCTCTGCATTCAAATTCAGTAATTTTAAGTTCACTACAAGCTTTAAATTTTTCTTCTCCATAATGAATCCATACCTGTCAACCCCCTAGTACAAACACACTGACTGCTTATGACAAAAGTACTGATTTTCAAGAACACTAAAACTTAATGCATATATAACTATTTACATCTACAGCCATCAGTAAAGCTGGGCAGCACTTTATGTAATTATTTAATGTCAAAGTTGCATGTGTTGCACTCTTGCATCTTCTGAATGGAGAAACTTGTTCTATTCAGGTGCCCATTAAAATGGTGCAAGAGTGCAGCACACACCCCGACATCAGCTAAGTGAAGGAGCCTTTACCACACATTTTATTTTCTGAATCAATATTGATTCCAATGTAACAACATTCATTGATAATCTGGATCTGTACGATTTTCTTTCTGAACTGTTTTCATTCCAGCACACAAGTAATCCTTTGCAGTTATACTGTCTGGAAAATGTGTGAAATAAATCACCAGCAACACTAGTAACTGCAAAAGGTTTGTTTCAAAAATACTAAATTTCAATCAAATTACATGAAGGTTCTCTCTGGTATTTATATATGTCGTAAGTTGAGGCTGAGTTGTTGATGATGAAGCAGCAATCTGATGTTCATTAGTATTTTATCCTGTTTTATCAATGGTGCTTCTATGCCCAGTAGCAAAATCACGACACAATTTGCAAAACATAAAGTTTTCTCCTTTACTAGGTTTCACAAATTTAAACAAGATAGCACAATTGCCCTTCCAGTTCTGTTTTATTTTCTTTCCTGGAGAAAATACTGTATCTTCTGCTTTCCTTTTCAATGTTGAACATTATGAAGATGAGAAACAGTTGTAGAGGCAACTGTTTGTGCAATCCAATATGGCAGTTAAAGATAGGCATGGAAGCCTGTATTTTGAATGACCCAATCCTATTTTAGAACTCTTTTCCAATATACATGCCTTAAATTTCAATCAAAATGGAACAGGGTGCCCCTCATATAGAAGAAAATTGTTAGGAAAGTTTTAGTTAAATTAAATTCAATAATTGATTTTCAACCCCAAAAAATGTACACCCATATTCTGGTCCAAAATACAGGACAAATATGGGAAAAACAGGACACTTGGCAGCTATGTTAATCTTATCTATCATAGTTTTTTAACTGGGCAGGTACTCCTTACGCTTGGATTCCTTGCTACCTTTCATGACATTTGTTAATGACTAGGATAATTTAGGGTAAATTAATTTTTTTACAAATGGTCAGTTGATACAGTTCACCCGACTCATAACTGATCCCTAGCTCTTTGCACAATAGGATTTGCATGCCTTTTATTTTATTTTTGTATATATTCCAATCACTTTATTTGATTTGAGATATATGATTAATGTGATAATACAAAGTGGGTCTTTTTATTTGAGTAAAAATAAAACATACATGTATACATCTGCAAATCACAAATTAAAACACAGCTGGCAGTTATATTTTTCAAGTTGATATTCAAGGATGTAAGTAAATATTCCAAGCTTAATCAAATTTGGATCTGAAATATTATTCCACCGAGGACAGATATTAAATCTAAATAATGGATGGATGCATGGATAGGTTGATAGACAAAACAATTGATATTGAAACCGAGAAGTGTTAACAAGATGGACACTGGACTACTGGTTTAACATGTGCAAGAAATTTCACAAAGCTATAACAATTTGGAACGTGTTGAAATCTTGGTGCATCTATTATTGTTATTGTCTTAATCTTTTCTCCATTACAGATGAAAAAGGAACTTTCAAACTTTGGCCCAGACTTCTTTCATGACATCGATAGTCTCCAGCTTAATTATCAACAGTTAGTGGAGAAAAACATCATCTACAAGAAAAAACTCCAAAAGTTCTCAGACCAATTTGGAGTAAAAATCAATTTTGAATAGCTGGCCTCCATTTTACATTTTCTTAAAGACTGACAAAAATGCAAATGTACAGGTTGCATCAATTGTACAATTTTTCAGTTCAAATATACAAGCTTTTGAGAAAAAATTAAAGAGTTTGATACTCATCTCATTTCTACTATATTGCCTACGGTCAACTAATCAATAAGCAATATAAAATATTGTCAAGCTAGGCAATAAAAATTATCATTGACTGAAACATACAAGTATTTAAAATTGTATTTACTATTCCCAACTTGTGTTTATGTAATAGTTGTGCATTATATTCTCTCAGTCTTAAGCTCAGTGGGTTCCAAACAGCTACTTGATTATTTGTATATATTTAATATTTGCAACATCAAACTATAAAATAGGAGAATGTTAATACTGATCTTTTCAAATTCTTTTTTTCATGTGAGGTTGATGTTTTGCTATTTACTATATATATTCACTTAGTTGAGTTGAACAGTAATCCATATAATCCCATGATGCATCAGCAGAGCCAAGTCTGTGTTGTCTAACTTATGACTGCATTAACAATGGCACATTGTATGACAGCAGATCTTGAGTTATGCAGTTTGCAGTTGGACTTGACTTTTAGGTAAGTTTTTGTGGCAATCATCCCTCAAATTTATCTTCCATCTTCCACATAATTGGATGTCAAGAAAGAAGTCAAATGTTCAATTTTGACTAATTTAACTTGACATATCTAATATTCAGTAGAGCCTGTATGAAGATGACCTTCAATTTAACTGTCTCTGTGTATATACTGGCCACATCTTGTCTACCTCTAGTTATAGGCATCATTCCAACTGATCATATGGTGATCATAACATAGCCATATATACTCAAAGTCCATTGGAATTGTGTATAGTTTCATATGTCATCAGATTATGTGTTTAGTGCCTTTATCTTGTTTTTATATACTTTATGGAATGCCTATAACTGTATTGTACCAGTGGAAGGATAGAAATACCATTTTAAAGGCTGTCAACCAAATCTTCTTGTGAAGGAAACTTAAAAATGCTTGTCGATTTCATAAAGACAAATCTTTGCAGTGAACTTTGACATCTAGTTTTCCGTTTTCATTTTTATTGACAATTCACTGACTTGCATTTTTTTGAAACATTTTCAATCAGAATTTGATTAATGTTCATAACTTGCAGTTTTATTATGAAAGTACATATAACAGCAAAATTGCATCATCAATAAAAAATATATCCATAAAAAATCTACTTGTTTATTAGTCAATCTCCTGATCAAAATATGTAAAGCTACTGGTTTAACATCATGTTTCTGTTGTATGGATGTACCACACTAACTCTGTAGTATACAGCCAAAATTGCGCTGATGTGTTAAAAAAAAACAACAAAAAACTATGCACATATACAATAATTACTCTACTGGTCAAGACCATTTGTTCCTTTTAACTGGAGTGTTTATATCATGCCCAATATTCTTCAATAATAAAAAGATTTTCAAATTATCTTTTGTGGTATATTGGATTTCAGCTTGGCACTATTTTCATTAAAGACAAAGACATCATTAGAATTCTTTTGGTGAAAACCTCATGTCATAATGATCATCCATTCAGGGCAATAGTGACAAAGTTTACAAGACAGTTGTTGTGGCAACCATTTTAGATGTTGTTCTTGTATTTATAGGGTTTAACACCATTTTCCAGCACAATATAGGCTATACATGGTGGCCAGTATTAATGGTGGATGAAGAACCTGGGAAAACCCTGGAAAGAACCACCGACCCACAAGAAGCTACTGGCAAATTTCTCACATACACACATTGGCAGAGCCCGAGACTTGAACCCACACAGACATAGGTGAGATGGCAGTGATCCGAAACAGTGATTAAGTATTTTTTGACCACTCAGCCACTTGGGGCACCCATATTGGATGTACCATTGTCACCATTTTCATTTAGGACATGGTGAAAACATTATGCTATAACAATCATCCAATAATCAATAAGGTAAAAAGTAGCACCAAGATTTTTTAGAGTCATTGTGGCAGCCACAGTGGATGTACAACTAGCACTATATTCATTTAGGCCCAGCTGGGTGTCACGAAAAACCCCATGTTGATCGTGCCATCCATTTTGGAGAACAGAGATTATTAAGATAGCATTTGGAAAAAGCAGCAACAGGACTTGATCTTTAAGATTTCTTCTGTGGTACTGTACTGGTTGTCAGATCAGCATCATTTTCATTCAAGAACAAATGGACATCAAATAAGTCTTCTAGTAAAAACTATTTGTCAATTTGTAATTTCTGCTGAAGCTGGTGGCTATGTCAGATAACATCATTTTTATTTTTGGCCAACTAGTTTTCATAAAAAGATCTTTTAGTGAAAACCCCATGCTAATATGATAACAAGATAGTCAAGATGTTTCTTTTTCGTGGCCACATTGGACAACAGGTTGGCACAATTTTTAGCTAGGACCAGCTATATATCCCAAATCCTTTTGTGAAAACTCCATGTTGACATGACCTTCCATTCAAGAGTAGCAATAACAAGATTTCTAATATGGCTGCCATGGTGCCAGGGCATGAGATTGGCACCATTTCCATTTTGACCATCAAGACATCACATTAAGTCCTTCACCCCATTTTGATGTGATCATCCATTCATCAGAGTAGTCATAACAAAATTTTCAAGATGGCTGTTGTTGCATCAATATTGGATATGTTTAAAGCAGCCTTCTCAGTAGACTGGGATTAATGTGTGTAAAGTTTCAAGGCAATCCTTTGAGTAGTACTTTTACTAATGGATGGATAGACAACAGACCATTCTATAAGCTCTGTGGCTTACAATTGTAAAGCGAATAAAAACTCAGAACCTTTTCTCACCTGGTCCACTGTGGCATAATGCAAAAAGCCTCTAAAGTTACTACAGCTAGAAAAGTAGGCCACTGCAGGGTTCACATTGGGAGTCACCAAGGTTGCGAATTGCAATATTTTCCTTATTGGTGGCAAAATATACCATCTGGCAATCTTTTTTGGTGACAAAATTTTTGGTTGTTAAAAATTGTATATACAGTCTTGGGTTTGGAACTAATAAATTCAAAGGCACTATGACAGGAAGCCACAACCTTGGATATAAAATTGCACTGGAATCTTTAC
Source organism: Potamilus streckersoni (assembly GCA_016746295.1). Classification (NCBI taxonomy): domain Eukaryota; kingdom Metazoa; phylum Mollusca; class Bivalvia; order Unionida; family Unionidae; genus Potamilus; species Potamilus streckersoni. Next base: position 338,598 of record JAEAOA010000086.1, on the reverse strand, counting down.
ATAACAAATCCTTTGTTCATATTAACAAACAACCCTAACACAGCATTGTTATATCATAATCTGCTGTTACTGCATAATCTGCTGTTACATAACACAGCATTGTTACATCATAATATGTTGAGGTCTGACCTTAGTACTCAGTGCTGTAATATAACCCAAAAATAGTCATGCTACCTGACTAGCTACAACAGCAATAACAAGCATTTGCTTGGTTCTATAAAGAGTGCCTTAGCAGCACCTTCAATAACACATCAACCTTCATCCAAGCAAGCCAAAGGCCTTTGATCAAAGAAAGTCAGCAACAAACTTAAATACTAAATAAAAGCATTGTTTCATTTTTCATAGTTCTTTATTGTTTCCGGTTTACAACAAAACAGTTCATGCTTACAATTGCTACCAATGGTGGTTTAAAACCCAAATTAATGTTCCAGAATTTTAAAATAATTGATATACATCATATTATATGAAGGTGGGACATCACACAAAAATGTGAAACTTTTTAATTTCTTCGTTTTCATTTCCCTATAAATTGCCTCATCCCCTTGTGAGCCTCAGCATCAAGGTAGTTGTCTCTGACTGACCAAAATCTTTGCCAATTTAAGTACATTTATATGAAGCATGTAAATAATTATAGAGCAACATGCTATATAAGAGTGAATTGTTTTGGGGAAACAGGTTTGTTGACAATGGGATATAGATCAAACGAAGACTAGTTTTATATACACGTTTTAGTTGTGTTTTCTAATAGGATTTACTAATACTTTCTAATATATGATCAAATACTCAAACCAATGTAAGATGTCAATCTACAAGTGGTGTATTTCAGATGAGTTGTTTTCATTTAATTAAAGTTTCCATTTTTTATCTCTGCATAAATCCTGGTCACTGATGACAGCTCATCTCTTAAAAATTACACTTACGATCTAAACAGCCAATTTTATCGACAATATTACTTTGGTCCTGAGGATGTCGAGATAAATGGATAGTACTGTATTATGAAAATGGCAACATTTTTTAAAAATGGTAACAAAATATTGAGGTTGGCGATCTTTTTTGGCAACCCTTCTTTCGCCAATGGTGGATAGTTGAAACAGTTAAATAGACACATCACATTCATTAACTGTACGCATACAAGTGCATATTGGAGGAGGGTCATCATAATTGCACATTGGAAAAGGAAGGTCATCATAATTCAACACTGGAGTCATCATAACTGCACAATAGAGGAGAGTCATTATAACTGCACATTTGAAGAGAGTCATCATGATTGCATATTGGAGGAGTCATAATTGCACACTGGAGGAGGGTCATCATAACTGCAAATTGGAGGATTCATCACAATTGCACATTGGAGGAGTCATCATAAATACAAATTGGAGTTCTCATAATTGCATACTGGAGGAGATAATTGCAAATTGGAGGAGAGTCATCATAATTGCACATTAGCAGAGAGTCGTCATAACTGCACATTGGAGGAGTCTTCATAATCACATATTGTTGAAGAATCATCATAATTGCACGTTGTAGTGTGTCATCAGAACTACACATTTGAGGAAAGTCATCATAATCACATATTGTTGAAAAGTCATCATAATTGCACGTTGTAGTGTGTCATCAGAACTACACATTTGAGGAAAGTCATCATAATCGCACATTAGCAGAGTTATCATAATTGCAGTTATCAGAACTTGCCCTTTGTTTATCAGCTCTAAACCTTCAATAGCAATCTATGAAACAATATGTTTTGGTATGTGATTGATTTAGGAAATGTAAGCAAATTAAAATTTTAACTAAAACCAAATGGCAAATTTTCTAGCACAATTATTTTGACTCTCAAGTCTAAGAGAATAGTAGGTCTTGGCACAGAATTATTTGTCTTAGGTTCGTATTGATTTGTGCCAAATATGAGATAACTCCTGAAAGTAACACTGACTTAGATGTGTCTGCTTTGTCTAACTTCTTACTAACAAGGGCTCAACAAAACAAAAATTATGAATCCATTTGACTGTTTTTATTTACTTATGCTTTTAAATATGTGTAAATAAAAAAACCTGCAGTAAATCACGAGAAAATGACACAAGTAAGCAAAAAAGTGAGTTATGAATTTGTAAAATTCTCCTAAAAATTTATTTGATCATGATCCCAATCCTGAAAAGACACATAACACGGCTCCTTCTTTGGTCTTTTCTAAGCTCTATGTCAATACTGTCCATCTTGTCCACCATTTTGCCAGACACAGAAAGCAGATGAGTAGCAAGCCTTCCACAACAAATTAAAATGATGCAGGTAGCAAAGACCTAACAATATTTTAGTGATGTCTGTGGTCAGGAACCCGCTTTCGAGGTGCTGCCTTTATGATTTCATCAACTCGTAGTATCATCTCAGCCGCCTCTGCTGCACTGAGAAGCACCTGTCGCTTCACCTGATATGATTCAGTAATTCCCAGCTTCTCCATGTCTGCAACTTCTCCCTCATCCATGTCTGAAAATTAAAGTTTCATTATACTAGCATGATATCAAAATGTCTTTGACTCTATAAAACTTCACTTTTCCACAACTCCCATTAGGACACCAATGTAATAGTAGGATTTAAGTAATTTCATTTCATATTGCAAAATAGCAAACATGTCCTCTGATAATCAAAAAGAGTACATTTTTTATGTCCATATGATATTTGTCCTCTTTATAACAAGTAGGGTCATGTTATCTTTGTGAAATTATTGACCATCAGGTCTCAATGACCTGGACCTTTGGTCAAAGTATGGGCTCTTACAATAATCATTAGACTTTTATTACCATCGTCTCTGACCTTTAAACCACAAAATCAACAGTATTTTTTATTACCTTAAACCAACAACTTTGATCAAAGAACAGTCTCTGGATGAAATGGGCTTTTATTCTGGGTTGCCCTCCATCCACAACCCTTTTCAAAAACAATTTTTTAAAAAGTTCTCCTAGTTTTTACCTGCATATAAATGGATGTGTCATGACTTAAAAATGACCACTACTTTATGGAAATAAAACAATATCCTGGACTCAGAAAACATGCATTTTTAAAACAAGAAGCTCTTGATTCTTAAAGACACTTTTGGAATTAGAACTATGACTGGTACTAAATCACAATAAACAAATACTGAAAGTAGTATAAATATGCACCCAACTCATTTTGATCTGCATGATGAAAATTTAACTTGACTTTTTGTAACTGCATATGTTGGTATGAAGTTTTATTTTTTTGAAAAGGGCTGCCTGAATTTTAACAAGAAGCCTTAAAAATGATATACCTTTCATTAAGAGGCAGCTCTGACTAAATGTTTTAAAAACCAGTTCTTCCTAAGCACTCATTTTTATGAGTTGAATCAGATACTCGTCTTACATTAAAACGTTTCTCTTATGTTTATGATTAGTACTGGATTTTGTCAAAATCTTCCATGAATTGCCCCAAAAGAGCATTGTACATGTTGTTTCTTCTTCCCCAAAAAAGATATGCATACCTATCTTACCACATCAGATATGAAACTAATCAACTTTATTTCAAATATACATTTGGAGAAAATAAATTCATTTTAACTAGTGTCTTATATATTCAATACATGTGTTTAAGTGTCCTTTCTATTACAGGAAGAGATTTAACATGGAGCTTAGATTTAAGGACCCCTAATTGTAGCTCAGTGATTAATTTTAGGAAAAAGTTGGATAACAGAACAAATGAAAATGAATAAATTAAGTTTCTGTTTGAGAAGGTTTCATTTAAATTACATGAAGTCATCTGACCATACATGCCAACCCCTGGCGAGGAAAAAGTGCAATCCAAGTGGACAAAAAGAGTAACCTGAGCAGAAAATGAATAATCCACATGATAAATTTCAATGAGTATATGTTTAAAATGATTTATTTATAGTCAATGATGGCTTGATGGATAGAAAAAACATCTCAGGAGTAAAACAAGCCATAGAATATGATCATATGCCATTAAAGACAGAAAAAGCAGAAGGAAATTGAGGCTTATAGGTGGAACAAAGTGTTCATAAGTTTCTTACCATGTCTCTTATATAGTATGATAGAGAGGGTGCAATGTCAGAAAGGATCATGGGGGTAATCTTAGGTAATTTTGTCACTCTGTACGACTTTTTCCTTAAGATTGTTTTTTTTTTAACATTGTGTCGAGCACTTGTGGTCTTTTAACATCAATAACTGCTTCAAGTTTTCATATGTAACACTTTGAACTTTAAAAATCACAGTCTCTCATATACTGCATTTCAAAAAACTTTGTACCAGCTGAGATTATGAATATTTTGCTCACTAGTTTGGCACTAAGTGCTGGGTTACTGAACCTGGATCTGAATTCAGTTTTTTTTAGTTAGCAATACTGAAGAATCTCTCAGTCAGAATTAAAATGGTAAATAACCAATATTCTTTTCATAACCTGATAAAGAAGAGAAAAGTTATATCCTATAGTTATTGGGTCTTTTAGCTGGGAAATATGGTGACATTGCAGATCAACTCTGTCCACAGAAAGTACATTGTTAGGTAGAATGCCAACTTGATACTTCTGAAGGTCTCCTGCAGCAAGGTGCATCAAATGACAGGTAAAACCTGATATGTACATTGATGGAAACATTTTTGAAAAAAAAGAATGCAACTCCTTTTTGACTTCCATTCATGCCTGATGCTTTATCAGCTATAACCCCTCTACAGTTCTGACTTGTTTTATCAAAAACATTATCAAGCAAATCAAAATGTTTTTTTTTCCAGTGGAATCTACTGTTAATTTTGGCAATGAAAGAATTTTGCCATTTTCCTTGTCAGTCTTTTAAACAGACTGAGTAAAACTTTTTCTCATCATAATCACTACTCCTCTCTGTGGCAATACCACATGGCCCGATTTTCATAGTCTCTGCAATTTTAAGTGATTCAGCATCTTCTAAATAGCACATGCATATTTTATTTTTGGCAATTTTAGAATTGGGAAACATCCATTTGAACAAAGAACCAATGTAGTCTTCTACAACTAGTGGTAGTTCATGTTCTATTAAGAACTCAGTAAATAATGCCTCTGCATTTATAAAATTTGTGTCCACAATTGAGTTTTGCAATAAAAAAAGAAGTTACCTTAGTTTTGGAGTTACTAAAACCAGATAATTCAAGGTTCCTTTGTTTTACTACCAAGACTAATATTAAAATCCTTTCCACGCAGCATGCAATGGGCGTGAAGCTGCCCTAGAAAGAAATGCTGTTTTTTTTAATTCATGTATTCATCTCTTAATTAATTTTTCGTCTTTTTCTAATCCATCTGCAAAATTATTTAAAAAACATTTTTGATTCTAACATGTGCACTGACTAGAATAAATCTGACTTGACTTTATACCTACAGACTGGTTCTGTACCATGTATGAAATACAACAAAGAATCTATGAGAAAAGATTATGATTTAGCAAACCAGTCTGCTCACTCCTAACCAAGCCATACAGCTGCTATAAATAGAAACCTAGATCAAGTAGAATCAAAAATGTTCTTGGAAATAGGGCAGCTGCTATAATTAGAACATAGCAGTGTTAGGAAAGTGCATGCCAGTCTACAGTTAGGTAGAAGCAGTCCTTTCTAGAATGCAGTCTTCTGGATTATTGGGATGTTAATAAAATGAGAAAACAAAATAATTATTCTGGAGCAGGATATACTGAAAAAGCATAATCCGGATAGGTTTATGCGTATGGCATAATTTAGTGGAAAAAAAACATAATGGTTGGCATGTATGCATCTGATAAGAATATGTTTAGCATCAGCAATTACAGCTCATATAAGACTGAAAACTGTCTATACAGTTTAATTTACTGCTGAAATGAATAATGTGGGAAAATTGTAATTTCTGTGGAGATGACAACAGATTGCCAGTCACACCTCTGTAGTAAGACATATGCTGCAGCTCTCTTTTTTCTCCCTCTCTCAACTGTATTTTCACGCCTTTTGCATAATAAAATGGATAGATTCAGATATTCTATTTGCATCATGCACTTTCACTCATTAAGACCCCTACTTTTCATCCTTCTCTTTCACTATTCTACTTGCATTTGTTAATCCCCCAGTTTAATTTTATATATTTTTGCAATCATGGTTCATTTTATGACATTCAGTTTTAGTTGTTAATGCGATACCTTTCAACGATTTTGTCACTGATCTCTGATCTCCATCTCATAATTGTGACTTAAACCATGTTTTTTGTTGTTTTTGTTAAAAATGTCTTTGTAAATATATTAATATACATAAAGCTAGAACTATTTTTGACAATAATGGGACTTCTGGATCGATTCATCTGCTTCTATCTGATAGACAAGCCTGCCAAAAAGTTTAACAATAGGTATGCTTATAAAGAGAATCATAGTTTACAATCAAAATTTGATCACACAATTTTTTTAAATATTGGCTATGTATGAAACTTTGTCATCCAACATACAATATTGTTCATATAATTGGGGTGGGTAGGTGTATGTGTGCATGTATTGTAAAATTTGTTGATACAACAGCTGAGATTTTTACATTACTCTAACCCAATGGTATCAATTCACAAATGAAAAAATAAACAGGACTTTATTTTCATATGCATAGTTATTAAAATGAAAATGTAAATAGGACTTTATTTTCATATGCATAGTTATTAAAATGAAAATGTAAATATAACTTTATTTTCATATGCATAGTTATTAAAATGAAAATGTAAATAGGACTTTATTTTCATATGCATAGTTATTAAAATGAAAATGTAAATAGGACTTTATTTTCATATGCATAGTTATTAAAATGAAAATGTAAATAGGACTTTATTTTCATATGCATAGTTATTAAAATGAAAATGTAAATAGGACTTTATTTTCATATGCATAGTTATTAAAATGAAAATGTAAATAGGACTTTATTTTCATATGCATAGTTATTAAAATGAAAAAATAAATAGGACTTTATTTTCATATGCATAGTTATTAAAATGAAAAAATAAATAGGACTTTATTTTCATATGCATAGTTATTAAAATGAAAATGTAAATAGGACTTTATTTTCATATGCATAGTTATTAAAATGAAAACGTAAATAGGACTTTATTTTCATATGCATAGTTATTAAAATGAAAACGTAAATAGGACTTTATTTTCATATGCATAGTTATTAAAATGAAAACGTAAATAGGACTTTATTTTCATATGCATAGTTATTAAAATGAAAATGTAAATAGGACTTTATTTTCATAGTTATTTTTTTTACAAAGTGCATACTATGAAGCATGTACAAGTTAAATTTGTAAAATGTCCCAAAAAAATTAAAAAATTTAGGAACATCTTTTTTTTTGATGTTGAAATGCAGCTATTAACTGCATTTGTAAATAATGGAAAAAAAAACATCTTTTTATTGATGTAGTAATGCAGCTATTAACTGCATTTGTAAATAATGGAAAAAACTTGTGCAAATCGATAGTTTGTGCCTTTAAAAATATGATAAAAGGAAAGTGTTCATTTTTATTAGAAGATACAGAAAAATTTCATTTGTGAAGTAAAAAAAAAATTATATTGTCTCTTATGACTTTGCCACTCACGACAATGCAATGTTTCTATTTCGTTAAATATTTCCATCTACATGAAAAAACTGTAGATATGATGTATATCCATCACTACTCCAAAACCACCAAAACTAAAACGCTAGAAATAAATACTCACTTAAGCCATAGGTCTGTTTTCCTTCCGTGTGGAGAGCTCTAAGTTCAGAAATGAGCTGTGAACTATCATACCCTGCATTGTCAGCCATAATGGTTGGCAACTGAAACAAAATAGTCACAAATGTAATCAAAGAACCTCAATTGCTTTTTTGTGGGCAATGAGCATCCACCAATGAACAGTCCATGCTCTCTTGTTACACAATTCATTGGCATATCTTACGCTATTAACTATTTTTTTTTTTTTACTTTACTAAAACAACCAAGAAATTTGTGCATATGGGATGATCTGTGCTATTCACGGCGAGAAATACATGAAAGGATATAATCAATATATCAATACATTTCATATCAAAGAATTTATTTTATGGCAGTACAGCAGTGTATATTATTAAACACAAAAATGATGGCAGTGTTGGGAAATTCTCCACTTAAACTGAAAAGAGAGGTAATTTTCATGATCCCATCAGGTCTATGTTATCAATCTCCATCTGTCCACTAATTTTGTATCCCTTACAAATTTTATTCAACTCAATAACTTCTGAATGTCTTTAGAGTTTTATATCAAATTCTGCATGAAGCTTTACATTAAAAATATGCAGATGTTTGAATTTCTGTTTTCCTCTTCAACTTTGTCAAGTTGCAGCCTGTCTGACTCTAAACTTTGCCCATTTAAATTAATTTCCATGAAACAACTTTGTCGAGTTCTGGCATGCCTGACTCCAAACTTAGCTCTTTTAAATTCATTTGCACTTAACAACTATGTCGATTTGTGGCCCGTCTGACTCTGAACTTATCCCTTATCAATTCATTTCCACTCAACAACTTTTAATGACTTTATGGATTGAAATAAAAAAATTTTACAAGGATACATTACGCTCAAGTTTAAGTTAGACTTACACCATTAGGTAGCAAAATTTTAGTGTTTTGAGCTATTTCACTTTAAACTTTACCTTCTATTTTGCTTCCACTCTCTCATTTTGATGGGTTTTATCAAATCAAGATGATACAAGGCATTAAAAAGATCTAGGTCAAGTTTAATCAGCAATATTTTCCAATAAACATTACTGAGTTGTGGCCCTTGCCTGATTCGGACCTCTGCCCTTCCATTTCATTTCTGCTCAAAACAACTTTTCTTACTACATGGCTTGCAATAAAATATATTCTGTGGTTTTACATTTTAAAAATCTGATTTTTACATTATCTAAGAACATTCTGCAAATTATTTTCCAGTTCAACTTAGAATATTGCCCTTCAATTTGCACTAAATAAGCTTTGAGAGACTTTAAGAACTGAAACTAAATTTGAAATGAAAGCTTCATATAAAAAAATCCAAGTCTGATTTTTACTATTTTCTTGAAACATTTAATGGTGTTATGGCCCTTTATTTACTTGAAACTATGCCCAACAGATGCATTATACTAGTGCATAAATCTTGTCCTATCAACAACCTGTTAACATATAGGAGGTATTAACAAAAATGCATAATACATATGCAAAATATGCATAATTGGCCGATTTTTCAGTAGATTCTGAGAAATTAGCATGAATTTTGCAACTACTCAGCCTGGTGCATTTGTGAAAATCAAAGCATTGACGGGAGATGGGGAGAGAAGCTGAGAAATAAAATGCAGAAAGGAAATGAAAAAAAAAAAAGAGTTGCATACTTTCATGGTTTTGTAAATTTCATAAAATGGACTAAATCAACAATTCTCACTTTTTGTCTTGGACACAACAGACAACTGATGGTATTGTACAAGTTTTCTTTTCTTTAACCAGCAAAGCTAAGAAGATGCCCATGACTGCCATACACAACTCACCTGGCAGTCATCTGCTTAAAAGCAAGAGCAGTTGGTAAAATAATATGGGTTACTAGGATGCTGTGCATTATTTATTATTTGTTACAAATCTGTTAATGAAACATTTTTTGAAAACCGCCGTGTTAAGGTTTTAACTTGATATATTAATGCAGATCAAATTCACTTTTATAATAGATCCATATGCAAGGATTAATGAAACTGGTCAAGTTTTGTGAAGCTAACTGAAATAATATTCAAGGTTTTTGTCAGTTGTTACAAAGCCAATCTTAAGGAAGAAGACAGGAATCACTTGAAAAAAAAAGGTGGTCAACATGCTACACTTTCTTTAGCGAAAACGTTTTTCAGTGTTTTCTGCCAAATTTGGTTCAGTTTTATCAAGTGTTTCTATAATGAGAACTCATTTAAGGCTTTGTTATTAGAAGCTATTGCTTTAATAAATGGCAGAAATAACATCAGTTTCATAAATTTAAAATGTCATCATGCTTGTGTGCTTTCAGTCAAATCTTGTCAAATTCTGTCAATTTAAGATGGAGTTGTTTAATGGTGTTCCATAGTCAGTGATGCATATCTAATGGCAGATTAGTATCATTTGTACAAATCTGAAAGGCACACATGCACATGTTGTCATGAATTTTTTTTAAATAGTTTTTAATTTGTGGAATTTCACAAGCCCTCAAAAATTATATACTTTTGTTCTTGTTTTTTAAAATTCCACTTATGGAGGTCTCTGAGATTTTATTTTCCTAGCACCCATCCTTGGAGTGGTGACTCGAAACAGTACACTTAAATTTGTTACCATACTTGTACTATTTAAAACAAAATCTCACTGGCACCAAAATAAGCTTGATACTAGAATGGTTTTAAATCTACCATCTTCCCTCAAAACAATATTTTCATTATCTGAACTCATTTTAGTATCTAATTTGAACTGTCAGCCTGTGTAAATAACAAACATCTGCTCCTTTTGTGACATATTCTGGCCAGATATGTTGGCAAAATAAGCATAAAGTAATAGATAAATGATCTACAGAAAGGATGAGGTGGTTGTTACGGGTAGTAAATGCATACAGATATTCTCAAAGTGAGAATCTGGATCTACTTAGCCCAGGTATCAGCAAGTAGTCAATTTTCTTTGGAAGAGCTATTTTTCACATGGTCAATCCAAGCCAATTCTTTATTTCTTTAATACATTCTATAATTATGTGTTCATTCTGCATTTTGTTTGCATTCCCTTTTTTTGTTTTAATGAAAAATTATTTGGCTCAGGGTCTATGCAAGAATCTTTTTGCAGCAGATATATTCAGAGCTGCCAACCTTCCAGACTTGCAATTAGTGAAAAGGATAAAAATTTGTGAATTTTGAAAATTATTAGTTATTATTAATTATTAAAATTACCAAGACACTAGCTCCATCAACTATGATGGTCAGTAGCACATTATATGAAAAATCCTGTCATTACACATACATATTTATCTACAGCCAAATTTACCGATATACACAAGCTTCAAGCTACTGTCATAATATGATGCTGTGGCAGACTTGGGCTATGGTAAATTTGTTTTCAAAACAGTTCAGGCTTCTTAACTAATTTTCAGCACCTAAGAAGGCACTAAAGTATGTCTTATTTTTCTGAACAATAGGAAATACTCGTCATTGTTGCTGATATCAGACTGAGAAAGGCATGTTATATCCAACATCAAAACTCACAAACAATGCTTTAGCATTAATTTGGTAGCTTGCAGGACTTGAATAGGAGGCTTCAAGTACACCAGAGCTAAAATCTGTATTGGGTGCTCTTAATTTTCCCCAATATCTATATGCCTTTTGCTAGCAGTGTGCTTTTTCACACTTGTTCTGCCACATGCCCACATATGAATTATATAGTATGTGTATGACATGTAAATTGTAAGCAACAATATGAGCCTCTGTGTACATTCCCAATTCTAAAATTCGTGGCACACTACTATGCAAATAGCATCATGTTCATGGCTGAATGCCAGGCCAATTATTGGTGAACACTTTCCCTTAGAAGTGAAAGCATATTAACTGTTGTCTAATTTAATTATGAAACTGTATTAATCCAAAAGATGAAATGTCACACGGTGAACAATTAGTGGTGTGGGCACATTGGTGGTAAAATATGTACTCAAGCAAATTATGATATATGCTACTCTTTAAATATCTCAAAAAAATTCCCTCACTTGAAAAAGCTGTCTTCAGTTGTTTGTTTTAACAAAATTACAGTTCCTACAAGTGATGTAAATGTGCCATTTAAAAAATACAGTTGGGTACTGGTTTTGTTCATGAGCATTTGTAAAAATTCTATTTTAAATATATATTATATACTTTACAATGCTTGCTATAGGGCAAACTGTAACATCTGAGACATAGTTATACAAATATTGTGACTAGCAAATAGAACACCCTTTTTGGCATCAGTGACCATTGTTGCTATTTTGACTAGCACTAGGAACAGTTATTCCTAATTTAAGCCAATTGAGAATTCGGATAATCATGATTTTTTGCATATGGCACAACTCTGTGAATTGCTATTAAGAGTCATGAAATTCACCCAAAAATCATTAGGGTTGGCAAGTCTGGATATTGTACTGAAAAAAAACTCCATAAAAACTGGACAAAAATAGATGAAACCTTTAAAATCATAACATCTAATAAAGAATTCCCTTACCAAATGGCGTTTAGTTTGAAGGCATAGCTGCCAACCCTGGGGTTCATAACTACTGACTGCTTATGACAAAAATACTGATTTGCAGGAATAAATATTGATTTTTAAAATGTTAATGCATAAGTAACTTCTTACAACATCTACAACTATCCATAAAATAGGACAGTGCCTTCCTTAATTATTTAATGTCAAAGATGCACTTGTTGCACTCTTCTGAATGGGTACCCTGTTCCATTCAGGCATTCAGGCACAGGATGTTTATATGAGCCTTTTCCAAACAACATTTCATTTTCTCTTTTCAATCATTATCGCTATTAGTGTTCCATCTTTCATGGATGATCTGAACTGTGAATTTTTAACTGAACCTTTTTCATTTTTTCACACGAGTAATCCTTGGCAATTTTTGGAAGACGTGCAAAATAATGTGGCAGCAACACTAGTAACTGTAAGATGAAGGCTCATTTCTAAAGGAAATTTAGCAAACCAAATTTTGATCAAATTACAACAAGATTGGGGAGGGGGTTTATGTCGTAACTTTAAGCTTAGTTTTGTATGATGAAGCAGCAAGCTGATCTTATTAGTTTATTCTTGCTCTTGTAGGGTGCCTACATGCCCAATATTAAAATCACATTACAGATTTTGCAAAATGTCAAGTTTTCTCCTTTATTAGATGATTTCACAAATGTAAACAAAATAGGACAATTATCCTTCCAGTTCTGTTTTCTTGTGTTTCCTGGAAAAAAAATTCTTAATATTCTGCTTTCCTATTCAACATGTTTAGATGTTGAATATTATGAAGATGAGATAAAGTGATAGTGGTAACTGTTTTCAAAATCCAGTATGGTGGATAAAGACAGGCATAGCAGCCTCGATTTCGAACGAACCAATCATATTTTAGAACTATATTCATATATACATGTGATAATTTCTATCAGAATGGAATAGAGTGCCTGTTCTAAACTGAAAATTGAAAGAAAATGTTAATTTTTGAAAATAAAAAAAAGTATATTTTTGCAAAAAATCAAAAACGTATGCCCATATTAATATCAAAAATATGGGACAAATATGGAAAAAAAAAGAGACACTTGGGAGCTATGTAAGGGTTGCAGACCTATACATTTTACAACAAGTGTGAATGGTTGAACTTGTAGATGCACTGCTGGAAAAGGTGATTACCACAGGGTTGCAGACCTATACATTTTACAACAAGTGTGAATGGTTGAACTTGTAGATGCACTGCTGGAAAAGGTGATTACCACAGGGTTGCAGACCTATACATTTTACAACAAGTGTAAATGGATGATCTTGTAGATGCACTGCTGGAAAAGGTGATTACCACGGGGTTGCAGACCTATACATTTTACAACAAATGTGAATGGTTGAACTTGTAGATGCACTGCTGGAAAAGGTGATTACCACTGGGTTCACATATCTAATTTCACGGGCCTAAAAAAATTATTTTTGTAGTGTTGACAAATTACAAGTCATTGTAGTGATAAAGAGAAATTCAAATCTTACCATGGAAAGAGCCTTTGCAAATGATTCCATAGCAACTGCCTCTTTTCCAGGTGTTTTAGCTGCTACCTTGTATACTGCATCTGCCATCAGCATTTCTGCACTGCCTGGAAAAATAAATTACACCTCATTTTTGGATGCAAAAACAGCAGCCATTTTATTTTGTGATATGAGTCATAGAGACAAAAAATTAGTAACATGTTCACATGAAAAGGATGTCATACACGTCAATGCACACCCTGTTTCCTGATTTCTGGCAAAACAAGTGGTATACAGGGTACAAAACATTTGAGCTAAATACAAAAAATTCACCCATAACTAAGAATGTAATTGTTTATATGTACAAAGTTAGCCCCCTCCCCAAAGAGGTTGGTGCTAGATACTGGTTTATATACCACAAAGTTGTGTGTGTTGTGTGTGTTCAAATTTACATTTCTTTACTTCACAATAAGTCCATTTCAATATATTAATTTTTTTTATATTCATAAATAGAATTACAAAAGCCTATTACCTACTAAAAATGTATTCTCCTACTTAATTATGCATGTGTACTTAAGAAACAAATCTCATTGAGATCAGTTCGTTGGGAACCATAATTATCATCATTTGAACATGTGCAAGTTTCTTCAGCTAACAATTTAAAGCAACCATTCCAGATGTTTTCATAATAACATTTAAGAAACAAACAGCTTACCTCCACCATAAACAATCTTTGTTTCCTTAACAGTCTGTGTCAAGACACAGAGAGCATCATGAAGTGACCTTTCTGCCTCGTCTAAAATCTGTTTTGTGGCTCCCCTCAGGATTATGGTGCAGGCTTCACCCATACTCACACCTGAAAATAGAAAATTCTCTCATCCTACAATATCTTGCTCTAAGCAATACCCAATTTGACACAACATCATTGCGATAAAAATATATCTTGCCTTTCCTTTTTATTTTCAGTCATGGCCAAAAATCTGAATACTCCTTTACATATTTATGTGTTGCTTGAACTTTTTAAGTGGTTCATCAAGACTTGTGCCTTCAACATATTTTTTGCTTGATGGATGACATTTCTAGATAGAGATGTAACATAAATGCAGAAACCTGATCATATGGGCATTTTGTATGAAAAGCATGGACGGATTAATGTGTCTCGTATACGCCTAAAAAGTCTGATTTCCTGTCCAACTTCATGAAAAGTAATGATAACCCAGGTCAGTAACATTCTTTGACAAGCTGTTATTATGCAAATCTTTGTTTTGGGTTGTTATTTTATGGTGCAGAAACACTAGTAGATTCATTGTACTGGCCTTAATTTATGGGATATTTCAGTAAGACTTTTAGTCAAATCAAGACTGGAAGGTCTCTAGTTCCATAAGGTCAATTTATACACATTTTAAAATGTAGCAAAATCTGCATGTTCTTTTTGTGATTATTGATAATGTATCAAAACATTTTCTTTAAATGGCTTTTGTAGATTTAACTTATAACTACTTGCTCTAAAAAGTAGTGCAGCCTTGATTTAGACTTCCATGGCAAATCCTTTTATATTTTATTACATGCATGAATTCCTAATTTGAAACAATTATCATTTTTAACCCAATAGAGACACACATCAGTTATTTTTATTGCGTCTTCTTTCTATGACTATAGTACCAGTAGTAAAATGTAAATTAAAAATATAATTTAAACTTTCATACATCAGACACCCTCCAATGAAACCCCTGGTGATGATGACAAGAATAATTTCCTCTTTCACATAGTTAGCATAAGTGCAATTACAAAACTCCAAGCTTCATGATTCTACACAGTTCCTTCCTTCTATTAGAATGGAGGGTTCTGGAACTGAGAAAAGAACCAAGTTATAGTACAATGCCTACATCACAACCCACATCCTATCCTATTTATTTGAATTCAAAGGACATGGCAATGGAGAAGGATGGGAGGAGGAAATCTTTGCAGTAATGGATGGTAATAATTTATCGTTAAAATCAGCATTATGTCTCCACCTCCCCAAACTATGTTCTAAATACCAGTTTTTGAGGCCATCAACCTTGTTCCAAACTGACTGACTGGCAATGCAATCATGGCAGGAAATGTATTAAAGCTATTCAATTTGGTTATATTCTGACCAACAGCTTAGGAGCAGACACAGATGGCATTGCAATAGCCACAATCATCAAGTGTGGACAATACAATGTATGCAGCAACTTGCATTATGCATGTACATCAGACTTCACAATTTAGACATCAATGATATCAGAATTACGTCCCAAGATGGTCATCATTTGTACATGTTTACTGTGTAACATGTCCATTTATCCTTCCACATCTTTATCAAAAAAAGGAAAAACAAATGAAAGAAGCAGGACTTAGTAAATCCCATCTCTAATGTTGAAGACAAGTGAAATTTTTTGATCAGACTAGTTAGAATTTATAAGGTGTTTGTCAATGACAAGTCAATTTTAAAAAATCTGCCTTATTTTCAAGTTTAAAAATATGTCATATGTTTATTATCAATCCATTTTGTACATGAATAAAAATTATTATATTCATAAACATTCTATTCATACTTGTAGTATATGCGTGTTTGGAATGAGATGCAGGCTAATTGGCCACATGGCTTAAAATGCACAGCAGAAGCTAGACATTGTAATTAATTTTAACTGAAATCAGTAACAAGATTAAAGTCTTATAATTTCAATTTGGTAAAAATGCTTAATAAACTACCACTTAGTTATTTTATTTTGTTTGGTACAAGTTTTGTGTAAAATGGTACTAAAAAAAGCATTCTTTGAAACAACCCCTAATTCATGTACACAGGAATAAATGCACAGCAACTTCAAAACATACTCTTCCTCCTGATTTCCTTGTTCCCAATAAAACATTACTGTAACAATTCATAGACAACACACAGAAGCACTAAAGTAAATAAATAACTAAACTGGACCCTTTCCCCCCCCAAAAAAAATCGAAACATCAAAGAACATTTGAGTGCATCTTCTTGCTTTGTTACAGCAAATTCATTAATAGGACTGCATATTTATTTATGGTTGAATTACTTGTCTACCTACTGGTATTAACAACATAAATCGGTTAAATAGTATTTGCTTCACTACTATACAGCTCTTTTTTAATTACGGTAGGTCATGAAACAACCATGACCTAGCAGTATTGTTTCGAATTCCACACCATAGATTGTCACATGTTTTTTTATTAAATATTTAGGCTAAATCTCCTATGACATAATATTTAAACTATGTTTTCATTATAATATATATTCTCCTGAATCTATTTGCCCAATTATTAATGAATACAGACCAGAGTGGCCTAGTGGTCTAAAGTGCTGTCCATTACAGATCACTGACATCTCACCTCTGTGTGGGTTTGAGCCTACAATTCAATGTGAATAGAAAGCTTGCCAATAGCTTTTCATGGGTCGGTTTTTCCGGTGATTAACTGGTTTCTTCCTCCACCATTAATACTGGCTGCCATGTATAGCCTATCATGTGCTGAAAACTGGCATTAAGCCAAACAACGACAACAACGAATACAGACATTTAATGATGTGGTATATTGTAGCGATGTCCTCCATAACAAGTTTATTTGTATTAATATTAGTACCCTTAGTCCTACCTTGTGGACAACCACAACAAAACAAGTTGAGGCTACAACATCGTAACTACAAGTTCATTTGCGGTTTCAAACTGATTTTATCAAGAAATAGCCGTTAAAATGTCCATTTATAAAAACAAGAAATAATTAGAAAACATTTGTCACCGATCACATTTTTTAAAATTGTCACCGATCACATTTTTTAAAAGCAAATTACTATTTATTTATTGATGCATTTCACCTTGGATTACAAGTATCAGAATTTACTGGCTATTGCTAGGGGGCATCTCAAAAGTTATAATCTACAGCCATTTTACGTCTGAAAAATCAAGGGCAAAGTCATTTTAGATTTCCTAACAGAACAAGGGAAAGTTTACAGTTCTCAGGCAACTTTTTCACCCACTTTGCCTGGTCGAGTGACCCCTGGTCGAGTGACCCCTGTGACTGCTGACATGTTCTGTCCTAGATTTCTAGCCACCCATTGTCACAAATGACTGCTAATACACATTCTGTCCTAGAACTCCTAGCCACACAGTATCAGTGACTGCCAACATACAATCAAACCTGGAGCTCCTTGTCACCCAGTATTGCATAGTGAGTGCTGACATTTTGCAAATTTCAGCCTTACATGTCAGTAAAGATAAAAAAAGTAACTCAATTCTGCAGATAACCCATACATGCCAACCCCTAGAGAGGTACAAGTGGCAAAAGGGGAAATATGAATATCAAGAGTGTAACGTACATATTACTAGTACCAATATTTTTTTTATCACTTTGTCGATGCTATGACATCATAGTTAATATATTACATGTGTTATGTACATGAAATTTAATTGTTTTTTAGTTTTAAGTTTTTTTATTCTATTACATGCTATTGTAATGTAATATTGTTTACTAGATTTGACACTATCCAGAAATTCAGTTCTGTTCTGTTTGATCTTTTTAAATTTCATTGATAAACACCTAATAACAGAAATACTGTATCTAGTTTCTGACCTTTATTCAGATCTCATGACTGTTTTGGTAAGCAACTTTTTTAAAAATAATTTTATATTCTTTCTCAGAATAAGAATTAAGGTATGTCAAGGCCATACCTGGATGACATGATAATTATCATGTAACAAACTTGTATTATTTCTAGAAGGATTAACTACTGACCCCCATCCGGGAATCTGATTTGTTTTATAATTAGTCTTATAATTCATGTTATGAAAAGAAGAAAGTCAGTCATGAAAAGTAATGTTTATAGTGTCCAGTTTAGGCCAATTATTTTATTTTGTTCAAATTAATTGAATTTCAAGTGATTCATTTCCCTGGAACTACATAAAATACAAAATTCTTGTAAAAAAGACATTCACTGAAATTTATATGGAATTCAAAACTGGAATAATATTTTCTGTGACTTAAAAATTAACTACTGACATAATGGCACTTCAAGGGTTAGAATAAATGTCTTCCATTTTGGATTTCATTGGGGATTCAAACTCAGTTTCATTCAGGACATTTCATTACTTACTAGGACTTCTATTTTTAATTCTTGGATTATTTTTAGATTTGATTTATAAAACCGTAGGTTACTTTTTGCTTCTCTTTTTTCACAAGCTATTCAAGGGAAATAAATTACTTGTTAAATTTTACAAAGCTTATTGTCTTCACTCTTACTTGTTACTGTTTGTAAGAGCCAAGGCTCTTTAACACATTCCAGAACTGAAATACACTGTACAAAAAAAATTTACATTTTTTAAAAAATAACCTGGATCTTCAGGTCAAAATACTTGGCAAAAATGGGAAAAACCCATATGAATCAGAACACAATCACAAAACATGACAAATTATTTATATTTAAGACTCACTTTTAACAGTCTACAAGTCTAACATTTGCATAATGTTAATTAAGTCCACAAATATTGCAATGAACATGGCATGTGAAAGTAATCTATTACATCACTCT
This sequence comes from Potamilus streckersoni, assembly GCA_016746295.1. Lineage (NCBI taxonomy): Eukaryota > Metazoa > Mollusca > Bivalvia > Unionida > Unionidae > Potamilus > Potamilus streckersoni. Next base: position 319,328 of record JAEAOA010000086.1, on the reverse strand, counting down.
CATATATTCTTCACAAATTTGTAAAGTAGAATTAATCTGTCCTACTACTGATCAAAAATGATACAAGGTTTAAAAAGATCCATCTAAGAATTTTCTTCCACAAGTCGAACCATAAAGCCTGTTTTAAGTCAAACCATAAAATTTGTTTTACTACATATCTGGCACCATTTTTTAAAAGTACAAACTAATTAGTTCTTATTATTTTGCAGCAGTCTTTCTTTTGAGAACATTTTCCAATTTGTATGGAGAGTTGAATTAAAAAGCGATGATAATATAAATGATAAACACAACTTTTTATTTTATTTGTTAATGTATCAAAAACGTCATCAATATACAGGCAAGTGGAAGATGTAATTCAGTAAAAATAAAAATGTAATGATTATGCCCAAAGCATGATGGTTTACATATGTGATACCCTAGCTTGGCAGCTAATGGTTTCATGTCTTAACCCTTTCCCACATAAAGTGTATGGCTTTTTAGCCTTTCAATAAGCATGTAGCAAAGTTACCCAGCAAAGCTACACACAGGCCTGTTAAGCAGTGAAATGTATGTTACATTTAACAGCAATTTTAACTATTTCATGTTGGTACACATATATTATGCATGGAAAGATTTAAGAGTAATATACGGTCGTTGTAGCTGTATAATTACCTTTCACAAGAATTTAGAATTTTGTACATGCTTTAAAATCTTGAGAGAACTCATTCACCATCAAGTCAGAGAAGCTGTGATCCAATCGTAGCTGCCATTTCTCATACTCAAAATTAACAAGTTCTTTGTGTCTACATCACTAAATCAGCTGAATTTGATAATTTATAAAAACTGGCTTCCTACATCAGTATCAGAGCCTTTACCTAAGTTATTGAAGCTATCATACTTGTGATTCTAATTTTGAAAACATGAGCAAGTACTGTACGATATCTATGACTGCCATTTAGGAGAGACACAGTTACGACCTACTTACTTTAAATAACAGATTTCAACCAGAACATAAACAATGACCACATTATCTGACGTAATGGTCATTCACACCAATGAATGTAGTATCAAAATAGGGGTTTTTCCCTGAAGGTGGCAAAACGAAAACCTGGTCGAAATGGATGCTGTTTACAGAGGCGCCAAAAGGCGCTTGTATGTGAATCAGGTAGAGGTGCCAAAACGTGAATTTGGTAGAGGCGCCAAATAAACCATCTGAATATTAAAACAAAACAAGGTAGGTCACAACAGCAAATTTCTCTGCATTTTCTGTTACTCAAAACCAGGAACAAGTTATACATTCTCCAGGACATTTGCATTTTAAAAATTCACTACGTTACTGAATGATGACATGAATTTTCACAAAATTAGAACATATTTCTCAACTTTAATGACCTAATGGTTGTTGCAGTGCATCCAGGTGACATAAAAGCAATATGCTCTAATCAACACATTTCTAAAAATTATAAAACTAATTTTGCTGCCTGTTATCTAGCTAGATTTATGAATCATAGTTTACATATTTTATCTAATCATTTGAACCTGCCTGCATTTTACTCACCTGTGAATTTTAACAGTGTGTCCTCTCCAATCATGATCTCTTCAATCAAATCACAGGTTCCAAGCTTCACACCCTCAGGTGACCCAAATGTTGACACTATCTCCCCACCTGTAAATACAACATGCATGAATAAATACACCTGAAAATGGTACAACCTTTAAATGTACTTGTGATCTGGACTTGGTCAACTTAACAGAGGCAGGGCAGATCACATTAATTTTACCAAGCATCTTAATTTCAAATACATAATCAGAAAATTTAAGGTATATCTGAATGGATCAAGTACTGATCACTTAAAGTCTGTTATCAAGAAAAATCTGGAAGACAAAAAAATTAAAGAGACATATTTGATTAGGCATTTAGTTAACTCATTAACCCTGGTGCTACATTTATGCATCAGGAGATAGTAGTACTCTACTTCCAAGCTCTGTAACATCAAAGTCATTTAAGATAGTCAAATTGGGTGGTAACACAGAAAAGAAGACATGTAACTCAACAATGACACCAAATAATCTGGACTTTCTACTCACATTACAAAATACAGAGAAACTTTTTTTTGAGACCCAAATTTTTTTACACACAGAAATTGCCCATTGTTGGAATTGTGTGTCAGGATTTAAGACTTTTTTGGCCTCAAATCTAAGGCAGACATCTGAACTGCCCACAAACAGGCAAACTTTCGCAAAAATTAGGATAAGTCATTATCGCAGATTTTGCTAATATCAATGAAATCAAGTAGCTGAATACAGATTCAGCATTATAAGAGAAAGTACTCTTACCAACTAAGCTCTCAATGCCAAAGGTGTACCACTTAATCTTCTATGATGCTATAGTAACTCAGGGTGAATATTGGGACACATCACCAGTACTGTTAGGCCAACATTTTTTTTACTGCATGCACATCAGTCTTGTCTATTTAAAACATTGACAAGAGGGTATAAAACAGTGAATTCATTTTCCTCGCTGGTATAAATTTTAATGGTTTCATAAATGTATAATATTGTCATTTCTTATGGTCTGGGGAAGAAATCTTTTATTCCAGTGAAGAATCATTAGTTGTTCCATTTTTGAATTCCTGGCCTGTAGCAACCATTAAAACCATGGCATTAAACAAGCTCTTAACCCTGAATTTTACTGGTGCATTATTGATGATCATGCAGTTTCAAGCAGTATTTTGCCTTGCAAAACCTAAATTTGTTACTTTATCAAATACAGGTTTTGTTACATCATTTGAAAACAAAAAACTTCATCCCATTTTACTGATTCATTATTTTTTGGACTAGGCTTTAAGGAAGAAAAAGCTTACATGCATTTAAAACATTTATGAACAGAAATTGAGAATGACACGGCCAAGTTATAATGTTCAACTAAAAAGTTTGTTAATTACACTTGGACCTTTTGTCCAGTATAGTTTCAGAAACTGTAGTTCCAAACCGAATGAAACTCAATGACCAACTGCTAGATCTCTTATTCCGACATAATCTTTGGGTTTTTTTTTTATAATCAGGGTTCCTGCACACTTAACAAAAACAAATTCCATGACTTTTCCAAAACTTTTCCAGGGCTATTTCATAACACTCAAGGACCTGCGCTATCTTGCATTGTCAAGTAAATGAACATAAAAATGACATCTTTCAGTCTAAAATAACAAAGTTAACAGCAAATATTTTTACCATGTACATTTTAAATTTACCTGGGCTAGCACACATTGACTTTATGTAGTAATTTTTGTCATAATCCAATGTTCAATGTAATTTGTATTCAAAAGAAAAAGGGAAACAATCCTATGTAGTCTTTGTATGTGTTCCTATTTACAATATTAACAAAACACATTATTTTCCAGTTGCTTTTTTTATTTAGTGAACTACACAGGAAATCATGTGATACTTCCATTAGAGAAACTTACTCTTGTTATATGAATTGAAATCATTTATCGATTGTAATTTTATCATTTTATTTAATCGGTAATCAGTGCTCTATGAAATTTGAAATAATCAATTTCTTTAACTCCATTGTCACAAATTCCATGACTTTTCCAAAACTTTGCATGGTTTTGACAAATTCCATAACTTTTCAAGGCCCTTGAAATTTATTTTTTAAATTCCAAAACTTTTCCAGGATCCCATGACCTGCAGGAACCCTGTTTAATTCATGCAGCAATGGCAATCACCTCTACTGCTTGAGACAAACTTCAATCAAACCATAATGTCAAATAAATATAATTGATGTCTTTTGATGTTTTACTCCCAAGACTATATATTCCTGGTAATTCTGTGCAGAGTCTTTAATTTTTTTAAGAAACTTGTAGCTAAAACAACTTCAAGAGGGGCCCTGAGTGGTAGAGTGATCTAAAGCACTGTCTGTTACGGATCACTGCCATCTCACCTCTGTCTGTGTGGGTTTGAGTCTATGATTCAGAGAATGTGGATGTATGAGAAAGCTTGCCAGTAGCTTCTCATAGGTCTGATCTTTCATGTGATTTCCCAGTTTCTTCCTCCAACATTAATACTGGCCGCCATGTATAAGCCTATCAATGATTAAGTCTTCCACCTTTTCCCAGGTCAAAACTTTGGGTTTGCACTATACATTAGAATGCAATATACTCACCAAAATATGGTACTCATTAGCTAATATTTTTTGTGGATCTTGTATTAATCCCTTCAAGACTTGACAATCTCTCTGTTCATTATTAAAATATTTAAGGAAAAAATTTAACATGTACATCAGATCAGATATTACTGTTAACATCAAAAATGTCAGTATTACGTCCCAAATTGGTCATCATTTGTACATGTACAAAAATTGGTACAAATTATGAAATGAGCATTGTTTCCTGCATGATATAACCATCAATTGTTTTAGACCTTGCTGTAATAATAGAAAGCATGTATCTTGAACTGCTGTTGCAAAATTAACTTTTAACATCAAAGGAAGATTTTGTTTTCCTACATATAACGTAATCTTCTATGGGACTATACCGACTTTGAGTAATTATACTAGTGTTTCATAAATCTTGTGGTTTAGGATCAACATTTTCAATGCATGGACTCTTACCCATTTCAAATATTAACCAAACAGTAATTTCTTTTCTTTATTTTTTCATTAGTATCAATTTTGAATGTTTTATGACAAGTGATATCATTAAGCCAAGAAAATGATTTTTAAAAGATACACCTCCTAGTCATTATGTAAGAGTATACACAAATTTCATCCATTTCAAATGACTCTTGATGTTAGAGAAAAGAGGAAGTTTCATAAAAGTCTAAACATATTAAACCATGACCTTGACCCTGAAAATTGGCCTCTTAATGACACACATGTGACAATTTACAAGATGTGTTTCATCCTTCAGCTCAACTGGCTTTAATGTTATAGGGCAGAATGGCAAAGGTGACGGAAAACAAAACCAAACCATCAGCCTTGAATGTGGCACTTCTTATGCTGTATGTGACACACCTTTCAATGACGATGCAGAAACAAGGATCATCCCATAATTTTGAATAAATTTAAGCTAAACAGCAGAAGGGAATGTGTGATGGATGGATAGACAGAATACTTTGTCACTCTTTTTCTTTGAAAGGCTAGGAACAATTAAAAACGCATGTACATCAGTTCAGACATTTGTTTTAAGACATCAAGGATGTCAGCATTATGTTGGTCATCATTTGTACACACAGAAGAGTCAAGCTATAAATACATGTGCATTCTTTCTTGCACAATCTAACCATCAGTTATCACTGAAGATCTTGCTGTCATGAAGGAAATCAAGTGCCCTTGTATTGCTGCATCATTGCAAGATAAAACACTCTTTCCAACTGAGCTTTCAGCACAAGATATATATCTCTGCATGGATTGGGGAGGGGAATGTGTCTCCAGTCAGCTGACCATCCCTACTTTTCATTGCCAACCTTAGCACTTTTCCTCAAGAGTAAGAAAAAAGAAAACAAAATAATCCCAAAATTGATTTCTGCATCTAACTGAGCTTGTTTAGCAAGTATTTTAAATGCTTAGTGTGTGTGTGTGTGTATATATATATATATATCATGTTTTTTTTTAAAAAAAATCCCCAAAGCGGATTTGCGCATCGAATTAAGCTGGTTTACCCAGTACTTAGATTACATATATTGATCATTATAATATAAATGTTTATCAAATAATTTTTAAAAAAAATTATTTTAAAAAAAAACCTACTTATTTACCCCACTGTCTAAACTAGTGCAGTAGAAAACATTTTGGAGGGTCCTAAAAGGACTAATAATGATCAAAGCCCAATAAAATGGTTGTTTTTAGGCCACACTTTCACTGCACAAACAAGTCTATTCAATTACTTGATAATCACTGATTTCATCTTATTTCTATTGATAACTCTTTGTATGGTTTGGATATAAATGATATTGTACCTAAATATGTTGACTAGTGAAACAGTCATTGCTAGCGTGATATTAGTTATATTAGCTAGACCTTGACCAAAAATGACCAACAAATAATTCATCACTCATACTGATCTCTCTACATATATTTTAGACCCATCTCTTGTAAACCTCTTTGTAACGGCAATGTAAAGTGCAACATTTTTGGACATATTTTTTAGTTGGGTATTTTCTGTTGTTGAACAAATTAAGGTACAATCTGAAGTGTCAATATTTAGTAGGTCTAAGTAAACAGTTTAGTATTTTATGCAGTATCAGGGCATCTAGATGTGACTGTGATAAAAAAAAATCAAGTCAGACTGGACAGTGAAGAATACATGTACATCAGATTAGATATTTATGTTAACATCAAAGATGTCAGCATTACGTCCCACATTGGTCATCATTTGTACATTATTTCCTGCACAATCGATTCAACTTTCATCCCTGCAGATCTTGATGTAATTGAAGAAGTTATCTCTAATAAAATAAATTTGAACATCGGAATATGATTTTGTTTCCTCTCAATCTTCTATGGCGCTATTTGGATTATGAGTGGTTTTCACTGCATGCATAACAAACTTGTCTATATAAAATGTTGACCAGACACTGATAAATACTGCGTGGTTTCTTTTTCTTTCTTTAAACTGGTGATATTAATCATATCAACTAGACCTTGACCAAAAATGATGAACAAATAATTCATCACTCATACAGATCTCTCTACATTTATCTTAGACCCATCTCTTGTAAAACTCTCTGTTACAGCAATGTAAAGTGCAACATTTTTGGATGTCATTTTTTTTTTTGTTTTTTTGTTTAACAAATTAAGGTACCATCTGAAGTGTCAATCTTGAGTAGGTCTAAGTAAACAGTTTAATATTTTATGAAGTAACTGAATGACTCAGAATGTTTATAGGAATTGATAGTAGGGTGGGAAATGCTACATCTGACCATGAAAGGATTTGTTTTTCATTCTGTTGGGTTAACAAGACTTTTAACACATTACTGTATACATCATTTTCATGAAAATGTAGTCACATGCTTTTTCCAAGGACACAAAAAGGCAGCTGGCTTGTGCTTATCTGGGCAGGCATCCAATTCATTACCCCTGGATTAAAAGTCCAATATTCTACAAACAAAGCTACCAGGGCATCTAGATGTGACTGTGATAAGAACAAAAAAATCAAGTCAGACTGGACAGTGAAGAATACATGTACATCAGATTAGATATTTATGTTAACATCAAAGATGTCAGCATTACGTCCCACATTGGTCATCATTTGTACATTGTTTCCTGCACAATCTATTCAACTTTCATCACTTCAGATCTTGATGTAATTGAAGAAGGTATCTCTAATAAAATAAATGTGAACATCGGATTTTGTTTCCTCTCAATCTTCTATGGGGCTATTTGGATTATGAATGATTACTACAGCCCTACCTAATGAGTGGTTTTCACTGCATGCATAACAAACTTGTCTATATAAAATGTTGAGACCAGACAGTGATAAATACTGCATTGTTTCTTTTTCTTTCTTTAAATGGTATAAACTGTTATTTATTTTAAACAACAAATGACATTATTTAGCTAAGACAGTGACCTTAAGATAGAAACCATATTGCAACACAACAAACCTAGTGATAATGTACAAGTATACAAAATTTTATCCATACATAACGTTGTTTTGAAAAGGAAACAGAGACTAAGTTTCACATTGTTTTTTTTTTAACCATAATTGTTATACTTTTGTACGATTTTGGTCTTGGTACCTTTAGTAGTACTGGAATTATATCCAGAATCACATCACAATGAAACATGTTATAATGACAGAGAGCTATAAGACATCTTTTAGTGAAAACCCCATGATGATATGGCCATTCAATGAGAAGTAGAGATAACCATACAATAAGAAGTAAAGATAGCAGGCCACTGTGGCAACCATATTGGACACCAGATCAGCACCATTTTCATTTAGGATTAAGTAGAAGTCTTTAGTGAAAATCCATGTTAATCTGACCTTTCATTTAGGAATAATAGGAAGTGTTTCAAAACGGCTACCATGCTGACCATACTGGACATCAAATCCAGACCATTTTCATTCTGAACCAACTTGGCATCCTAAGAAGTCTTTTAGCAAAAACTCCATGTCGATATGACTATAAGAACTTACAATACAAATTTATTTTCAAGATGCCTGCCATATTGGACAACAGATTGGCACCATATTCATTACAGATCAAGTCTTTTAGTGTACATATAAAGGAGACGTTATACAACTGAAAACAGACCATTCCTTAAGATGATCTGGTCTATGACAAGTAGAGCCAGAAGTACTGAACCATGACCTTAGCCTTCAAGATAGTACTCCCAATACCTTCTAATGATAATGTATAAGCACACCACGTTTCATCAATTAATTTCATATGGATATAAAGTTGCAAAGCAGAAGGGAAAGTGTGACAGATGAAGACAAATGCTGACACCATGTCCCCTACTTTTCTGGGAAAAGGTAGAGAACAATCAAAGATATGTGTACACCAGATAAGACATTTCTCTGTATATCAAAGATGTCAGCATTACACTGGTCTTCATTTGAACTGGCTCAAAGACATGTACATGTAAAAACTGTGAATACATCTACACTTTCTCGCTCATGTTGCATTCATGAATGTAATCAAGTTACTCTATACAGATCCAACATTACAAGATAAAACACCAGAGGATGATTTTGTTCCAGCATACATCTTAAAATTCTGTGAGACCATGGGGGCTTTGTTTGAATCAAACTCAACATGAATAACTCTTGTGGACCAGCATTGCCATTGCATGCACGTCACTGTAATCAATTTAAAATTCTGACCATTTCCCAATAAATACTGTAATCAATTTAAAATTCTGACCATTTCCCAATAAATACTGTAATCAATTTAAAATTCTGACCATTTCCCAATAAATACTGTGATTTCATGTTTTTCAATTGCTATCTATTTACAAATGACTATATTGTTGACCTGGGAAATGACCATCATTTTTAATTGCATATTTTAATGCAGTTACTGAATTTATATAAAAGCTATTGCATTCCTACAATTTAACATTTACATCTAATTATACTTTGTGTTTAAGGAAGTTACCAGATCCAGAAGATCACATTATTTTCATCGTGTATCTTACTTTCAGATAAAAAATATCAAAACTTTTGGTAAATGTTTTGGTTGGTTATAGTATTATTCACCCAAAGAAGCCTCTGTTCCTAATTAAAATGCTTAAAAAAGGAAACAATTATGAACATGTACATAAGATCAAATATTTCTTTTAACATCAAATGTCAGTATTACATCCCACATTGCTCCTCATTTGTACATGAACAATGATTGGTACAAGTGATGAAGTGTACATTGACTCCTGCACAATTTAATCATCAATCATGTCAGATCTTGCTGTAATAATACAAGTCAAGCAGCTCTAATAAGATAAATCACTCTTGTAACTCAACTCTGAAAATCAGATGAGGATTCCCTATACTTAAAACATTTAAGCATGACATTGACCCTGAAAATAGGCCTCTCAATGTGGTAAATGACACATCTTCGGGTGACTGTTTACAATACCATGTTTCATCCTTTCAGCTTAACTGGCTTTAAGTTATTGAGAAAAATGGCAAGAGTGATGGAAACCACTGCAAAGTCTTAATCTTAGCAAACCACTGCAGTCTTAATCTTAGCAATGAAGATAGTACTTGTCATGTCATATGTGACACGCCTTTCAAGGATGATGTACAAAAAGCAAATAACTCTCACCCTTCCATAATCTCAAACATCTTTAAAACTACAAAGCAGAGTGGAAAGCCTGACGGATGGATGAATCAAACTACTAATACTATGTCCCATACTTTTTCTTTGAAAGGCTAGAGGCAATAAGAGGTACATGTGCATCAGAATAGACATTTTTATTAAACATCAATTATGTCAGAATTACATTGGTCATCATTTTCACATGCACAAAGGAGTATCAACTCAGTATACAAATCTGCATTCTTTCTTGCACAATCTAACCATCAATCTTACTGTCATGAATGAAATCAAGTGGTTGTGTACAGCTTCAACATTACAAGACAACTGAGCATTTATCACCAGATTTTTATCTCTGCATACCACTTAGCTTCTGTGGATCTGTAAGGACTAAGGGTTATCAAAGCCCAACATGATTGATTTGTTTAAGGCCAATATTTTCACTGTAGACATGCAAAACTACTTAAATTTAATCATTTCTTCATTTTTCCATTTTTTTTACTCAAATACTTTACATGGTTTTGAGACAAAGGACATTATTATCTGTACCCAAATTGACTGACTAAAGAAAAAGTCATTGTTTCCACAAAAGGATCTTGATTGGGATTCTGAATTTGTGATTTGCACTAATCATGAAAACCACAAAAAGTTAACTACCATGTCAAAATTACTGTCCAATCACTGAACAGTTTTGAATCTGAATGTAGTATTAGACAGCTTAAAGTGCTCTAACAGGAAAACTGCTCCCAGTCTTATTTGATAGTAATTTTTTTTCTTTCTTTCATGTAAGGGTCTTAACTTTGAAACCAATATACGACAGAGAATGAACCAACATGACTCAAATATATTTCTACATCACACTTTCATGTCATCTTTCTTTGTTCTGCCAGTTTAAAAATACCATCACAAGTGAATCAATGACCAAAATAAAATATTTTTTTCTGCATGGCATCTGACAAGTAAAAGTTTTCATTCTAAAATTTTACTATTTACTTCGTTTTTGTTAGCACCTATGGGAAATGAAAAGTTTCATTTGATTAACAGCACTTTTTGGTTAAATCAGGAAGAAAAGGCAGCTATGTACCTTTCCTCATCTTTGCTAACCAAGATTCTGATTTATGTTAATCCTATCTACACCTTGGCGGATAGAACAGATATTTCAGTGGTTCGGACCTGTAAATTTAATTGGATGTGGCAGCAATAAAAATAAAGTTTTTCAAATCTGAACACTGTTCCTATGTGACCTAGACAAGGCGAGCACACAGCAGGAATGGACTCAAAAATAAGACCAGTGATTTTTGGCCACTAATTTCATTGCATTCCCATCTGATCTATTTAGGAATGAATTTACAATATTCTGAATTTAGTGAACAACTTACAAAAAAAGTTTTTCTGCAAAGAATTAAACAAATTCAAGTAAACATCCTCAAAAGTTTAAACAATATACTTGGATATTAAGAATACAGTGGAAAATGCTTAATGTGACTATGAAGGGTTTTTGCTTTTCTTTTGTTGGGTTTACAGTACTTTAATACTTTATTGGCTATATCATACTGATTAAAAGGCAGGAAAGTGCTTTTCCCAAGAACACACATAGGCAGCCAACCAAGGCTGAGCTGGGCTGTCATTGAACCCATGACCCTGGATTATGAGTCCAATGTTTAACAAATAGAGGTACCAGGGTTTCAGGCCACAAGTATGATTAAAGAATGAAGCCAAATTGGACAGTCAGCTATAATGCTATCAGATTCATCATTAATGGTCTGGTAAAGATTAAATTCTGTGACCATAACAGGCAGGAATTTTGAATGACGGTTTTAACAACTGAAACTTATTGAAATTATATTTTACCTGAAGTATTCAGAAAATGTAATCTCTTCTCATTATAATATGCGCTAACTCAATCTAACAGATTACATTAATTTTACCAAACATCTTAATTTCAGATACATAATAAGAAACTTTTAAAATAATATTTTTTGCTGGACAGAGTATTAATTATCCAAAAAAGTCTTTCACAATATAATTTAAAAAAACAGGATAAAAAATTAAGAACACATGTAAATCAGATTAGATATTTGTTAACATCAAAGATGTCAGTATTATGTCCCACATTGGTTCTCATTTGTACATGCACAAAGATGAATATAAGTTGTGAACAAATGTTTCCTGCACAATTTATTCAATAGTCATGGCTAGATCTTACTGAAATTTAAAAAAACAAGTAGCTATAAATCAGTTAACATCTGAGGACTGTTTCCCCTACAAACCACTTAATTTTTCTATTTAATTTTAGGGACAAGGAGTGAAAGCTGGAGCCCTCAATGACTAGTTGTTTTGGGCCAACATTTTCATTGTATGCACATCAAACTTGTCTATTTAAAATGTCAACCAGACACTGATAAGTAGTGATTTCCTTTCCATTTTTCTTTCAATGTTATACATCTTTATTGTTTTACGAGGTTTTATGAAAATGAAAATACAGCTACTATATCATGCAACAAAGAAATAAGAATAAAGTTAATCAGTCAGTGAAGAACAATGGATTAATGCTTACCTAATACCAGAGCTAATCTTTCAACACCTTCAAAATCTGCATGTTCAATAGCCATCACACCTGCATCGGCAAACAACTGTTCTGGATAGTTGTAAATTAGTTGCCTAGAATAGTTTTAAAACAAAATGTATGCAAATTAAGGTGCCATCACAAGTGTCGATCACAGCAGATACTGCTGTGTCTAACAGAGATCTGAGTAAAGGCTGATCATTTCTGCTAAAGTATTCAAAACCTTCCTATATCTAGATTCATGAATTATCTATTTTACTATATTGTGAACTAACCGAATTGCTCAAAGTTTTTCTGCATGGCATTATATTACTAAAGTTCTCATCCTAAAATTTTGACTACTTACTGAAACAAGTATAGTCAGACATTTTTAATGTAGCCATCAGGCATAAAATTCAAGCTAAACTACACAGGGACCTATAATATTCTGCATCCATTTCATAATTAGCTGTTTAGTAAAGATTAAATTTTGTAACAACAAGAAGCATCACTAATGATTTTATAGTCAATTGCACATCCAGATGTTAAACATTACATCATGCCTAGTCAAATTTTGTTCAGAACCTTGCCCCGAGGTTCAGAAAAACCAGTACGGGCAGGCTTCAATCTACATCCCTCAGATTGGGAATGCTCATTACTAATAGACAGCAGTTCCAGCAGGAATATTGAATACTCTAGGACTGGTTTAGTCTGCGTTCAATAATAATGCATCAGTTCAAGCTTGTACTTATTATAGTTTTAACTTCCTTGGCAGTAAAACAGTTTAGCTGTAATGCACCAATATGAATTCCTGAATGCAAGTAATAAAACTCACCTGTTAATGAACACATTGCATCCATGAGCAAGGATCCTGTTAACTTTGTCTTTCATCTTTTCTTTCTCTGCTAACTCTAATTCTGCTATTTTTGAGATTGCATCAACCTTAACTTTGGACCCAAAAACCTGTAAGTAAATATCTGAAATTAGGCTGTTAAGTTCTCATTTTTCAACTGAATAGGATAGCTTAAAAATATTTGCAATACACTATATTGTTTGTCAGCTGTAAAAATGTAAATTTCACATATTTATGGTAAACATTTTTGTTGATTTTGTGGTAACCACAAAACAAAAATTTAAAAGTATACTGAACAAGTCTTCCCACTCCCACCCCTTCAAAACGCTTCAATTAATTTAACTACCTTTGGCAGAACTACAAAAGTTACCACTTCCACCTCCCCATCCCATGAGACCCTTTGTTCTATCAAGCCAACTATTTAACTACAAAGTACATAAGTTCTACTATGAACATAATCTATGTTGTAAACAGACATATACATGCTAACAGATACCAAAGTTATAGTTATCTTGTCATTATGCTAAGGTGGGGTTGACAAAAATGAATAGATTGTATCTGCCTTTAGTTTCCAGGAAGCACAGACCATTATGAAATTTCTAGAAGTTTTGATGTGAAAACACTTTTACCTATCTAAAATCTTTTTCAAAAGTCTAAATAGTAAATGCAGTGTAATACATTAATCAATTAGAACTAATCTCAACAAACATGATTTAATATTATTAAAGGTTTATTTCATTAAACATTTTAAAACTGATCCATGAACACATTAAACTCTAACATCTTGGGATAATACACAAAAGTGCATAGATTGATGAAAATTGTGCAGAAAAAATAAAATTATAACATTTGTGTTTATTCAGATTTTTAATGTAGCTTTAACAATTTTAGTTATATCACTACCATGTCTGTAGTGTGGCGTTTTATAGTGATGTTTTTCATGAAGGCATCATGCCACAAAAATGAAGCACCATGTTCCACCGAGTCACATTATCCTGACACCAGGCCAACCAGTCCTAACACTAACCTCTTAATGCTAGCAACTGTAAATTATGTAATTTAATGCATATCATATTAAATATTAATTACTAACCTTAACCATCAGACTTGGCTGCAAGCCATTTTAACAAAATAGCATTGAGGAAAAAAAATCACAATGTACTTCACCTTAATTTTATCAGTATCCATAGGTGTGTTAGCAATTAATATCTTTGCATTTTCTATCCTTTTGGGCTGATTTACACCAATCTTTTTATTCAGCAAAAACCCTGGAAAAATACAGAGAGGACAGTAAAATGAGATCAAGACATGTTTATTTTATTCTCAACATCTAAATTCATGGCATATACAAAATAACAGCATCTGAAAAATGCAATGTACCTATGAACTAAATCTGAATTTATTAAGCACAAAATGAAATAAATTTTAACCTTTCATAACCAATCAAGGCAGCACAGAGATGCCAACATACATGAATGCTTACACATAACCCCGCATCAAAATTTTGACCTAAATCATCAGTAACATACTGATAGTGCATCTTCCTGGAGTCTATACAGTGTACATTCACAATTATCGTCTCATGAGAAAAAGCAAATTCCATGAATTTTTCCCTTCCATCTAATTAAGTGTGGTCAGCAAGACTATATTGGACTGTAACACTTCTGATGGAACTTTCAAGGCAAGGAAATTAAGTTTCCTGTCATATCTAGAAAGACATTAAAGCTAAAGTGCAAAAAATGGTAAGAAACTGATCTGTGACCTAGCCTTTAAGATAAAACCCTGTGATACATGTGATGCTATTTAAGAAAGTAATGTAAAATTTACCATGGTTTAGCCTGAGCCTCAAACAACTTTAAGATATAAATGAGAAGCAAAAGCAAAAATGAAACATGACCTTACAGATAGGATTAGATGTGGGACTGCAACATTTTTCTTATGAACAATATACAAGTACAATAAATTTCATTCTTCTTACACAACTCTAAAGTTGCAGAGCAGAAAGTTTTAAAACTGTAGTGTGGAATTAAAAGTTTGATGGAAAATTTAAAATACCGAGCTATGATCATGACCTGCAAATGTGCAATACACATAATGATAATGTACAAGTATAACCAACTGTATCCCATTATTTAAAATAATATGAAAGTTGTATAGCAGAATGGAAGGCATGATGGAAAAATACTGACCTTGAATACAGGATTTCCAATGTAGGGAACAAAGCTTTATGTCTTAATCTCAAACTGCTTTAAAAAGTTAGAAAACAGAAACAAAGATGTGATGGAAACAGAAATGGGGATACCATGACCCAAACTTTCCCTCAAAATGGAAAATGTTGGAGATGATAAATGGTGCATCCATTCCTAAATTTCAAACAATCAAAATATTTTAGACATTCTGACCAAACAACAACAATAAAGATTAACTCTCATGAATTAATAATGACCACTTTCTTTCATTTTATCTTTCTAAAATTTTTCAACTACTGATAGCTTAATCAAACTGAAAGCCAGAAAGATCCTGATTTGCATCTGCATATCAGGTATATGTTGTTTGTTCTACTGATTATTTCTAACAAACTGCACAAACCTAGATCTGCTGGCATATTATGCAATGGCCGATCTGGGTCTGTGCAGTTTGCAATTGGACTTGTCTTTTAAATGACAATATTGTTTTACACCAAGAAAATATTTTCTACAGATTAGTCCATGAAAATGGTGCCAAAGTACTTTTCCCCATACCTGTAACCACACAGAAAACAATTGATTGTGTGCAATAAAATTCTGATTTCCCAAAATGTTGTCAACATAATCCATAATCAGGAATTGTCACTAGCTTCGATTTCACAAAATCTCAAATTGTTGGCATCTCTGGCAGTTTTAAGCAAAATGAAAGGAAAATAACTTCTAAGGTTTTTAATCATCATATTTAACCATATGTTTATGCACTGTCCATTTAAGGAGAATCCATACAATTGTTTGAGCTGATCAACAGCTGATAATCACATGACTTACCCTCATCTAGATAAGAATCTCGGAGACCACCACCTAATATCTTGATGACCTGAATAGCATCTAAATTTCCACTGCCCTGAAAAATCAAAATTCCAATTTCAGAATCAACATTGTGCAATCTTGAATAATTGTTCTGTGATTCAAATAACACCAACATTTAGTCTCAATAATCCATCACATACTGCTACCATTATGAACACTGGATAAAAAAGACAGAAAAAGAGTTCATTCGGAATTACATTAAACATTGTTCCACTGATACTGTTATATTAAAGAGTCAGCGGGATACATGGATATAAATTGCATATGAATATATCCAAATCAATATCAATTCAACTTAGTAAAATGTTTCTTCAATAATCCTTACCTGATCATCATACATAATGAGCACATCCACTACCTCATAAATACAACCCTCTTAAGCTTAATCAGGTGCTCGTTAGTCTTTTGTCATATTATCACAAGTGCTATGGTGGCGCTCACCAGTTATTATGTACTTTTGAGAGAGTGATGTATGTAAGGTGAAGTTGTTTGCATTTTAAACATGCACAGTGCAAAGAATGTTGGCATACCTATATACTACTTTCATGTAATGTGGATGAAATTTCTTTGGATATTGTACTTTTGGAAATTTTAAATGATCTTGGGACACTGCTAACTAAAATGACTGCTCCCTTGTGCTCCAAAAATCTACCTAAATTTGTCTAAAGTACACTATTCTTGGCAGCTATTAAAATATGGAAAATGAATTTTGCCAAACTAGATAATACCAGCTTCTAAAAGTGCAATGACTGAATTACCAAATACATAAAATGTAAAAAAAGTTATCGGCTCTTTTTTTTACAATTTACCTCTGAAGTTCGAGAAGTGAAAATGAGCAAGTAGAGCTAGCACGTTTTTGAAAGATGCACATCTGGAGTAAGGCCAAGCTGTATATTCTCTAAACCATATTACACCCATCAATCATACATCAAAATAAAGGGAATTAAAGGTTCTTTGAACAACACCTAAGATATACAAAGTCTCTTTTAAATAACCAGTATAACTAGTGAGGCAACCCGGGGAAACTCTTTTTCTTTAAAATTTTAACCCTATGCTAAATACGAAACTGTAGAGCGCCACCTATATAGTGATCTGCGTGCCAAGGCTACAGTCAAACAGAGTACTCTCCCCTTGAATAAAGGAATTGGGGGCCAAATCTCAGCAATCACCAGGTCCTAATAGAGCAGATGCAAATCTGCATACCAACAATGTAACTGCAAGAAGGGCTCAAAAGGAATATGAATAATCAAGCAATCTTTATGAAGAAGACGTGTTACTCCAAAAATTGTTTTCTTTTTCAAGCAGGTTATCCAATTACAGTATAACATGTTACAAGAATAGGTACAAGGAAAAGGGAATTGCATCCCCTGAAGTTGGCCCTGTCTGCAGACTCCCAACATACATAAAGCAGCTTGGAACTAGGAATAGTGTGAGATAAAAAAACTAGGGTCAGCATGTGCTTTATGCATGAATGTAGTCATGAAACACAAGAATTTCAATCACACAAATCCATTGAAAATAGAGTTATCCAGGTCAATAAGTAGCTGTTGAATGACCTGGAAAGACAAGTTTTAGCCCTGCTGACATCTGTTTCACTGGGATCAAAGGTCTATAAGGTAAAACTTAATGAATGTCATCTATGACCTATATTACACAGCTTGGATGATGTCAGTTATGGAGCAGTTTTAATCAAATGCTGTGCTAACTGGTGACCTCCGTAACCTCACAAGTGGATTCCCATGAGCTAGAACCTGTTGTTGGCAATAAAAGCAAGAGCTACCTTGAATGAAGCAATCCATCACAGCAAAAATATATCAGTTGACCGGAGTAAAGAGATCTTGAAATTTGCATGGCAATCATAGGTTTTTATTCTGGTTGGTATCCTTCATTTCACTATGTCAAAATATATCTGAAATCATGGAGTAACAGCCCTTGATTGTAACAGGAGTTAACTTCTCAAAGAGCCATTTCTACTCACACTACAGAAACAAAATTCACCATTTCCCATAATAGGTTTACAAACGGAGGATTTTTAATCTTAAGAGGGGATGATTTTTACATGAGAACAGTAGTTATCTATGAACAGTCCCATAACAGTCAGTTTCAATATAAATTAACTTTTTCATAAATCAATATTAAACATAGTTGTTTGTCTCCATTATCAGTAAATGGCAGTTACTGTGTGTATGTAAATGGCACTATGTGGCATGCTATAGAACTGCATTTGTTGTTGTTAGAGGGATTAACTCGTTTTCAGCACAAGATAGGCTATATATATGGCAGCCAGTACAAATGGTGGAGGAAAACCCCAGAAAGAACCATCAACACATAAGAAGTTACTGAAAGCTTTCTTACATAACCACATTGCCCAAATCCAAGCCTTGAACATACACAGAGAGAGATGAGATGGTAGTAATCCATAAAAACGAGCACTTTAGACCATTCTGCCCATTGGGAACCTGAACTGCAGTTAATAGCAGAGACACTGAAAACTGCATGTCCACCATTGTACAATAAAGCCCAAGTTTAATATTAGTAGAATGCTTTTGGTAACTAGATAATTAATGAAAGCATCTCATTACTTAACTGCATGAACTTCTTACATGCCTGGTTATGGCAGATGATCCACAAGTTCAGCACTTACACAGAATGATTGAATTTTATTAACCCATTCTATCTTGAGAAGCAATTCTAAATATACTGGTAAAACGGAGCATCACACAGCAGCAGCAGAAGAAATTGTGATGACCTTCACCGCATTTACAAAAAATGTTGTAACACTTATTTATTTTTTAAAGCATATAAAACTATGTATCTCTGAAAAGGTAATAAAATTGGCAACACAGTGATATATGCTTTGTTAAAATTTACTGATGTACAAGCTCACAACTATATTTTGAAATAGGGTTTTTAAAAAAATATATATATAAAAAATTACCATGAACTTCAGTGAATATTTTCTCCGTGAAGATGAATGAAGTTCTCCAAATAGTATGGGAACAAAATAAAGATAATTCTATTTCTAATATTCTGGTCCAAATTTGGAGTTTACAGCACTGTTAGTTCAAACGTTATAATAATTTTACCAAAATTGCACAACTAAATACTAGGAACTATTTGTTGAGTTCACAATCTAGAACATATACTTCAGCCTGCAGTTTCTCGGAAAAAAAACTTGTCCACAAATTAATCCTGGAAATCTTTCAACTTAAGTACACATCATCACTAGGTCAGTATTCTTCTGGGTGTTGAACATTTGCCCTTCAATCAATTTAAATTCTGGATGCAACCGTGGAGAAAAAATTACCACGGACATAATAATATTTAAATCATTTAAAGTTAGCATAATTGTCCGACTCACTGTCGAAAAATGGATTCAGTCATGCACCATCTATTTCATCAACATCTAAACCATTAATTAAGTCAATATTATCTTCATAATCATCGAAATCTTCAACTTCAATGTCACTAACTTCGCTATCAATATCCATGTTCAAATAGTTTTTGTCCATCATTTTATCGATTGATTTTCAAATCAGCTGTTTCGTTTTTGACGTTTTTTTTTCTTTAAATTTTTATTTGCATGTGTGCTTCAACAATTTCTTGTTGTTGGTGAAGAAGTACACAAGCATTTGTGATGCATAACACGTGTTTCTTGACGCTACATAAACACCTAGTGAAATTATGACTGAAAATGTATTCCAGATACAAAGGGAGTCTACGACCAGAGGTGTAGTCAGGATAGAATGGGTTAATACTGATGAATGCATTATGGGATTTTTTTTACACTCAGTGACAGAATGTTTCTATGCAATATTCTGTAAAAACTCATTTAGTTGTTTTTGAGAGAAAGTTTATAATAGCAAGATATGACAGATGAAGAACCTGCCATAGAGATACACAATACTGAAACATTCAAATGAATGATCTAAACTGGTTCAATGGACCACATTCCCATAAAAAGTAAGATCATGGGATGAGACTGCCTGTATTTCCTTCAAAGAGAGATAATTACCTTGAGCCTGAGGACAGCATCTACAGCTAACTTGGCAAACAGCTCCTTGTACTGAGTCAAAATCTTGGAACTTATAGTTGTCCGAGCAATGTTCAGTAGATCTTCTTTGAATTTTTCTGGCTCATTCCTGTAACAAATATCATTGTAATGACATACAAGGCTCTCAAACCATTTTTATCATAACAAATGATATCTACCTCAAAGCTATTTGTCACTGTAGTGACAGGCAATGGTATATATATCAAAGCTTATTATCAGAGTAACTGACCTGTAAGGTTATTGCAAAGATTTCTGTTATAACAATATCAGGCAAGGCTATCTATTTCAAAACTTTTTGTCACAGTACCTCAAGGCATTTTGCCATAGTAATGACAAGCAAGTATATCTCATAATAATAACATGTGCAAGTCTATCTGAAAGCTTTTTGCCATATTAATGACTTGTAAATCTATCTCATAGTAATAACATGTGCAAGCCTATCTCAAAGCTTTTTTGCCATATTAATGACATGCAAGTCTATCTCATAGTAATAACATGTGCAAGTCTATCTCAAAGCTTTTTGCCATAGTAATGACATGTAAGTCTTTCTCAAACCATTTTTTGTCACTGTAATGATATGCAAGTCTATCTCAAAGCTTTTTCTTTGCATTGTTCTGATTTTCGATTATAATCTAAAAATTAGTTGGATAAGCAAACCAATTCACTAATTGACTGAAATTCCATATTCACTTGCAAGGGAGACAACCATGCAGTGCTCAGCACAGGCTAGTTCCCTTCCCTTGTTTCTTGGGAAGAAAACTGAGGATTTCGAACAATATTTTTAAAACACCCTTAAATATTATAAATGTACCATGGATGAAATGATCTCAAGACAATATATTCATACCCTGGAAAAAAAACTCATTCATGTGCTTGGACATACATTGGATTTTACAAAAGAACAGGAGGATCCACCAACTAAGGAGAATTTACCTATTATAAAGGTCATATGCAAACTCTGCAGAAAGAAGTACACAAACTCACTAAATCAATGAGGGGATACATTTTGTTCATTTATATATTTGGCAAACATGTACTCCACCACATACAGTAAAAAATAACTATTACAATTTTGTTCTGGTGCCACACCAAAACTAAATTATCATGTGATATTTCTTATGTTGTAGGAGTGTGTAACCAGTATAATATTAGTCCAAGTTTCCTCTGACCCTTGCCACATCATTTTTGATATTTTGACATTTATGTTGGGGTGTAGGGTCAGAGTATGAATTTAAAGACACCATTTGGTGTTGGTATTGGGTAGTCGCTTACTAGCTGGCCTGGCAAATTTGAACGGACTGGCTACTAAGTGATTACCCTATGTGGGTACCAAAGGGTATCAGCAAATTAAAATTTTTCAATAGGCAGTGGACTCTGACCCCAACATAAATGTCCAAATACCAAAAATGGAGTGGCAAGGGGATCAGAGTAAGCTTTCCAATCCACTACAGTAGAGCTGAATAATTTATTCCCTTTATTGTTCAGTTAGTTAAATATTGATGCAATGATTTCATTGCAAGTAAGAGCGAAACTTCATTGAGAATATCTCCACATTGAATTCAGGATTTCTCTGAAACTCGTTTTCTCCACAATGGTCCATATCTGTGAAAACAAAGTTCTTTATTTTATGAGGTATTCATTTCACTAGGTTCTTGTTAGGTTAATTTAAGGTAGTTTAATTAGATTATGTCCACAATAACATTTGTAAGTGTTCCATTGATCAACTAAAATGAATTAATTCCCTGCAAATTTTACCTAATTTCATGGCTGTCTTCACATGTGCTAAAACCATCAATACAACCAGCTTGTATAGACTAGTTTTAGCACATGTGAAGACAGCCATGTAGAGGTTTACAAACACGTTTTTGTGTTTATTTGTTTGTCGTATATATGTTTTGTATTTGCCTTTGAAAAAGACTCATTAAGATTCGAAAGCGCTTAGGCTAGTTAGTTACTAGTTTTGCACTGTTCATCGTCAGTTTATTTGCATCTATTTTAATTAATCCCTGACACATGTGATCCCTTGGTGGATCCAGTACGCTTGAAAGGGTTGTTATTCGCCATATGATTTGTATTCTTTATATATATACAGTGGAACCCCGCTAAAACACGATGATCGGGGTCCATAAAATTAAATCGTGTTAAAAGCGGGGTCGCGTTAATGCGGGGTTTACAATATTTAACTTTTTTTCCGAGAACATATACATGTACGTGTATACATGTACAATGATCAAAAGTCTGCTTATCATCAGATGAATATTAACTGGATTGCATTAAGATATATTCACAATAATCGATGGCTAAGATATTTATAGGTTATTTACTAATTTTTATTTGTTTGAACGATAATACAGATTGACCGATAATGCCAGACTATTGCTATATCATGAAAAGTGTATCAACACTGTATGCTACTGTGCCGTCGTGGCATACAGTTCATCCAAAATGGATGTAATTTCATTAAAAATTGTACAGATTTAAATATTCAATAATTTTGTAATAGTCTGAATTCATTGTGTAAAATATAGGATGAACAAACTATTGAAACCATTTACTTGCCTTCTGATATCATACGGTCATTGCATGCAGCTTTTCCCGGGTCTACATACGGTGTCTGTACAAATTTCATACCACTAAAATTTTATCATATGCGACAACTGCAAGAATAATTAACAATCAAAGCATGATTTCAGTGTGCAAATAACTTTTATTTTAGATTTTGTGAACATCAAAAGAAGCACGTGAAAACTGCTAAATTAATCGTTGCCCAAAGTGCAAAGTCAGTGTGGTCCCAAATTTAAATTTCATCATTTCTTGAAAAATATATTCAATGACGTTTGCTTCTTTGCTGCGAACTGTTGGGTTCTAGCAAAGTCAAGAGTGTTTCTTGATTGAATGACTTGATGCTGTCAACATCTTGTGTTTCCAGACACCTTAAACTTGCTTCTAAATATACTACTGCTTCAGACACTTTTGGTGGGAGGGGGTTGGTGTGCCATCGTCATCGTTATCATTATCATCACTGGTTTCAGGTTTTGATTGTGCAGCTTCATTCTTCCTCCTGACATTTGTAAAAATTTCGTCATCTGATATGTGTTCATATATAGGGCAGATCAGATGTCATCTATTGAATACAAGTTTAGGATATCATGATATCTGTGCTCATATTTTTTTGAGTGCTTCTTCTGCTAAACGTATGTCGTCTTCAAGCTGAGTTTTTTGTTTGCCCTTCTTTAGTTGATCTATGGCATCAAGTTTCTCTTTAGCAGAAAACGACTTGTGTTTTTGAACTTACTTTTCCATAACAGTAAAAAAAAATTATATATATAAGCAAACAACGTACACAGATAAAGCTCGATAACTAAGTAATGAAGGCCTGCAATGGTTATGAATCACTTTTTATTTAAAACAAAATTAAGCCAAATGGATGTACAATTTCAAGCCCTTTTAATTTACAGATAATAAAGTGGATATTACTTACTTTGAACTGTTTGTTATTTGACCACAATGCCAAGCACAGTATACATGTCGGCGGCTTTCGTCCTTTGATATTTATTAAATTGTGCGACTCTTGTATCAACCACCGCTTGGTCTGCGGCTTGGCTGTGATTGCAGCTAAATAAGAAGCCCATGTTGGCTATTGTTTGAGCAACGACTCTACAGAATTCACGGAAGACAATCACAAAGGCGATTTACTGGCTTTACTCAGGGATCCATAATAAGTAACACTTCTGATAATGTTTACTTTGGCTTAACAATTCAAAAACCTACTGAAACCAGTTTTCTCTTCTAGAGTGGAATACGGAGCTTCACCACAACCTGTTCAAATTGATAAATTTCAGAAGCCAAGCATTGTACACTATTTCTCGTACATTATATATATCGTATTATTTTAGAATTCATACACGATCACTTCTCCAAAATCACTTAAAGAACCTGGATAAATTGTTAAGTTCCGATCGTTTATTATTAAAAGCAATACGCAAATTCTTCCACCAAATCATAATAAACGTTTTACACACTATTTCTCATACGTTAAACAAATATTTTCATGGTCCCATAAAAATACACGTAAATGAATTTCAAATTTCAGGAACCATGCCACGAAAATATTATTTTAAAAGTCACAACTAATCTCATGCCCAAAATGAAGTTAATTTCTTGGTTTTTTTTTTTTTTTTTACTTTTCTTTAAAAAAATTTTCCATGTGTGAATGAATATACGAAATTTCGCGTTAATGCGGGGGGCGGGGCGCGTTATAGCGGAGTTCCATTGTGTATGTATGTATGTATGTATGTATGTATGTATGTATATATATATATATATATATATAGTGTTTATTGTTTCGGTCTCACTTCTCCCTGATTAACTCCCACTTCTCCCTGTTCTGACCAAAAATTTAAGTCTAGCTTGACCCCTGATTAGCACCATTTTCATTTAGGACTAAGTAGACATCATAAGTCTCTCTGAAAACCACATGTGGATATGACCATCAATGAAGGAATAGCCAAAACAAGATATTCAAAATGGCTATGATGGTGACCAAACTGGGAGTTACATTGGCATGATTTTCATCTATGGTCAGCAAGACATTAAAAAGTCTTCTGGTGAAAACCCTATATTTATGTGCTCATCTTTCAAGGACAAATATCAAAAACAATATTTTCAAAACAGCTGTGATGGCTCTATCAAAGGTCATATCAGAATCTTGTTTAATTTAGAAAAAAATCATACAAAGTCTTCTGGTGAAAGTATGTTCCATTCATAAGGGGTGGTAATAAAAAGATTTCCCACATGGCTGCTGTGGTGGCCACCTTTGTCATTTAGAACTAAAGAACTATACCCATCCATTCAGGAAAAAGCCATAACACGATTTTCAAAATGGTCACTAGCAGCTATAATAAATGAAATGTTCTGGATCAACATGACACTGTGCGTACAAATTTTCATGGCAGTCTCCATACAGCTTAGAGAAAGTAATAATAACATACATGTGCTAATAGATGGAATGAAGGATGACGGGTGATCCAATCCTCTTATGGTCTATGACATGTACAGCTAAAAAACGGAGTATACTTTCCTCAAGTGAGCAAACTCCATAAATTCACCCCAATAATCAAAAGACACAAAGAAAGTGAAATTTGCAAGACCTTCATAATAAACGTACACTCCAGCAAGCTAAAGTAGTAACCAATGACTTCAGGCTTTCAGCACAAAACCCAATAACAAAGGGGAAACTACTCTCATCTGACTTCATTTTTTAAGCAAGCACACAACCTTTTAGCAACTGTTGTCAAACCAAACCAAAATGATTGTCATCACTTTTTGTCATGAGAGGACTGCTTCTCCCAACATATTATAATCACAAAACATTTAACTAAAAAGGAAATGGCAGAAAATATTTCTAAAACTATTCTACTAATTATACATGTACTGAAAACGGTTCAGTTAAAATTTGAGAGTGGGATTTAATATTTTTTTTTTATCAAGGTTTAATCTTTATTTCTGATGTTCAAGATACAAGATATCTCCATCATGAGCATTAACATTTGTCACAAATTTTATAAAGTATGCATAGTTTGTTTCTAAATAAAACAAAAATAAAGTGAAAATTAATGAACAATTAAAAATCCCATTACATGCCAAGTGCTAAGAAATTTGCATGCTTTCTTGACCACTAGGCTAGCCTAATGAATTGCTGTATGCAAAAATGCAATTTTGTGGAGTTGGGATAGAGACCGTCAACATTTTTTCAAAATTTTAGGGCATGTATAGAATTTATGTCTCCTTCAGTTTTTAAAGGCCTTTTTTTAGGTTTTTAAAGTCAAAATGAAACTTTAGGGTTTTTTTTAGGTCTGCTTCTAAACAAATGTGAATGAACCTCTTTGTAACAGACTTTACCTGGTGGAGATTAGTCTTCGATCCCTTAACACTACTTCCATCATAACCATGTACATCAGCTAGGAGGTCATCAGTGGCATCAGTACGTTGGGATCCACATTGAATCATCATCTGTACATGCAATTTTAAGGCCACCATAATAATATTATTATTATTATATTACCATTATAATATGGCTTTTTGTTATGTACTTTTAGTCTAGGATTTCTAAAAAGGATTTGTGCAAATGTGATGTAACAATAATATCACTCGAAGCACTTCTGGTCAATTTTCAGTACAATAAAAAAACTTGGATTATGCTTTCCTGATTTATTTCTTATGAGTTTTAATGGCAGTTTCAACACAGTATTGACTATATCATTCTGAGCAAATGGGAGCAGAGTACTTTTCCCAAGGACATAATGAAGCAGCAGACCTGGGCAGGTACGAAGCATGTGGCCATTGCAGTACAAGTCCACTGCTCTAAAAACTGAGTTACCAAAGCTCCCTTGCCTTCCTGACATAAAAGCTTCAAGAATTCACTCCAATGGTCAAATGACACAAAGAAAAAGCAAGACCAAGTAAGAAGTGTACACTCTAGCAAGTAATACATAGTAACTGATGACTTTAAGCTTTTGTCACCAACAAGTGGGAAGCTACTCCATCTGCCTTCCTTTCTAGCAAATCATATTACCATTTAGCAACACAGCAGACATACTCCCAACATATATAACTGGGAATCTTTTTAAAGACCATAAAAAAGGCAATTCTTTTATTTTTCTAAATCTCTTGCACTGATTATACATATACTGGAATTGAGTCACTGTAAAAGACTTTACCATAATTTAAACAGGGTAAAAATCATAAGCATGTACATCAGACAGAAGGTCATCAGTGGCGTTCAGCACGTTGGGATCCATAATATATCATCATTTGTACATGCAGTTTTAAGAACATCACATGGTTATGATAATTTGCCTTGTGGCATGTGCTTGTGGTTTAGGATTTCTAGAAAGTACTTGTACAAATGTGTTGATGGGACACAAATACCCCTTCAAGGTATATGAAACCAAAACAAATGCAAAACTTTATCAAGGTCAGATAAACAGATGGCTGGAAGGATGTGTATGGATTAACAAGGGTAATGACCGAACAAAAATGCCCTTTCCCCTCACACATCGCCCTAATGATAAAAGCTGTCTTAGTAGCAAAACTTCACACCAAGTGAACCAACCACAACTGAGGTGCACCATAAACAAAACCTGATGTCATTCACATTTCATATACTGCAGGTACTTTGAATTGAAAGACATGTGTGTCGGGATAATAATTTTGGTAGAAAATGGTGGTAACAGACAATGTGCTTCTAAGTAACCTAAGCTGTACAAGATTGAACATAAGCATCTTTTGTATGAATGTTAATGGTACTTATGTTAAGACTATGTATCACATCTAGCCTGCTATGGTAAAATATTTTTGGAGAGAAAGTCAATCTATGTATATACACTGGGCAAAAAAAAAACAAATTATCTCTGCAATCTGACATATACAACAAATGCCACTTAACTATGATCCCTCTTATTCTATAGAAAATTCAAATTAGGTATTCCAAAGGGATGGTGTTGCATGGAAGAGAAAAAAAAAACAAAAAAAAAACCAACATAATTTTGATAGAAAACATGTCCTAAAATGACATTCCTCCCAAATTTTGAACAAAACTGGCTCAGCCTATCTGAAGAACAATTCTAAAAATGAGTTTTCCATGTTACTGCTATTAAAACAACATTGCTGCTGAGTGCCATCATATATAAAATTCTGATTCTGCATGTCCTAAAAGAAAAATTCCTCCCAAGTCTTAACCATAATTGGTTCAGCCATTCTGAAGAAGATATGGTTGTTTTTTAAGCCAAACCCTGTTATGGGAGTCACTCCAGATCAAAGTTTGAAAGAGAATGTCTTAACAAGCAATTCTATCAAGCTTCATCAAAAACTGGCTCAGCCATTTGACAGAAAAAATATATGAAACATATTCCAAACTCTTAAGGAAGACTCCCTGGTAAAATTTTGACAGGGTATCTGCTAAGAAACTTAACCAAGTTGAATTAAAATTGGCTGGGCTGTTCTGGAGAAAACATCAAAAAGTGATTTTCCATTTTGGCCTACTATGTGGGTCAGTTTCTAGAGTCACACCACCAAATATTTTAATAGAGCAAGTCCTAAGCAATATCCCCCAAAGTCTGAACTTTATTGTCCTTCCCCAGCTTTGTTTTAAGTTGAAGAGAGTAATGCTGACAGATAACGCATGGCAACTGATGCACGAGAGACAAGGGGAGTTGAAAAAAGTTTACATTTCTATTACTTACCCATTATCCCTGGCAAATTCTGTTAAAGCTCGCCTGGCCTCATCAGTAGCTTTTCTCCAACCTGCAATGATTGTCTGTGGATGAAGACGCTGGCTGATCAGCTTTTCTGACTCCTAAAATGATTAATTTATATATATATATATATATATATATATATATATATATATATATATATATACACACACACACACACACACACACACATACATGGTCTGATATGCAGTAAACATAATGCACTTGCACACTTGCAGCTGACTCTCAATACAGACATAAAACATACAGAACACAAAAAACCATTTGAAGAGAGTTAAAGTGAATGAGGGTCCATTATAACTTTATGCTGGGTCTCAAAATGAAGTCTTAGCATTCCAGGGGTATCTAGGCCAAAGATATTCAGTGATTCCGAGTGCTAAAACCAATTCTGTCAAGTGACTAGGTACTCAAGCCAATCTTGAGTAATCCAGATGCTAAAGCCCATCCCAGACCTGCCAAGACCATCTCAGTAAGGCAGTCAATTTATTTCCATATGGTTGACCAATTTTCAGTAAGATGCAACAAAATATCAAACTGATATTGTAAACCTGGAAAATGAATTTAAAAGTTTAACAC
The DNA here is from genome assembly GCA_016746295.1 of Potamilus streckersoni. Taxonomy (NCBI): domain Eukaryota; kingdom Metazoa; phylum Mollusca; class Bivalvia; order Unionida; family Unionidae; genus Potamilus; species Potamilus streckersoni. Next base: position 290,227 of record JAEAOA010000086.1, on the reverse strand, counting down.
TCAAAAATGAGACAGTAAACAATCTTTAACTGAAAAGTTTGTACATGTAGACCTTATTTACCACTAGCACAAACTCAGTTTCAAGCCCTTTGCAGCTTTATGGCTTGTTGCTATCTCTCAACTTAAAATAAGTCTTGTAATTTTTTCCATTACATATGACGACAATCACACCTCCTCCCATGAGAACATGATGTACATTAAATGCAATTGTGTCCCTTCCTGCTTTTATTTACAAGAATCTAAATAATGCATTTTACTTTTCTGTGCTAATTAATTACATTTTGAAAGAGGCTTATTCTATTTTTTGTCTTCAACATGCATTGCTTGCTGGACCAAATTTTTTAAAAAAAAATTTATAATCATTAAGTTTGCTCATACAGCTGTTTGCATGAAAATTATGTGCAGCTTAAAGTGTCTGCAGTACTGCTGTAAAGTTATCCTGGTTCCCTATAAAAAAGCACTAGTTCTAATATGAAACCTGAATTCAAGCGATCCAGAGCGTTCATGTCAATTTGTTTAGTGAACCAGGGTGTTCAAGTCAATCATACACAGCAAACTTAATGTGTACAAGCCGATCAAATCTGATCCAATGACATTCTACAGCAGTCTTACCAAAACAGCTATAAACTATGTAATATGCACATAAGCTAAGTGCAACATTTGTCTGATTCAGTTTGGAACTGATTACTTCCCACTACCAACCCTTTAACAGAGGTAAGCTGATCTGATAGAATTGGAACCAGCATAAAGTCTGGCACACTAACCCAATGTGCAAGTAGAGCCATATCTCTAACACTGCAGGTGATGTCAGCAGAAATTATAATTTAAGGAACATCTAACAGAAAAATTCATGAAAAGAAAATCTAAATAAAAAACATTATAAAGTGATAAAACTAAATTGTTGGAGGTATTTTACAATCATATAAGCTCACTTACCCGAAGCAATTCACAAGCCAGAACCACAACTGATGTTGTCCCATCTCCAACCTCATCATCTTGGACTTTAGAAATATCTGAAAGGAGGAGCAGATTTAAACTTTTTCTTCTTTATCACATGTATTTTTAGCTCCAATGAAATGATATTTGCTGTAATAATATAAACTAACTTCAATCACACAAATAATGTCCAACTCCTGACTTCATAGCACAATAACACATCTAGGTAAAAAGTGAGGTCAAATTGATGAGTACATAAATGTAATGTCATTCCAAGCTGCAATGTTAGTGCTATTTTTACATAGTATTTAATCAGATTGAAATTTTGTAAAAGTACCTAAAAGAACTTAGTGTGAACAATAATGAAAAGGAGGTTATAGAAAAATTTTGAATAATGCAGTCATACATATAAGATTAAAAATAATCCAGCAAATAACATTACACAATAAAATGACTCAAGTCTATAGATCAAAGCCACTGATGCATAAAATGTAGATAACAGTATCCTACTTTTCATACGATGTTGTTGTACTCAACAAAGTGGATACACAGGTGAAGCAAAATGACTGTACATTCAAACTGTATGGTAAACTAAGGCATAAGAAGTTAACTGAATAAAGGAGGTAAAAAAAAATTGTATTCACAACAAACAGAAAAGGCTAGGAAAATTACCAAAGCCTAGTTTCATCGTATGAATATAACCAAACCATCCAATGCAACCTTGCAAAATATTTACCTTGAAACATTTCACTACAGATTTGCAAAACAAGAGTGGTCCTGACATAACTCTCATGATTTGCTTAACAGCTGACAATTTCTCTAATCAGCTTTATAGTAATGTAAGAACACAACCTTGATCAGCCAGCTCATTGGACTGTTTAAATCAGCTATTCACATGCAAGATTACATCAAAGCTCAACTAAAATCAGATAAAAAAAACCCCCACAAATTTGGAAACACACTTAACTAATCAGTGCTATCATATTAGAACCTATTGTATATACTCACAAGTTGAGTCCAACTTCAAGCTGCACAGACCTTGATCTGCCATCAGATAAGACAATGTTGTTTGCTCTACTTTTTACACTCAAAAAACTACAAAGACCTCAATCTGCCATCAGATCAGGGTCTGTGTTGACTGTTTTACTGATTAATTTTAACAAACTTCATTAATCAAGATCAGTCAGTTCATTATGTGCTGGCAGCTCTTAGTCTGTCCAGCCCAAAGCTTAACTCACTGGCAAGAATAAACGGTAAAAGCCTGCTCTGCAGCTATATCATACAGACCATCCTTCATATGTAATACTGTATCAAATACAACATTTCAATGGCAGTTTAACAAAGAGTTAATTCTATAATTCTTTATATTCTGGAACAAGTCCAGAATAATAAAATATTTGATTCTGCATGAAAATTAAGAACTAGTAAAACTTTGTTTCAGTTATTGCTAAATAATATTCACTTTCCCTCCTGCATTTATAAATAAATAATGCATAACAGTTTTGATCTGGACACAATTTATAACTCTCACCAACAAGGACTTTGGCTGCTGGGTTATCAACATGTATGGCTTTCAATATAGTGGCTCCATCATTAGTAACCTGGATGCTATCATTTCTAGAAGACTGCAGCAGAATTTTGTCCTGTAGAAAAAGTACCAACAAAAGTGATCATTGAACAAGTGTATTCAGAGATACATTTTTATGGGATATTGTGAACTGGAACATTCTGAACTATTTTTATACCATTATGTGACCAAAAATAAAATTCATGGATTTAAAGAAGTGGATATAAATGTCAAGCATAATTGATTTCCACGGATTTAATGACACAAATGTTGACAAAATATAAGTTGTCAACTTATCTGTGACATATTCCACTTAATAATATACTTGTGTTTTACACCTGTTTTGTCTTCATTTTCTATCCCATTTGGCTTGCTTATTTTTCAAAAGTTCATCTTAAAATCACTGAGAAGTCACACCAAAATACACACAATAAAGAAAAATTATTTAACTTCTGTGCATGAAACTGTGGAATGTTGGAAATCAATCTGTATAAATGTCTTGTCAAAAAAAAAATTGTGTACAACATTTTGTTAAACTGGAACAATTGCCAGCAAAATTATTTCATGTAAACCAAATTGCTGATGGAGAGACACATGATTACTATAGGGCTGACTAACCTATATGATAGACCATTACAGCACCATGTGTATAACACAAGCATTCTCCAACTATCCTAAAACAGGGTAAAAAAAAGCTTCATCTTTCTGATTCATTATCTGAAATGCCAAAAACTAAGCCAAGCTAATGTAATGTCTTCAGGATTCAAAACTAACACTTGTCTAATCAACAAAAAAAAAAAAATTTAAATCCAAGTCTTGTCACAATAAAATAAAGATTATGCTAATGTACATACCATTCCTTTAGGTCCCAATGTACTCTTCACCAGATCACCTATTGCTATTGCTCCAACAAAGGATGACTGAAAAAAAAAGAATTATTTTAATCTCAGCAACTGACTCATATTTGCATCAATAATTTTTCTTGCTACAAATTATATTTCACAGGGCCTGAAAATTATGGTTGTCAGACTATTTTTTTTTGTTCCAACAAATAAAAAAACAGGCTTTTAAATCCCTAAATCAATAAAAAAAATATTATAAATGTGCAGATTCATTTGGAAATTTATGAGAGGCTAGCATTATCAGCAAATTTAGCATGCAAGCCACTGATAACCAGTCTTCATCTTTGTCAAACATTTGTTTTCTCATCATCAATAATATCAAATCAACCTATGTTCTAGAGTCTCCAAGTCTGTATAAGTATAGATTTACTAGCAGAAGGCAAGAATCTTCCAAATGGAATTTGTCTGCCACAAGACTTGTTGCACTGCAGTGATTCAAATGTCACAGGTCTAAAAGGATTGGAAATTATTATAAATATAAATTGACCCTTGCCACCCAATGTTTGAATATATATAATATTTGGATATTTATGTCAGAGTGTGAAAGGTTGTTAAAATTTGCTAGTAAGTGGCTATCATATGCCAACACTAAATGGTGTCGGTGAATTCCAACTTTTTATAGGTGATGGACTTTAACCCTACAACCCTACATAAGTGTCCAAATATCAAAATTAGGATGAGAGGGGTCAGATGAAACTCTCAACTCGAACTAGGCCATGGGTTGAGTATGATAACAATCGGAAGTTTATGTTTTGTTCAGCAAGTAAGGCATATGTCAGACAATCATTCAAGTGCCTTACTCAAAGGCATGTCAAATTTTATGACTGACACATTGATAGCATGTGCAACAAGCCAAAAGCAGTTATTTTGAACTAGAAAGGCTATTAGTAGTAAATAAAACATGATACTTTCAATTATCAAACCCAATTCCCAGAGTCTTTAAGACATGTATTCAGATTGTCATCTGGAACAGACTAGTTGATTCTGTCCTTATGAAACCATTGTCTCCAGAATGCTGTCTTCTGAGAAAGCACAGCACCTGACATACACACTTAGAGGGGCAAGGTATATCTGATGTTGAACAATGTGTCAGGTAGTCTGGGTTTCCTCTGATCTTTCCCACCCCATTTTTCACATTTTAATAAGAATACTGTCAAATTATCTAAAATGGGATGGGAAAGAGCAGAGTAGTGCAGATTATCTGCCAAGTGAATTGCTACTTTTGGGGCTAATAACTATATATAAACTTACTTCATGTATGTTTTCATATCTGCTTCACCGAACATGCTTTGAATAGTAAATGTAATCTATTTTATTTGGGTATGTGGTATCTTTTACTTTACACTAAGTTTATGGAATTAAAGCAATGAGATTCAAAGATGATCCACCAATAGAAGGTATGACCACATGATTTGAAAATTTAAAAATGTAAAGCTTAGTAAAGCATTTATATTAATAAGCAATAAAGATGTTGCCTGAATTTAGAGTTTGCATTAATTTTATTTCTTCTAATCATCTGTTTAAGTTAATGCACTGTAGTAGCATGTCAGATGCCACTAATCCCAGTACAGACAGTAATAAGTTAAAATTTTCAGGCATAGCATATACAATTGCTGACATTTTAAGACCCATTACAATTACAATTCATGCCTAATTCTTTAAAAGCAAACAGTTTAAACAAAGCAACTCTGAACATTGGAATATACCTTATGAAGATTCTTAGGTGCATGGCTGGGGTCAATACAACAGCAGATTTTCTCTCACTCTTTCACTCATCCATACACTTACAAAAAAGCACAACTTGCATTTTTAGATCAGAATCATTAATAATGTAAGTTAAATCATCTCCCAGGAAACATACCTTGCCACACGATTGGGACAGCTGTCCATTTTTAGCCTCCAAAGAGAAAAAAAAACGGTATCCAAATAACTGGATTTCTCACAACAAACCTATTATGAATATGAAATTAACATAATTTTGTAGATTTCATATTCCCTTACCGTCACCTTGATATATCAACTGCAGATTCAAGCGCTAACTACCCATCCTCAAATGTTTGCAATTATGAAGTTAATCAAAATATGTTGAAACTTTAGACAAATAGACCTGTCATGTGGAACCCCAAAAAGAAATGTCCAGCTCTCATGTCCAATCATAAACTATTTACTCAACCAAAAATCATTCTTTCCAGACACCACTAGCAGTTCCAAAATAGAAATCATCTACCACTAAGCTGTCATATCCAGCAGTTGCCGAGTTTTTGGAGTCAATGCTGATGGTTGACATTGTTCCAGAGTAACAAATGTTACATTTTTTCCTATGGCAGTAAGACATGAATGCCATAAAATGTAGATTAAGATCTGGCACACAATATGCTAATTCAGCAGCATGTATACTATCTGTGGTATTATCGTGAGCCAATTATACCTGGAAAAATGCTGTATAAAACCCTAGTTCCTCCAATACAAATCCAGTGATATAGCAATTGACTGATATTCACAGCACAGCAGGTAGCTAAAATTGACACTAACACTTAGTGTTTGTTCCATGCTTGCCAGAAAGATACAGGCAATTGACTAACAGTTACACAATGGAATGAAAAGCTAAAAATCTGACACATATCTGTTCAATACTTCAATATATACAAATCTGATAATTGTCATGCTATGATGATCTGTTCTGCATGTGGATGAAATCTGGTGGGTTTTGACAAAAAGGCATCATATGTATATGTGTGGCTCAATGTAGCCGACAGGTCTCATCTTTACTGCCATCACTCCTGTCTGCATGTACGAGTCTCTAGCTTGGCAAATGTATGCAAGAATGCAACAATTAGCTTCCTGTGAGTCAGTGTTTGCTACCATGGTCTTAAAGGATTCTTCCTCCACCAGTTATATTGGCTACCATGTATAACCTATCTTGCAAGGAGAAATGGCATTAAACCCCAAAACAATGACAAAAATGAAAAGTTTCCTGACATTACATTTTCTGGCAAATTTGATCAAATTCTATTAAGTGGTTACTGAAAAGGCACTTTTTTTTTAATCTTTTCTAACAATTGATCTGATGGCAGATCAGCACCATCTGTAAAAAAAAAATTAAACTCTATGCATGACATTTTCCATCAAGTTTGGAGAAATACTATTCAGTAATTTCAGCAATATTTGTTTAAACACTTTTCAATTTCTGATAATGATGGACAAATGATGCTGGACATTTATATAAATATGAAGTCTTTAAACCAGATGTTCTGTGCCAAAGTTGACTGATATCGGTCCAAAATGACTTTCTCCAAATATGATATTCTGTTAACCATTCTTTTCATGAAGATGTTTCAAACTGTTAACAGTCTTAGTAATGATACCTATATCTTACAGCAGAATGGCATCATTTTGTACAATGTGAAATCTTGTCATGACAGATGTTTGTTTTTTTGTGATACTTAGTCAAAACTGGTCTGGTAGTTCCTTTCTGAAGAGGCATGCAACAAGGAAAACAGCACTGTCAATTCCAGTGAACCTGATATTGGACCTTAGTGCTAAAATGGACATCTGCAGCCATATGGATAAACCACATATGAAAGTTTTATGAAAAAAAAAACTCGGCAGGTTTATGGATAGAAAAGTGGACAAGTGGTCAGCAGTTTTACTACACACACACCTTTGGTCAACAGGTGGGGATGGGGATAAAAATGACCTCACCAGACGAGCTGTCTCTGCCCTTTCCTCCTCTGCACCTCTGCTGAAAATCTGGACTGGATTTAGTGAAACCTGAAATATAAACATAATGGGATACCGAGATGTTTTAATAAAGCAATGCAATTTGTTTGATATCTCCATCTTCTGGTGATGCTTGTAAGATTTACCTACTTTCATAGCATTCTTTAAAAAATAACATCTGTAGTCATATATGTCAAACTTTATATGAAAATTCTAGGCTATGGTATTAGTTGTTGAATGACACAATGTGAGAAGATGGAGAATGGAGAATTGCTACTTGCATACATTGGGGAATAGTTTTTGTTGTGAAAATAATTGCTTCTTGGTGGAATTTCAAAGTCACTGGTTAACCGTATTTACTTTTAATGCGCAGAATTTCTGACTCAAACCGCACCAAATTTTGTTACTAAGATCTCCAAATAAGGCCTTTAACATCCTTATATGGTACATAAACACAGAAGGCTGAAAATGGAAGTAGGCATTATTTGAACTAATATGGCAGACGATCAAGACAAAAAATATTGGAAAAGAAAAGTAAACAAGATTCTGCCACTATTTCTACAATGATTTGCGATACTTCCATTATTAAATAAGAGGACTACTCAATTTATTTAATTATATATCAAAGAACATGTTCTAAATGTTTTATTTTAGGCTATAAAGAAAGAGCCGGGTGTGAATCACATAGACTCCAATGACAGACTCATATTAGCACCCTTTCCACAAGGTAGGACTAAGCGTACTAATATTAGTACTAACAGGGATGTAGCATTGGACTATAGTCATATAGACAGGCAATAGTAGCCAGAGTTTCCTATGACCCTTGACACCCCATTTTTGATGGGTTTTTTTCATGTTGGGGTGTAGGGTCAGAGTCGAATCCCTATCAAAAACATGGCCTATCAAACTTAAATGACCTTACATTGACTCATAATTACATTAAATTGATAGGAAATCATTTATCTTCTCAGAAATTACAAGCATAACACTGATTTTGTCTTTAATCCATTGTCAGACGAGACGTAACTACAGCATTAATGAATTTTGACCTCATTTGCACCATTTGCATTGCTAGTCACATGACTAGCCAAATCTTGCAGCCAATATGCATAAACATCACAGGTCAAATAGTCACGTGATAACAACAAAAAAATGTGTTTTCCCATACCCCTTGTGTAAGACGGCACATGTGTCACATTCCATTGATAACTGATTTTATTACATCATACTGTAGTTCTTTAATATTAAAATAGTATCCCTTTTCTTAAAGTATCTCATTGGCAAGAGCTTCCGTGTATTCGTCTTTACCTGCCATGTTGCAATATAGGTTTATGCACCAAACCTTCGATTCCAGTATTGTGTAAAGACAAAAACTCAAAAATATTGAATGAAAGTCATGCAATGTCTACAATAACAAGAAAAAAAAACATGTATTATTCAACATAATAGTTGGGATAACAGCAGCCCGAAACATGTCATCGGTGTTGCATCTTCCTGGAAAGAGGCTGACTGATCACTCAGAAACTACATGTCAGCGCACTTTGTTGTTATCACTATTTGACATGACGTTTATGCATATCAGCCTGAGATTAGGCAGGATGCGAACAAGGTCGAAATTCATGAACGCTGTAGTTTCGTTTCGTCTGACAACGGATTAAAGATAAAATCGGTGTTATACTTGTTATTTCTGAGAAGATAAATGATTTCCCTATCGATTTATGGTAATTATGGGTCAATGCAAGGTCATTTATTTAAGTTTGCTTGGCCTGATAGCTGGCGAGTACCCTATGGTGACACCAAATGGTGTCGACAAATTCCAAGTTTTTGATAGGGAATTGACTCTGACCCTACACCCCAAAATAAAAATAAAAAAAAAAACCATCAAAAATGGGGTGTCTAGGGTCAGAGGAAACTCGGACTAAGGCAATGGTAACAAAAAAAAAAAATCTGCAAACTGATCTGCAAGGTTGTTACACTGAATACAGACATTGTGGTTTCTATCCATACGTTTATAACTCAATTATACTTGGCTTTGCAATGTTTGTGAATAACGGTTCCAAAAACATGCTGCGTCATGTACAAAATCCACTGGTCTGGTGAACAGATGAAGCACATGTTGGCGGCATGGCCAATATTTAAGAAGCCGCTATTATGGTCTCATCCTGCTCTGAAACACCACGTCTGTCAAAAATTTATAACCAATATTTTAAAAACAAAATGATGTAACATGTATGAGAATATACCATTTTCCCGTGTTGCTACTAACTCCTGTTATTCGACGTTGGTCTGGAAACTTCTCCAATCAATGGATTCCCATCTCGCGTAATCTCGTTGAATCTCATGCATGCATAAATATTGTTTCACAGCAGAATAAATACCGTTATTGCGAAAATGTAAGTAAGTACCGGGTAATCAAAAGAAACTTCGATAGTTATATATATACTAATACTTCCGAACAAACCTGCAGTAGCTAACCTGAGACCAAAAAACCTAAAGGACATCCTAGTCATGGCAAAGCTAACGCCAATCGCTAGTCAAAACCAACCTAGTCAATCTGGATCCTGCGGCGATAAAAGATGCAAAACCTGTCAACATATGATAGAGACCAAGACATTCACTAGCACAGTGACTAAAGAAAAACTAAACATACATGGTCCAAACAAAACATGCAAAACAGAGAATGTGATTTATCTCATCACATGTAAGATCTGTGGCCTTCAGTACGTTGGAGAAACTGAAAAGCTACACAAAAGGATAAACCTTCATAGATCTGATTGGATGACAAAAAAGCTGTACAGAAGCTCGGTCGCAGAACACTTCTCCTCCCCTGGCCACACTTTCAGTGATATAATACTTATCGCTATTGCTAACAACCACAGCTGGAGTTCCGAAACCAGAAAGGAAAAGGAATCATACTGGATACGCCGCCTTAGAACATTGAAACCAAGCGGTCTAAACCAAGAAGACTAGAAAATGAAAACTATGCCTAGTAGAATTTAACATTTTCTAAATCTTTTTTATTATCCTTCAATTTTTACTATAAGAATAACCGGTATAGAATCAAATATCCGGGATATAATCTGCTTTACATATATGTACATTAAGTAAAAATAGATGTCGCTTTGGCTTGTAGACTTTTAGGGAATTATACACCGTTTTCAGTTTCCGCAACTATATATATATATATATATATATATATATATATATATATATATATATATATATATATATATATATATATATATATATATATATATATATATATATATATATATATATATATATATATATTGTTTTCGAAACCTTATCATCACAGTTTTGCGCCATTATTCAAATTGATCACCAGAGATAAATATTGATATCAGAAAGATAAATAAGAAGACATCTATCATTTTTTTTTAATTTTGTTTTAATATAAGTTTTATTTTTAGGTCGGCATGATTTAAAACTATTCAACATAACCTCTAAATAAGCATGATTTGAAAAGCATGCAGCACAATGCATACTTTTAATTATACAAAACCCTCGAAACACTCCAAGCCCTCTCGTAACTCTCACAAAACATAAAACCTATAACACAAAATACTACTCTTTATTTATATAATTCACTGGAAACCAGAAATCAAACAATTGCTCAGCACATACTGTAATTGTCGTCTCAATCATGAATACGGTAATAATTCATTTGTCATGTTCTTACCATTGTATTCTTATCCATTTATACATCTGGAATATTATAAGTCCTGAAATGTTGCTTATCACTTTTTGCTTTGGGTATCACTATTTCATGACCATCGTGTCTTTTTGGTCTAGTGCAGCTCGAAAAGATTTTTATTCATGTTTCTCATTTATCTATCTATCTATCTATCTATCTATCTATCTATCTATCTATCTATCTATCTATCTATCTATCTATCTATCTATCTATCTATCTATCTATCTATCTATCTATCTATCTATCTATCTATCTATTGATCCATCCATCCATCCACCCACCCACCCATCCACCCACCCACCCATCCATCCATCCATCCATCCATCCATCCATCCATCCATCCATCCATCAGTTAGTCAGTCAGCCAGTCAGATAGACAGACAGACAGACAGACAAACAGCTATATAAATATATGCACTGGCAACTACAGAGATGGGGAGGCAGCATAATTTTTATATCACCTCCACCTCTACACTCGATATAGTCTTGAGAGTAAAAGGATGAGTCAATATGACTCTCAAGAAAGTCCAAGGTATATTTTATCTTTCACCAAATATTCTTACGTCAATGGAAAGATTTATTTGCAGAATAAAAGGCCATGGCAATGGATAAAAAAATTATCCGTCTTGTGCAAATATTTATGTATCAGAATGGAGGAATGAACTCGAAAACTGCAATTGTTTTATACTAGATTTATTGATATTTTCTTCACCCAGAAGAAGAACTTGACATGATAGTTTCTTTGCATGATTAAAATTGATTGAAATAAAATTTTAAATTAGTAGAGAAAGTGAAGACTTTTAAGATGCAACATTTTATGAGGGAAATACCTTCGTAAACTGATATAATTTTGATACGAGAGTGCATTTTGAAGAAACCGACACACATCAGCTACTGCTTAAAAAAGCTTTCATCCTGGGAATACGTTTATTGCCATTATTAAATTTCAAATACTGAGGTTTGTCCGGATCGGTAATAAATGTCATGATTTTCAGCTGCTTTTTGTAGTACTAAGTGGAAGATATTACAAATTAGACAACCGAGGAGAATAATATCATGAATTACCGCAATAAGAACAAACATACCATTTATGGTTCAATGTAATAGGCGTTATGTTATTGCTCCAACGTAAACCAACACGAATTTAAAGACTTTGCATCATAAACTTCCTGAGCTACTTGGAACGTCTACCTTAATTACAGCTTTGAAATATAACAAAAACATCAGGGATTATTTAGTCAGTTCAAAATTAAAAGATATAAGAAAAATTCAGGTTGTTTTAAATGATAAGTGAAATTTTGTAGGTTAAGTGATTATGTCAGACACAAGTAAAGTCACAAAATAAAATTTACGGCCCTCTGAAACAAACATATCTCAGGATCTTTTTCCTGTTCGATGACAAGTGATTGTCTTTTATCACCCTGATTAGATAAAAGAGAATGAGTATTTTAAAGAGGATCGCTGTGATCAATACCACCTGATTGACCCAAATTTGAAGTGAAAGTGACCTCATCAAAATCTCGACCAATATATATGTCAGCTAAAGGAATAGCTTCCTTATGAAAACCATTCTTAAGAGCTTTCTTTGACATAGCTCTTGTAATTGTACAAGCTGAGTATAGCTCAGGGTATTCTTTTTCAATTGGATCAAGTTTCTGATCCAAAGAAGGCTTGTCAGTTACAAGTGTATTAACCACAACCTTGTTTCCAGCTAGGTCCTTACCAAGCAACAAATGAATGCCCTAAACGGGTAGGTTAAATACTATACCAAATGTCACAGGTCCTAAAACTAAGTCTGAAACAAATTTACAGCATGGAGAGGAACATTAATAAAGCCTCACTCTACTACCTGAATGAGAACACTCATTAGAAACAGGACATTTCAAAGGAAGGCAAAACAATTGACAATAAAAGTCTCTGAGAAGCTCCTGTATCCCTTAAAATTTTAATAGGGATAGTAGGGTTGGTCGAATATCCCAAGAGTCATATAAAACCATTTGACATGAATGTTTCATACTTCTCCATAATAAAATCAGACTGGGGTTTATTAGATCCAACAACTGTATTACTTTCAATACATGACCGTGACCGTGACCTCTTAGAAATTAGTGCATATGGAATAGGTCTATCTTGATTTTAATGACTATATTTCAATTTGAAGCAATCAGAAATAACGTGTCATTTTGTCTTGTAATAGGTATACGTGAGCAGAGACAAGAATTTTGAATCAAGTCTCTCAGAGGCTTGATTTTTAGAATTTGTGCCAGATTGATTTTTTACTGAGAGTCGTATTAGGCTGAAATACCTTTCTAATAGTAGACTGCTGAGAGAATTTTTGCTTTCAATATGAACTTAGTGAGTCAAGGAGTACTCATCGGCAGCAAGAACAGCATTTTCCAAGGTTTCAATCTTATGCTCCTTAAGATAATTTTTAATATCATTAGGAACAGTTTTTTTTTTAACTCTTCAAGCAACACAAGTTGTTTGAGACTTTCATAATCATGTTCAACTCCCTTGACTAAGCACCATCTCTTAAATAACTGTTCTTTTTCTCTAGCAAATTAGACATAAGTCTACCCAGCTTCTTGTTTTTTAATAGTTTCTAAAGTTTTGCCGATAAGCCTCATGGACTAACGCATAACCCTTAATATGCACTCCTTAACCAAATCATAATCCGAACTCTCTTGTACTGACAAAGGATGCATAGATATGTAGGGCTATGCCGAAAAGTACACATTACAATAATTGAGCCAAATGCTCTCTTAGCTATTTCAAACTTTCAGCAAATTTTTAAAAATAGATAAAATATTTGTCTATTTCCTTTTCACTAAAAGGGGGAACTAGCCTGATATTCTTTTGTGATGTCAAAGTTTGAATCTGTATGTAAAGTGGAATCGTGCTTGCCACTTGCCAGCTATAATTCATTCATTTTAAGTTGAAATTTCCTTTCACCCTTCTCTCTTTGTGATTGCACCTGTCTGTCTCTCCCCTCTTTCTCAAACTGTAATTGTTTATCTTTCTCCTTCTCCTGTCTCTCTCTCTCTCTCTTTCACTTTCTCCCTCTCTTGTCTCTCTTTCTCTTTCTCACACTATTGTCTCTTTCCTCTTTTTCAAGTTGTAATTGCAGTTGCTTCTCTTGCAACTGCATTTGTTTCTCTTTCTCCTGAAGCCTCCTTAACTCTACTTCCATTTTGAATTTAATTTTTATTTCCATTGCTTTAACGTCAGCGTCTGTCATAGACTTACTAACTTACTTACTAAACACTTTTCCCCACCAATTATTGGATCAAAATCTAACTGAAATGTGCTTTTCGACAATGATAGAAACATAAGAAGGCTCAATTCTCACTAAAACAATAAAATAAACGTGAATTCTATGATTATTGTGGAATTTTAATGAATGAAATCAAGGATATAATGCAAGAATTACATTTGTTCTAGAAAATAGTGAAACCCGTCGCATAGAGCCATATAATATAGAAACAAATTGTACTGCATCAATCAACGTCAGAAAGGATAAATCGTATTAGAACCACTTTGTCCACAATCAATTGATGACGATATTGTCCCAAGCACAAGACAAATTATAGTTTTAGGAAAAGAGTGTCATATTTCGTTAGGAAAATGACGAAATTTTGAGTGAAGTCATTTTGGATAAATACATAAGCATTCCATCCAACAAAAACAATTCCACACGGTTGCTCAACGGCATGACAGTCTTTGTACAAGCAAGCATTGAAATAGTTGACAATATAACGGAACAGATTAAAAACTGCAGTCTAAAAATGAGACATATCTGCCAAGAGCTAAAAACAAAGATGACTCGCTAACATGTATGTGGTCACGAAGCTGTCAGAAAGTACTGTGATCGGATAAAGGAAAAGAAAGTCACGTCAAGAAAAAGGAAAAAATACCAATGAGCTGCTAGAAGTAATTGGAATGATAAATTACTACTCTTTCCTTTAAATTATTATTCACCACAAAGATAAAGTCCCATCGGTTATTGGTTATACCTCAGACCAGATGAAAGACATGAGACATTTTATGAAATATGCAAAGTGCCAGCCAGTTTGATAGACAGAACTATTAATATTAGTAGCACAATTGTTTCCAAGAACCACAGACTCATCAACCACGCCCCCTCCCAAAGTAACAACAACAAAGGAAAATCCAATCTTCTTTGGACCAGTTATTCTTCACAAAAACACCTCATATAACAATTATAACAATTTTTTAAAGGCTTTCTTGAACATGACACTACAGAATTAGAAGTTGAAGATGTAGTGCTCAGAATTTCTGAAACTTTGGAATTTGAAAAAGCGCTGACAAAACTATTGAAAACTTTTTCCCAAGGGTAACGTCATTCATGCTCAAAGAACATTGGAAAAGAAATATCAAGCATTACTTGCAAAACAATGTTGGCGTGGAAATAAAGAACGCAAACATATTAGGAACACACTTTTGGACACAGGCAGTATTATAGATGCATAAATAACAATTGATTTTGGACGTCGTGCAGAAAATTTGGATAAAAGAAAAATATCATGTCTCTGCCGAATGTTAGCAGACTCAAATGTATGTATTATGATAGAATTTGTCTGATGTTGTTTTTAGACGTTTCTATCATAACCTTCTTCTCGTGTCTAATTACGAGAAGGCAGAAAGTTCAGCATTCATAAGAATAAGGTGTCACATATGATGGTGTAGATACGGTTACATCTTTTTGTGGGGAATGCTTGGCTGCGAAGAGGTGGGATCGCTGTAAGAAATAGACATAATACTCTTTTGAGCATGGACCCGCACTTTATTGACATATATATATAGATACATATTCTAGAGATACAACATGTAAATTTATTTATGTTGAAAATACATACAATACATATTACAATACTTATTAAATAGTTCTTCCACAATCTAGTATTTCATTTGTCCATTCATTTTTCTGTATTTTTGAATACAAGTGATTTAAATATTTAAAGAGCCTAAAATTCAATAACTGTAATAAATGTATTTTATTTTATTTATTGTAAGGTAAAAACCTGAAAAAGATCTGTGAATGTTGTACTTATTATTTAAAGAATATATATTTATTCTCAATTAAATTATAACATGAAGCTAGTAATTATTTCAAACAAATGCTAATGAACAGCGAAGCTGTAAAATATTTCGTTACTTTATGATTGTGGAAGAAGGGAACTCAATAATATTATATTATAAATACAATGTACATCAATTCAGTAAAATATTAAATCAGTAAAATATTTCATAGTAGAAAAGAGAACTCACTATTACATTATATTAATGAAATAAAAATAATTCAGAAGAGTACCACAACTCACTATAAAATCTTTAACTTCCAAAAGCGAGTATAAAGCATAAGTTTCTTACCTGTAAGAAATAGACATAATACTCTTTTGAGCATGGACCCGCACTGAGAATAAAACAGCTCAAAGCCTTTTTATATTCTGGAAGCTGCTTAATCACAAGTGCTATATCCAGTCTCAAAAGATATTTGTCTAAAATGAGGCGTGCTTCTCGCGTGCTTTCCAAGGACAGGTTTAACTTTATATCAAGTTTTAGTGGGGGGGGGTAGAGTGTGAGTGTGGACGGTATTTTTCCAAGTAACGACCTTTTGGATCATGTCCATAACCTTCCAGTGGTCATTCACATTGTAAACCTAATTAATTTAATTATACCCTATGGTGATTATCAATTACTTTGTTCCCAACTTCACAACGAAATCTAATAAGGTTTTATTGATTGAATGGTGCAATAAAACATCATTTGACTTCTATCCGATTGAACTGGCTTATTAATTAGGCTTTTTCCATTACCAAGTGAAAGCTGAACAATAATAAATGCTTAATCTAAATTCATTTCAATGTCCTTATTATATTCAGGATATGAATTATTGATTGGAGCACGCTTCTCTTACACTCCAATCAATATCAAAGCACTAGCTTAAATTTGGATGTTTTTATCTTCCAATAACTAGAGATTTCAATATGTTGTACACAAATTAATATTTTCGTTTCTTTCTTTTAGAATTGAGATCTTGATAAATACCTCTTGGTTAAATAACCGAGACCTCGAGGCTAGTAAAAAAAAATTGATAAGTATACGAGAAAGAAGAAAAAAAAATATTAAAAATAAAAAATTACAATGCTTAGGTAGATGAAAAAATTACAATGCGTTGGTAAGTTGATAAATTGCAAAAAGGCAATGAGAACAATGTTCATTGCAGTTTATATTGTGAAATTCAAAAAAGAATACAATAAAATGTATAATTATCAATAAACTGTAAGATACGTTGACAATGCGTCAAAATACATATGATAAAAGATACATAGAAAAATGTACCATAAAGTGTGTAATAAGGAGTCAATATAAATTGAAAAAGTGATGACAATTACACAAGGAAGTAAAAATATGAAAAAGACCAAAATACAATGCACTGACAAAAGTTAAGAAATAGGAAAAAACAATTGACCGTATAGTACCTCGATGAGGAATGAAAAAAAACCAATATATTAAGAAAACATTAAAATATGCAATGTGTCAGGATAATACGTAATGTGACAACTGTATGGTAAAGAAAGAGTTTATTCAAAGGAACAATACGAAAACACAATTGACACATTCAATGAAATTCAAGTACAATAGTGAGAAGTACAACGAAAACACTCATGACAATAGTGAATGAATTTTAAGGGTATAATAGTGTAAATTACAACGAAATTCCATGTGACAATATTCAATAATATCAAAATTTCAAGAGGAAAAAATTACAACGAAATTACATTGGATAATATGCGATAAATGTTAAAATTACAAGAGGAAAATTTATCATGAAGAAAAATTGTCGGCACGACATTGGAAAAAGAGAACTGAGATGCAATCCCAAAAAAATTCTATTAATATTAAGTCTGTCAAAGAGAAAAAGAAGGGAAAAAAAATTCTACATTATCTACCCTATGACTAGTCCTGCCAGACGATTGTCGTCATGACTGGAGAAAAGTCCAGACGGTTTCCGTCATAGACATGTCATAACTAGAAACATATGCATGTAAAGAATGTATTACCCACCAGGAACATCAACCTTTTATTGTTTGGAGGTAGTTTTAGACTCTAATAGTGCCAAGTAGTCCGGCAATGCCGTCCGTGGAGGAAACATTTGGATTCGACCTGGGAAGCGTAGTTGAGGGCGATAGGCAGTGGGCTGGTCGCGCTCTTGGCGGTGCTGAGTGCACTTAGGGCAATTACAACCGGGTCTTGCTCGCTTCGCCAAATATTCCTCGAGATTATGAGCATCTCGGTATATCTTTTTAAACCTATGAAAAGGAATGTTTGGGTCTTCTATCATTGTAAGCGGTAACTTGGCGTTACAAAGATACAATTCGGCTAGAACAGGGTAACCTTTACGGTGTAGTTGATGAAAGAAACCGAGCATTTGAGGAATCAAATCACAAGAGGGTATACGACCTGATAATAGTCGAGCAAGTGTTTCTTCAGGGAAACAAAGGTAATCCGCAATCCGAACGATGTGAAATAAGGAGTTAGGGTTGTCGTACAATGTCGTGCCTTCATCAATTGAAAAGAATAAATGCTTAGCAATTGAAATGTCAAAGTCATAATATATTCTATGTGACAAGCCATCAGCTGTAAACATATGTAATGTCTTCTCGCGATATTCTAGTAGTCGCTGCAACACTGGTGAAAGGGCAACCACCTTTTCGAGTACGGGGGACCGTAGAACAATAGATTTGTTCGTACCGAAAAGTAATGTGATTGACCCTTCCATTCTCAACCCGGATCCTTAGCTGATTTTGATTTATAAAAATCTTGTTTCGTAACCAGTAAATGTCTCCCGCCACACGATCCCCCCGGGTATATGTCCAATGCTACAGCGCTAATTGCATGAGAATGTTAATTTGGAAATGGACATACCGCACGATCCCCTTTGGGTACGTGTCCGATACTGTAGTGCTAATATTGATAAAGACACAACAATGTAACGTATGGCCTGTTAAGGTTCTTTGCAAGGTAGTGGATTCATTAAACGCCATTACCATACCACACTTGGCACTATATGATATTGAGCACACATGTTCTCTATAAGTGGAATATTACCTCCAAGTAAAAAAAAAGAAAAAAATAAAAAAATTATTCTGAAGGTAACAACCAGGAATGTGTATATAAATGTATGCTGGTATTTAAGATAAACTGGTGTATGGTGGCAAGGAATGATGTTTATGAAGAGTGAAGTCTGAAGAATCATTGCCCGAGCATTGAAAGAAGGTAATATTATGGTGTGTCCAAACGATATGAGCAGAAAACGAGCGACTGAGAATTGAACGAAGCTTGTATGCAGATACAAGGGAAATGGAGAATGAGGTTGGTATAGATAGGTCAGAGTGACTATTGACTTGGGTTATTATAAAATCAGACCAGCGGACATGTAATCGTGGTCGGAGATAACCAGTAACATGCAGGTTATCGATCATTGATGGGCCAGTGGTGTGCCAATATGAAGGGCAGAACTTAAACTGAAAAATATCAACCATGACGCATTGAAGTCCAGTAGTAATTTCAAGGCGGAGTTTGGTACATGCATTAGACTGTGAAAGCCATTTATAAACGTGGGCAAGAGCAATTATGAACGTCAGGAATGAGACTGAAAAGACGAGATGATCCCAAGTAAGAACCTCAGAAACAGTAGTAAACCAATCTGGAAGAGGAGTTGTGGATGCAAAAGTGTACTGGAAGCGAACTGTAGCTTGGGCATCGGTTGCATGTGTGAGTAACATTGCGGAAGATAGAATTCGGAAACGCCACATAAGCCAAATAATTGCTAAAGCGTGCAGAATAGACAAGACGAAACTAATCAAAACCATAATATGTAGTAAGTCAAACCAAGAGTCATTAGTGATTGGAAGTTCACCACTTTACATCGTTTCTGCTAAAGACGAAAAGATTCGTTGATCATTCTTAGCGCATGCAGCTACTTTTTTTAGGTTTAAATCAATTTTCTTATCCGTTGCAAAAATATGGGACATGTGGTGTTCGTATAATTTAAATTCAGGTAAGGAAATGGGGGAGGGACTGTCAAAAGTTGTATTGCCCATAATAGTTCTTAAATGTGTAGAGTTAAAAAATTGCTGTAGAAGTGCAAGATTAACTGGATGAAGTCGGGTAACGTCTGTTGAGTTGTCAGAACAAGTGGTAATGTGTCCGTCATAAGTTAAGGACGGAGTGAATACTGTACAATGACAGGGTATATTCATGATACAAAAACGACAACCTTTAATAGCACGTCGTTGATTATGACATTTAAGTACAATTTCGTCCATAAGATAGACTAATATTTGATTGTAGGAAATATCAAGGATGTATGTTACGACGTGATTGGTTATAAAGCGAAAATTACAGGTTTGATGTATATTATCCTTATCATCTAAAAATAAACTATTGACGCAATCAGGCTGAGAAAGGGATTTTAACGCTGGACGAATATTGCAGAGTAAAATATCTTTACCTGTACAGTGATTTAATGTCGATGACGATAGTGTTGTGTAAGATTGATGATCATCTGATACGAGTATTATATCAGGTAAGTCAACGAGTTGTGTAACGTGTGTTGATGTGGTGTTAATTGGAACAGGAAACGACTGAATACGATACGAAGCAAATGGGCGACGTCGGGATGAAATTGGAACTTGTAGCGCAATATAGAGGTTGTGGTCCTTACGTGTTGCTATATAAGATCCAAACTGATAATAATAACTAGGATCATTCGAAGTTATGGAATAACTAGGATAATCAGTGGAGATAATCGTTTGAATATGATTAAGTGAGTCCATGAGAACGCGAGGTGGGATTAATATAGCTGGTAATTTGCCTGCTGCTAATTCCGCGGTTGCTATTTGTAATTTCTCTAGTTCTTGTGTAATTTGCTGAGATTCCAGCAATTGAACGGCAAAAACTTCAGTTGATTTCTGCGATGGATGACGTATATTGTTTTCAGTATTAACCATTGTTTTTTCTAAAAGCATAAGAGTTTTGGAGTTTTGATCGACAGCTGTTAACATCTTATCAAAACGTTGATTGACGTGTGAAATATAGGAGGAAAAATCACCTCCATGTCGAGCGAGAGCACCTAACATTTTATTATTCTGTTTTGTCAACATATTTATGTGATTCGCTAATGTGGCAACGTCTCCACTTGTAGCTAGGCCGAATAGGCTTTTACCTATTTCGCCAATAAAAGGCAAAATCGCCCTTTTTGACATATTAGACGGTTGAAAAACACCTTCTGGAATAAACTCATTAATTAGGGAGTGTGTCGTGCGAAACTGCGTGTTTATTAAGCGACGTATGGCAATTACTTGCAAGAGTAGTGGATTTATAAATCCACACTGGTTAGTGTCAAGACAATATGGTATCTGGTCGACGGAAATGTTGACTGGAAGCGGTATTTGAAAGGTGTGGATCCACTTATCGGCTGTACAATATACTGGTGAGAGAGACTGGAAGATAACTCCATAGTTCAATCTTTGCTCATCCATTGCAGACCCTGGATTCAGAGTTAGGAGAAGCAGTCCTATGACCGAAATCCACATTCCACTCATACCTTAAAGAAAAAGAAAAAGGATGAGAGATGGGATGATTATGAGAAGAAAAGAAGTAGAAGGCATGAGGAAATGATAGAATGGTATAAAGGACAAGAAGTATCTCTCTCATGTATGAAGGATAGTCTTCCCAAAATTCATGTTGAATTCAACGACGAAATATTCGACCTAATCGTTTACGGCGTGTGTTCGGTTGTGTGTGTGTTCTGTGAAATGCTTCCTTTAATGCCGAAGAGACATTTTCCGTTGGTTGCCATGATGGCTTAGATCCATCGGACCATTGTACCAAGTAATGTTTTTTTCCAGAAATCCATTTGGATTTCAAGAGTTTGTCAACTGAGTACCATTCGGTACCATTGTCAGTTGGTGAGTGCTCATTGCTCGTTTCATCACGTGATGGTTGGTGGGTTTGAGTGACAGCAGGTGGAGGGGGTCGATAATCCCTAGGATCTTTATAATGTTTGAGTCTGTTTGCGTGTACAAGAGATTTCATTTCTTTATTGTCAGAACAGCGGCGTAATCTGTAGGTGTTATTTGGACCTAATGCAGTGATGTAATATGGACCTTCCCATCGAGGGTAAAGTTTTTTTGACAACCCTACGGGTATGTGGGCGATTTGTATATGGACATAATCTCCAACGCGAAAGGATGGTTCTTTCGTATTCTGATCGAACCTATGTTTGGTTGCGAGTTGCGCTTCGCGTGTATTCGCTTTAGCTAATTCCTGAACTACTTTCAATCTCTGAACTAACTGATCTACATATTGTTTTGTTTGTTGCTGTGTAGTCTCTCGAGGTGTAAGAGATACATCTAAAGGTAATGTCATTTCTTTCCCAAAAACTATGTAATAAGGTGAATAACCAGTTGAGTTAGTTGCTGGGCTCATTCGGAATGCCATCATTACACTGGACAAGAGTGAGGGCCAATCATCTTGATGCTGTTTGCAGTAAGCACGAAGCGATTGACTAATTGTACTGTTTAAACATTCCCAGGCTGCATTAGTTTGAGGGTGGTATGAACTAGTATGGTGACGTGTTACTTGAAATAGTTCACAGAGTGCAAGAACAATCTGGGACATAAAGTTTCGTCCTCGGTCACTGACAAGTGTTCTAGGTGCACCATAACGTGTGAATATTTCGTTGTACAAAACATTGGCAATTTCCATTGCCGTTTGAGAACGTAAGGGAAAGGCTTCAGACCAATGTGACAAACTATCTGTCACCAATAAGATATACTGATAGCCTTCCTTACTTTTTGGCATGCACAAAATGTCCATGTGCCATCGAGAAAATACATCTTCTGGAGGCAATGGGTGTAATGGAGCCTTACGAGCATTGGTATCTCGTTTAATGAGTTGACACTGAGAACATGACTTTATGTAGTCATACACATTTTGATACATTTTAGGCCAAAAGTACTTTTGTTTGATAACTTGATATGTTCTTTGGACACCTAAATGACAACCTCATGCTTTTGAATCGTGATAAGACAGAAGAACATCCTGTCTCAAATTCGTTGGTAATGCAACTTGTTTTATGAACTGATCTGATGAAGTTCTGTGTTTCGCACGTGGCTGAAAGAAATGATGTAAAACACCATTAAAAAGTTCATACTGACTTGCTTCATAGGGAATTGCTTTTGCGCGACGAGGATTATCTGGCAATATTCCTTGCTCTAAGTAAACATACATATCCTTGAAATCAGGGCACTCGCGCTGATATTGTGCGATATCTGATAAGTCAGACGAAGAATTGCTGTGTGTGTTATCAGTAGTGTGTACTGCGGATATGATTGGGGTGTCTTCCTTATTATAATAAAATGCAACTTCAGTTAATTCGTGCTGAATAGAAGAAACAACTGGTTGTGATTGAATCTGTGATGTGTCTATGTAGGTTGGGGATTCCTTCTCTTCAGAGGGAGTGTTATGTGTTTGTATGTAAGCACGGCGTGAAAGTGCGTCAGCATTCGTGTTTTTACGTCCCGGCGTGTATACAATGTCAAAGTCGTATTCTTGTAAACGAAGTGACCAACGAATTAGTCTATTTGAAGTATGCTTAACTGTCTTAAGCCACACTAGTGCCTTGTGATCTGTAATGACAGTAAATTTCTGATGTGACAAATAAACATGATATGTTCTGATGCCTTCTAAAACAGCTAAACATTCTTGTTCAGTAACTGACCATCGTTTTTCAGCGTCCGACAAAGCTCTACCTCCATAGGCAATAACATGTTCTTTATCATCTGTCCCTACCTGAGACAAAATATATCCTAGAGCGGTGCCGCTAGCATCACATGTGAGTCTAAATGGTTTGTTAAAATCAGGAAAAGCCAAAACAGGCGCTGAAGTCAGAGCTGTTTTAAGTGTATCAAATGCTGATTGACACTTATCTGTCCAAAGAAATGAACTGTCTTTTGTCAATAACCTATTCATAGGCGCAGCTATAGTGGAATAACCGTGAACAAATTTCCTGTAATAATTGCATAAGCCGAAAAAACTCCTAACATCTTTCTGTATTTTTAGGAATAGGAAATTTGGTAACTGCTTCAATTTTAGATTCATCTACTTTGATACCTTGTGTAGAGAATGTATGGCCAAGATAAACAACTTCAGATGCTGCAAAAACACATTTGGAAGGTTTTAGTGTCAAGTTTGCTTGACGTAAACGATCAAAAACAAGTTTAAGATGTCGAAGGTGTTCTTGAAATGAATTGGAGAAAATAATGATGTCATCGATATACGCAAGACATACTGACCAAGGTATACCTCTAAGAACATGACCTAAAAGAACACAGTAGGTGGCAGGTGCATTTCTGAGTCCATACGGCATTACGTTCCATTGGTAAAGACCGCGAGATGTTATGAAAGAACTCTTATGTTTAGTTGATTCGTCCATTCCAATCTGCCAAAATGCTGAATTTAAATTTAAAGTACTAAACAAACATGGGTTTGTTTGCCCTACAGCATCTATGACATCTTCTAATCGTGGAAGAGGGAATGTCATTGGGTGTGTCACTTGATTAAGTTTCCTATAGTCAATAGCAAAGCGATAGTCGCCATTTTTCTTTTTGACCATAACAACTGGAGAGGCATAACTGGATGAACTGGGTTCAATTAGGTTGTGTGCTAATAGCTCATCTACTTGTTTATCAATTTCTTTATTGATGTGTGGTGCTGCTCGATATGGTTGGCAACGAACTGGCATGGAATCACCCGTTTCTATGCGGTGTGTAAATACATTGGTATTACCTAATTCGTTTAAGTTATTAGCAAAAACATCCCGATGCTGATTCAGAAATGTGGTAAGTTCTTGTTTTTGGGTGTCCGTCAAGTCTGAAGAGTGTAAATCAAAATTAATTGGTTCTTGTACTTTACTAGATTGTGTGTTCGCGATGTCAGGTGAGTTTTTTTGTGTCAAAAACATCATTATTGATGGTAAATATTGCTTGTGGGTGTAGGACGTCAACACAGGCTAATACGGTATTGGAAGGTATGTGCATGGGTATTGGAGTAGGGTTAATGATCTGTATATAATTCTGTTTGGAAACAGTCAAAATTGTCCGTCCTGGAAGAATAGTTGATTTCGCCAAGCTGTAGCATGGTTCAAGTAATACAGATGTGCCGTGGGGAATTTTACTGATACGAACTGCTATCGTACTGATCGAATTAGGTGAAATTGTAGAGACCGATTTTGTGCGTGCGAGACCAAACTCATTATGAATTAATTTTATGGATACCGAATCATCTAGCAAAGAGAGAGTTTGTGTATTTAAATCCACGACGGCTTTGTATTTGGTCATAAAATCAATACCCAATATAACTGACGTGTTTAAGGCGGGCACTACGTAAAATGAATGAGAGAAGTGCAGACATCCAATTTTCAAGCTAAGTTGAACCAAACCTGATACACTGTGATTTTCGCCACCAGCTCCGACAATTTGAGAAATATTAGATTGTCCGAAATGGTGTGAATTTAACCCTGCACGATGAAGAAACTTTGCATTAATAGCTGAAATGGAAGCACCCGTATCTACCAAAGCGTGCGTCGGTTTTCCAAGAACATAAATAGGAACTAGATTTTTGTGAATAGGTTTAACTAAAGTGATTTGTGGGTGTAAGTCCTGCTCACGACAGGTACGAAACCTCTCGCGAGACGCGCGTCCCTATTGTTTTCGTGTGGACAAACACACGCGTGAAAAGTGACCTATTTTGTGACAGTAGTGGCACTGTGCATTGCGCGCACGACAGGGTCCACGTGATCGACACTGTTCTCCGCATCTAAAACAAGAGGTGGGGTAACCGTTATGTGGTTGTGGTTGGTAGCGAGGACCACGAAATGATTGAGAAGGGGGGTACGACTCGGATAGCTCCTAGGAAAAGCAGGTGGTGCTGATGTGTAAGTCGTATTTGGCCTAAAGGACTGACCACTTGTTTGATAGTTTGTGCTCGGAGTGCGAAATGGTGGTTTTGTGACATTAACATGTGCATGTGTTTGAATGGAAGAAATACTGTCTTGGGTCTGTTTTGAATTTGCAACTTTAACTTCGTCTTTGAGTTGTTTTACTTCATTCAAAATGGTGTTAAGTGTAGAAAAATCAGTTGTATCAGTAGTGGCAATGGATTTTTCAGCGAGGACAGCCGCTTGGCGTAATTCAGCCATATTTGTTGGAGTTTTGTTCATTACAATCCTCTTCACAGAGGGTTTCAATCCATTCAACGCCACTGCTAATAAAACTAGAACCGTTGACACGGGCTCTAATGGCGGATAAAGTGTCACAGGTGATGAGTAGGTTGCTGCAGTTTCCAACAGGAGCGAAGTGGTCGGCGTGAATGATGCTGATGGTTGTACTCTCGCAGAGCCGGGTGGAGTGAAGTCTGAGGGTGTTAAGAGAGGTGCGGTTGCGGATGTTGTCAGTCTCGCAGAGCCAGGCGAAGGAAAGTCTGACGGTGTTAAGAGTTTCGGCAAAAGTCTATTTCGTAGATAATAATTATGGGTTGTGACACCTCGGTTCATTGCACTTATTCTTGTTATTCGTCCACCACTATATTATGATAGGATTTGTCTGATGTTGTTTTTAGACGTTTCTATCATAACCTTCTTCTCGTGTCTAATTACGAGAAGGCAGAAAGTTCAGCATTCATAAGAATAAGGTGTCACATATGATGGTGTAGATACGGTTACATCTTTTTGTGGGGAATGCTTGGCTGCGAAGAGGTGGGATCGCTGTAAGAAATAGACATAATATTCTTTTGAGCATGGACCCGCACTTTATTGACATATATATATAGATACATATTCTAGAGATACAACATGTAAATTTATTTATGTTGAAAATACATACAATACATATTACAATACTTATTAAATAGTTCTTCCACAATCTAGTATTTCATTTGTCCATTCATTTTTCTGTATTTTTGAATACAAGTGATTTAAATATTTAAAGAGCCTAAAATTCAATAACTGTAATAAATGTATTTTATTTTATTTATTGTAAGGTAAAGACCTGAAAAAGATCTGTGAATGTTGTACTTATTATTTAAAGAATATATATTTATTCTCAATTAAATTATAACATGAAGCTAGTAATTATTTCAAACAAATACTAATGAACAGCGAAGCTGTAAAATATTTCGTTACTTTATGATTGTGGAAGAAGGGAACTCAATAATATTATATTATAAATACAATGTACATCAATTCAGTAAAATATTAAATCAGTAAAATATTTCATAGTAGAAAAGAGAACTCACTATTACATTATATTAATGAAATAAAAATAATTCAGAAGAGTACCACAACTCACTATAAAATCTTTAACTTCCAAAAGCGAGTATAAAGCATAAGTTTCTTACCTGTAAGAAATAGACATAATACTCTTTTGAGCATGGACCCGCACTGAGAATAAAACAGCTCAAAGCCTTTTTATATTCTGGAAGCTGCTTAATCACAAGTGCTATATCCAGTCTCAAAAGATATTTGTCTAAAATGAGGCGTGCTTCTCGCGTGCTTTCCAAGGACAGGTTTAACTTTATATCAAGTTTTAGTGGGGGGGGGTAGAGTGTGAGTGTGGACGGTATTTTTCCAAGTAACGACCTTTTGGATCATGTCCATAACCTTCCAGTGGTCATTCACATTGTAAACCTAATTAATTTAATTATACCCTATGGTGATTATCAATTACTTTGTTCCCAACTTCACAACGAAATCTAATAAGGTTTTATTGATTGAATGGTGCAATAAAACATCATTTGACTTCTATCCGATTGAACTGGCTTATTAATTAGGCTTTTTCCATTACCAAGTGAAAGCTGAACAATAATAAATGCTTAATCTAAATTCATTTCAATGTCCTTATTATATTCAGGATATGAATTATTGATTGGAGCACGCTTCTCTTACACTCCAATCAATATCAAAGCACTAGCTTAAATTTGGATGTTTTTATCTTCCAATAACTAGAGATTTCAATATGTTGTACACAAATTAATATTTTCGTTTCTTTCTTTTAGAATTGAGATCTTGATATATGTTTTAGAAGAAATGACTAGAACAAACTCTTGACTAATAATAATGCAGAATCAGTTAATAAAATGCTTAAAACTTCCACAACACACGCAGAGCTCATTAAAAATGGTATAGAGTAACTGAAGTAGACCTTATGGACTACACAAATGTTGATATTATCACCTTTTTGCATGTAAACAGCATTGCTGAGTTAGTGATGCAATGTGGAGTTGCAAATGGGAGTAATACAAGACAAAGCTATTTCAAAATCTCTTGTCCGATAACAACCACACAACTAAGCACCTTATATCCAATCAATCAATGGAGAGTACTCTGTTACCCATAAATCAAAGGGAACAGCAAGCATGCCAAGGCAACGAAAGTGACCTCTGAATGAAAGAGCAAATGAAAGATAAATAGATTAGATATAATATAGTTGTTTCACTCTTTGACTCTGCATTAAAAGCAGGTAGCAATTGTTAATATTTCTTGTAAGAATTGTAATAAGCAAATGGTTTTCATTTCTCTGACAAAACTTGTACTGGAAATTATTATTCCGAAACTGCACCATCATTTACCGTAGACTGCATAAATTAAAATAATAATTTTGATATTAACGGATATAAAGTCAAGTGTCTGTAATAAATACTTACGAAAAGAATTAAATGATTCGAAAAATGGTAATTGTTGGAATATCTGCAGGAATGGTTATAGCGAATATGCTGTAGTTTTTATTGTACATGAACTAAATAAAAAAAAAACTTTCACTTATGTGTTCGTAATAGTCCAATGGTCGTTTTTTTTCTACTGTTATGAAGTTTCTTTCTATGATTAAATGCTTCTATTTATAAGCAAATCTGATGTAAAGCACTTTCTTTGTTGTTTCTTTGCAGATGTAGCGATATATTGTAGTTTATCCAGATGTCATTAGTTTTAGATTGAAACTATACTATTAACTCATTTGTATTTTTAGGTTGTTTTTGTAAACCCATTTATATATTTCATACTGTTGTTTTGTGTGATAATTCATGTTTTTATTGTCTTGTGAAACATTTTCACGTGTTTTATGTAAACTGTACTGACGCCCCTTATTTGTTAACTTAATGTTGTAAAGCGTTTAGAGCTTTTAAAAAGATTAAGGGCTTCATTAAGTTATTATTATTATTATTATTATTATTATTATTATTATTATTATTATTATTATTATTATTATTATTATTATTATTATTATTATTATTATTATTATTATTATTATTATTCCTGTAACTGATATAAATTAAAGGAAGCATTTGGTTTTGGGTGATTCGTTGGACCCAAGACACAGCGCGTAACTTAAAACATGAACAACAAAGCATTTTTTTTAAAAAAGGCAGTTATTAAAAGTGAATTTATTGTCTTGGTAAAGACACAATTTAGGATAATTTCAACAAACAAAAATAATTATTGGTAACAAAATAAAGTTTAAATGAAATGTCGAATCACCAAATTAGGACTAAAAGCATACCGTGATGCATATATATTAAAAGGGAAGGAGCTCAGAATAAAGCACTTTTTAGACTACACAAGTCAAGGGCATATAAGAGAAAGTCATACAATATTAGCATCGCCATCGTGATGCAGTCTGAATCATTCCATTTTAGCATTATTTATCTTAATGAATTAAAATTTTGAAGTTCTCTAAAGTGATTTGGTAGCTCATTCCATAGATTGGCAGACGCATATCTCAACGATTTTTGGCCATGTGTTTAGGTTTAGGACATCGATAATAATTGAAGATCTAAAATTGTATTTATTGTGTTTAAAACTTATTAAATCATCCAAACATTTAGGAGAACGCATATTTTCAATTTTTTTTAATAGTTTAATATGAAAATAATATGGTTTACTATTTCAACTATTTCAAGATTTTACTAAAAAAGACAACAATTCAAATACAAATTTAATTTCATCAGCGGAGTTCGTTATACTATCGCTTTGCTCATCACCAACATTTTATACAAAGTTTGTTTGCAAACACAGTGGGAAGATAACATGATTTGCATGAGAAATCCATGAATAAATTAGGTCCATTTATATGCAAAACTGTGTGATAATTTTGTTACTGTCTCTATTTATGAAAAGTAATCTCTATATCTTATTTATTGAAAGATTGAAATTTGGTGGGATGGGTGGGTTACAATCTAAATGTAATACCTTGTTCTGATTTCGGCTACAATTTTGCAAATAACTATCTGATTTACAATTAAAAGCTGAATATCAACCTTTAACAATGTTTTACTAAGCAAACGAAAACAGTAACAGGTACTAAAATAAATAAGGCATATACGTTCCATTGCTTTTTTTTTCTTTTAATATTTTACATGGTCACCATGTTGAATCAGCCACGGCCTGAGTCAGCCATAGTCCGTATCAGCCAGCATTCCTTCGTTTTAGGAGAGATTGGTTGACAAGCACGTGTATCGCTTGTAACTGTATGTGAAAGTAAGGTAGGGTACCATTCGAGAAAATGTATGTAACTCGTATATTGGCCGGCAGGTCATGGATGTAAGTTAGAATGCTATAGAAATCCAAATAATTTTGAAAACACTGATTTTATTTTTTAGCTTGATATTTTTTTTCTCTGCACCAAATAATTGCAAAATTCATACAGTCAGCATTCGGAAGTCAGTTATAACGTGTGTAATGTGTTTTCGAGATTAATGTGTCTATATTTCCCGAAAACCTGTGAAGGTTTAGAGGTTGATTGCGTGTTTGAGATGTATGCATTTTAAGAACTAATACAAAATAGATAATGCCTATAGTTGCACGTGCACCTAACTTACACCGATTGACGCTGTGTGACGTCATGGTGTTGTCACTTTTCATCACCTGACATGCTTAGTTTGAAAATTATATAAACTCTTCAGCGTTTTTTTTTTAAAAGCATATTTTTGAGACAGTGTTTACGATGGCAATGAATGATTAGTAATATGAATCACCATTTCAGCCAAGCACTGGCTGAAAAATAGGTTATAGTATTTCTATAATGTAAGACCTTGGCCTTGATATTCATGTTTTGGGAGTCGAGCACTATCACAAAACATAACGAACATGATACGTCTTACTTTGTGGGACTAAGGTTACAATTGGACAAGAAAATAAATTGATTGTCTCTTCGACGCTTGTAACATTTTAAAAAAAATGGAGATAGTAATAGACCCATCCTTGTTGACAATGATGAAGAGCATTTAACTATCAGCTTGTGATGTGCTTTGCTAAAATGACTCTATTATCTAGATTCATTTGACAGAAAGGCTATCCAAAATAAAATTGTCTTTATTGAAATTTAATTGTTTCTTTCTGAAGCCCAACAAATCTAGGTGCATTATAATAGATGCAAATGATATAATTCAGTTTAAATTAAATGTTCTCTCATTATGGTAATAAAACATAAAGTATCATGTATAATGCAGAGGAAACTGACAGAATGTAATATTAAGTAGCATGTATTAAGAATGATAATGTGATCAATGAATTAATACATACATACATACATACATACATACATACATACATACATACATACATACATACATACATACATACATACATACATACATACATACAGAGATCTCGGAAATGCTTAATTATATGCATTTGGATGCAAACTTTTGATTTAGGACGCATAAAATTGCCGACTTGGGAGTCCTCTATATGCACAATTATTTTGCAAAGATGAAAGTTTTGTGGCAGAATAAATATGTTCTAATCACTATGAAAACTGTAGCTATGCTTTTATTTAATTTGTTGCTGATGTCTTTAATCATAGGTCACCGGCTTGCTTTAATAAAGGTGCATTTGTCATTAGAGGTGCTGCTAAAGGCTTTCTTTGAACAACCAAACAAACCCCTGTTTGTTATTGCTGCAGCAACATCAAATAATTATAGGACATTGAGACAATTTAAAAAATGACATTTTTAGTATATATCAGTGCTTTAGAAGTAATCAGTTTTCATTGAAGTTGCAGCAGAACTATATTGGGGGAGGCTATTATTTTTAAATTGGCATTGTGTGGTTGACTGTAGTCATTTCACATTTCTGCCCTTAGAGGTGGTCGGTTGTAGCTATAGTATGGCTATTTTGATTATATTACAGCATACCGTTTCAAGGCCAGATATAAGCATAAGTGGATTATAATATAACAATCCACTGTTAGATTGGTTTGTCAATATGAATAAGGATTTGTTTATTTAAAAATTGATTCCAGTGAATTTTTATATCCAAATTTACAGCTTCCTGTCATGGTGCCTTTAAATTTCTCCAATCCAAACCCAAGACTGTATATACCGTTTTTATTAGCCAAAATTGTTGTCACCTAAAATATTGACAGATGGTATTGTTTATTACCAACATGTTAAAAAAAAGTTGCAATTTGGAACATTGGCGAAGCCCAGCGCGATCATTGTTTTGATTTCATTTCCAGTTGTTGCCGTATAAATAATGCCTGAAAAATCAAAATCAAGAGACTGGAACAAAATGCTGTTTGCAAATTGTAACAAATATTTTGGGTTAAATGGAAAAATGATGAGTATTTCAATGAGATTAAGAACTGCTAAAGTTGCTGTAACTGATAGCTCAGATGCAACAGTATCTATATATATATATATATATATATATATATATATATATATATATATATATATATATATATATATATATATATATATATATATATAAATGCATTATCTTATTTATGTACTCCATTTCTCAGTATTCTTTTATTAGTTTTAAACAATGCCTTATTTTCAGTTTAAGTATGTCATATGTTTATTATCAAACCATTTTGTGCATGTATAAAAATTATTATATTCATACCCATTCTATTCATACTTGTAGTATATGTGTGTCTGGATTGAGATACAGGCTGATTGGCCACATGACTTAAAAGGCACAGCAGAAGCTATACATTGTAATTAATTTTAACTGAAATCAGTAACAAGATTAGATTCTTTTAATTTCAAGTTGTTATAAACTACCACTTAATTATTTTATTTATTTTGTACAAGTTTTGTGTAAAATTGCAGTCAAAAAAAGATTTCTAGCATTCTTTGAAACAAACATTAATTCGTGTTCATAGGAATAAATGCCAAAGCGACTTCAAAACATACTCTTTGTCCTGATTTCCTTCTTCCCAATAAAACAGTACTGTAACTATTCATAAACAACACACAGAAGCACTAAATTAAATAAATAACTAAACTTTACCTTTTACCCCCCCCAACCGAAACATCAAAGAACACATATTGCACCAAGCAAGTGCATCTATTATTAGAAAGATTGTTTTTCTTTGATACAAATATTAGCTTTCTTGCTTTATTACAGCAAATTCATTAATAGGACTGCATAGTTATGGTTGAATTATTTGTCTACCTAGGGTGTTAATGATATAAATCGGTTAAATAGTATTTGCTTCACTATTATACATCTCTTTAGTAATTTCATGAAAATTAATTACAGTAGGTCAGGAAACAACCTTGACTTTGCAGCATTGTTTCGAATTCCACACGAGAGATTGTCATGTGTTTTCGGCCTACATTATTAAATATTTAGGCTAAATCTCCTATGAAATAATATTTAAACTATGTTTTCATTATAATATATATTCTCCTGAATCTATTTGCCCAATTATTTACAAATACACAGATTAATGATATGGTATATCATATACATAGCGATGTCTGCCATTACAAGTTCATTTGCGGTTTCAAACTGATTTTATCAAGAAAATATTTAAATACAGCTGTTAATATCTTCATTTATAAAAACAAGAAATACATTAGAAATTACTATTCATCGATCACATTTTTAAAAGCAAATTACTATTTAAATATTGATGCATTTCACCTTAGATTGCAAGTGCCAGAACTTACTGGCTATTGCTAGGGGGCATCTCAAAAGTTATAATCTACAGCCATTTTATGTCTGACAAATCAAGGGCAAAGTCATTTTTGCTTACCTAACAGAACAAGGGGAAGTTTACAGTTCTCAGGTGACTTTTTTGCCCACTTCACCTGGTAGCATGACCCCTGAGTGATGTTTATAATAATAAAAATAATAATGATGATAATAATAATAATATCATCAGCTCCAATAATAATAATATATGAAACTGGTGTTAGTTATGATGCTGTAGTTACAATAGTAGTCTTTACTTATATACATATCATAAATATTAATAATAATTGTTATAAGTGCCATTGGTGCAAAGAGAGTATCACTGCATTGTAATTTAATTTCATTGTAAAAGTAAAAAGTACCACTTTTGGGAATTTGCAAGGGTGAGTTCAGTGACCAGATAAATAATTAAAGTAGGACCATACAACCATACAATGGTGTTGTTTATTTTTTTTCTGTAATGCATATTATGTATATTTAATTTGTGTTTTTTCAATTTTCCAAAGATTCTTTTATATGTTATGTAATTGAACTTAGTGTAAAATCAAGTTACATGTAATGGTCTACCTGACTAGTGACATATATTTTGTAAACTATTGCATAACAAGGGCTCATACTCTGTAACAAAGAAAAGAGTGAAAGCCAACAAGCTTTGTATATTTTAACAAAACAATTTAGTTCCCTAGACAACAATGTAAAAATTGGTAAATAGGACTTACAGTCTGTGAATATGATACAAAATGTGATCCTAAGAACGAAAACACAAGTCCTATCACTAAATAGTTCTATAAGAATCCAGGTTCAAGTTCCAATGATGTACAAATGTGGAAGGCGATGACATCAGATGTAGTCCAATGTATGAATAAAAATAAATCCTCACTTGATTTACAGTCTTTGTTTCCGAGTAATTATAGAATAAATTTCCTTGAATATCTTGCAGACTTTTTTATAGGAAAGTCAACTTGTTGAGTTTCCAGGGGAATAAATTATTAAATCCAACAATCAGATGAAGGACAAATCAATCTTGGTAACAAATAAAAAAACACTTTGTTCCTTCAAGGTTTTGAATGACTCTGTCCCAAAAAATATTAGGATTGTATATTTAGAACCCCAGTGCCTCGTTTCAAGTCTCGCGAGATTGGTCATGTGGTCTCTTAGTACACTATTTTTTTCACGTCCGTCAGAGTGAACCAACTTAAAAACCAATCATAGAATAGGTTGTTTACAAACAGTAATCACGCGAAGAAGTATGCCCATGATACTGACCAATCATTTTAACTTCCTGTTGATAATTCTCGCCTATTACATCTTCGTCTTGAATAAACAAACTTTGTGATAAAAATATATCTCACTACTAAAAATAGAATCCGAATCTGAGAAAAATATTGCAATTAAATACAATGAAACAAAAATGAAATAAAAAGAATTTTAGACGTTATACACAAGCAATTTAATCACATATAAGTAACAAAACAAAACAAAATACATACCTAATATTTACCTATGATTATAGATTAAATATTCAGATCATTATTAATTGTAAATGTGTTTACTTCAGTTTGAGTCATGACTAGGACCTTAGATGGTCCCAGAAATTTTACATTAAGATGAAAGACTATTTCCAGAAAATGGTAATTGTGACCTAGGTCAAGTGGAGACGTATATAATGTTGTTTACTTTAGGATTACTCATTCCTCCCTTAACATCTGAAGGGTAAGCAGCCTTAATATTGTTCATTTTTTAATTTGGGTGGATTTTTGGGAATTATAAAGTGCTCATTTAGGAGTCATGGTACTAATTCAATTCCCATAGTAAACATATGGAAACACCATCATATTTAAAATTCAATAACTTAAAATTTCTGGGTACTGATGATCAGACCTATATTTCTCCATGCACAACTATCCTTGGTGCAAGCTTCTATGTGGAGAACACCATATGAGCTGCAGCATTTTCTTGACCTATATGTGCATAAAGTCCATGTTATTGATTCAGCATCAAGCGAATCAAGTGCTACTTTCATTATTGAGTAATCCTAAGTCAAGTCTTTAAAAATACTAAAATTGCATCAAAAGAAATTTGTCTATATTTTTTTTTAAATTACACATAGGATAAGCTTTCAAAAGATATTTTTACTGAAATTTTACTTTTCGTTATTAACCAATTATGGACCACCAAACCTGTATATACTCTATTATTTCTTCACCCATTTCTTGACTGGTTCATAGTTCTTCCATAGAATTAGTACAGTGTGTCCTTTAAGACCATTTTCACATAATCACATTTGAGACAACAGACACATCAGCACATTTAATATTGAAATTTATTTGGAATACAACTGGAAATTATTTGGAAAGCTATCTATCTGAACTTCTGACAGAATTTTAGGTCTATTGTGGGATCTAATTCACAATATCAAGAATTCTTTTTAAATTTTCATGTATTCTAGGAAAAGCAATTATTTGTTGAATTCTACAAAATTTGTTGGCATTTGCTCTTTTCTGTTACTTAGTTTTAGACCATAGAGTTGTAACAATGTGTGAAATGAAGGGTCCAGGACTCCTAGTTTGGTAAAAATAGGATTAATTGCTTAGGAATTGAGCCAAGCTGCTTCATCACTACAAGGAAGCTTATTTACAAACATTTGGAAGGTAACTCACTGGAGGAACACACAAAGATCAGATAAATAAAATCCACTCACTTCTGGTAAATGACACCATAGTCACTGATGACAATGACATTGCAAATGTTTTCAATGATTTTTTCACCAACATTACCACAAAGTTAAAAGAACCAGTGATTGAAAACAACTTTAATAAACTGAAAAAGTTATGCAGCAGCAAAATCTCTAAGGAGATATGTTTCTCCATCCCACCAGTAACAAAAAACTTTGTTAAGAAATATCTCAGTGAACTTGATACTAAGAAAGCTACAGGACTTGATCATATTGGTCCACAACTCATTAAATCTTCTGCCTCTGCTATTGTAGATAGCTTAACATCCATAATCAATTTAAGTATTGCATCCTCATCTGTTCCCAAAATATGGAAAACTGCAAAAGTAACTCCTATTCACAAATCTGGCCCTAAGGATGATGCTGATAACTACCGGCCAATTTCAATACTACCAAACTTGTCAAAATTGATTGGAAAGCATGTCCATGATTCATTCATATCATATTTAAGCAAACACTTTCTGTTATACCCTAATCAATCAGGCTTTAGACAGAAACACTCATGTGAGACTGCCTTGATCTCCCTAACTGATAAATGGCTTCAAGCACTTGATCAAGGTAGAATAATAGGTTCTGTATTTGTAGATTTCTGGAAAGCTTTTGACATGGTAGATCATGAAATCCTTTTGAAGAAACTGAAAATCTAACAATGTGATGAAAGCACAGTTAGATGGTTTACTTCATACTTAAGTGAGAGAACACAACATGTTTATATTAATAATGTTCTGTCTGAACCTGAAACAATTAGATGTGGAGTACCACAAGGCTCAATTCTGGGTCCATTACTGTTTATTTTATTTATTAATGACCTACCACTTGTACTAAAGGACTCAGTATCATCTACAGATCTCTATGCAGATGACACAACATTGTCAGACATCCAAAACACAAAACAAGAACTCAAAATTTCTTTACAGAATGCCTTAAACAAACTAGAATACTGGTGCACATGCAATGGCATGGTGGTTAATACTGGTAAAACTAAAATATTACTTATCTCAACACGAAAAAAAAAGAACAAAACTTGATAGCGATGAACTATGACATGGAAGGATAAAAGGTTGCAAATGGTCTGTCATGAGAGTCTACTTGGTGTTTTGGTAGATAATAACCTATCATGGACTGAACATGTCAAACATATCAGTAAAAAAGTCAATTCAAGTTTATGGCTTCTCAGTAGGATAAGACACTTTCTTCCGGAAAAGCACAGAAAACTATTTTATAACAGTTACATACAACCCTATTTAGACTACTGTAATACAGTATGGGGTAATTCAAATGATAAAAACTTAGCAAAGCTGGCACATCTCCAAAAAAGAGCTTTTGAGTTAATATCAATCCAGAAAGAAAGCAAGGAAAATTTAGTTGGTAAGTTAAAAATACTACCTATTAAAGACCAAATCTGTTTAAGAAAAGCCAAATTAATGTACAGGATAGCCAATAATAATGCTCCTGAATATTTACAATCACTATTCAAGTATAGGCTACCTGGAAATACTCCCCACCTGTGATCAATGTCTACCAAACATTACAAAATTCCCAAACCAAATAAGGAATTATTTAAAAAAAGTTTCCAATACTCTGGAACTTTGCTCTGGAATAATATTCCAGTTGAGATTAGAAATGCCCACTCTATTTCCTCTTTCCAAACCCAGTATATACAATGGCTTCAGAGATGCAGCAAAAATAATTAAATTCCTTTGAATGAGGGCCTCAAGGTAGATTAGTTCTTAACTAATTGAGTTACCCTCTTTAAATAAAGTCCTAATAATAATAATAATAATAATAATAATAATAATAATAATAATAATAATAATAATAATAAAACCAGTTCCTTTTATGTTGAGAAGTTATTGTGGTCAGTCTGTAGAACATACTTATCATCCTTACATTTCAGACCACTATGGAAGAGGAAAATACCACCCTACCCAGTGTATGTCCAGGGAAACCCCCAGAACCGTATATTTCTCCCAATGTTCTGGATGAAGATGGTTAAACCAGAGTTGAAGACACCTCCTGACTCTGTGCAATTCATCGTTCATCCACAGTAAGAAATGTTCAAAATGAACTCTCTAAACTTACTGGATGTTGGGGTTAGCAATTGTTGAAAGATATAGCTGCATTCCTTTATATGTTACTGATCTGCTTAGAAAACGGCTCGTTAGGGGCTGCCAGTACAAATTTGAACACTGACAGTGTTTTCATCATTTGTTAATGTTGGTTTTGATGTTATTATTCTGTATGCGAGGATGATGTAAATAAATTTTCTACAGTTTCTAAACTGAAGTATCTAAAGAGTTATTTTAAAAACCATCTGTAAATGTGGATTCAGTGGATATTGTTTGATTTGCAATTGTAAGTTAGCCTTTTCCAAGATGTGATGAGGGGTGATTTTAACATTAAAACCCTCCTATTTTTCTTTGGCATTGTTAACTATGGAATGATCTCCCATGGTGTAATTTGCCCAATGTGGACAGATAGATGGAATGATTCAGATAGCTGAGCATAGTATTGAAAGAAATAAAAGTAATGAGCCCCTTTCAATAAATAAAATTATAAAATTTCAATCAATTAACATATACGCAAAAAAAATAAATTCCCATACAATCATTTTACTAAATTACATATATTCAATTAGTATAGCCAAAATTCACTTTCCAGTTCGACTGATTGTCAGTGACAGAATTTAATTACAGTGTAAGACTTTCATCATTTTTATGAGTGTTGACCTTAAGAACAATGTCCAATGCTTTGATAGCATCACTTGTCAATAGTCTTCTCGCAACTTCTTTCCCACATCTAGCCACCTGCTTTGTCCTTTTCTGAACCTCGCTATTCTGACATCCTGTAGATGTAGATTTCCCCTTTAACTCATTGGGTTCCTTCTATATTCCTCCTCCTCCTCTTGTTTGAAGTGTGAAGTCTGAAGTTCGAAGTTCGAAGCTGTCCCATTCAATATATTATATCTTTCACTAGACAAATACCATTACATATGTACATATCATATATATATGTTGTTTACACTGTACAATTTTGACCTAATAAGACCTTAATCACTAACTTCTCACAGATTCTATGTTTGCGGTAAGAATCTTGTTAGATTGATACACATAACCTTAGCTCAAGTTTATACCAATCCTTGTGCAAGTCGTAAATTCCCATGTGCCTTCTACAGACAAATATGGCTGTATATGCCAGTATACATTACAACACGACTTAATTACATTTGGCTATTCAATGCAGTTTAATGCTCAATTATGTATGGCATAATATCCACTAAATCTAACTGTCTTAAAATAACTTGCGTGATCAATTAAATATTGCAAACTCGTATATAATACACACTCATCATTAACCTGCAAGAATAAATATCATCCTACACAGAGATTCAATTCATATATCCTAAGAAATCTGACATTTGTATACCATGGCGAATTCATGAAATCCCTGCATAATTCTACATCTCAAATATTTAATTACATGCGATCCATCAATTCTCTCAATGAATTGATAATTGAAAAATCAGAGAATTAGATGGTATAAAACTAACATATCAATAGTGTCCTATGAAATGAATACCATACATGTGTGAATCATAATATATCATATTTGAAAACAAACAAATGAAATAACATATTAAAAATTGGAAGCTAGAATTGCGTACCTTATTGCCGCTTTATCTTTCCAAACAAACAGTCCTAGCCTCTGTCTGTCTCTTTTTATAAGACAACTATCTGGCCTCTTTTTTGTAATTTCTCGAAGAACACCACTCATTAGCGAGTGTCTCCAGAGTTGACTTAGTCTTCAAGAAAATCTGACTAAAGTATTTTTTCAAGTGATAGTTCCTAAATTGTTTCTTGAAGTGTATGCCCTTAAGTTTCCCTTACCAATCAGAAATAACTGTTCATAGAATTTTTCCTCCAAATAACGTATGTCATTGATTTCACTAGCCTAAAAAACGCTGCAATTAGCTTCCTTTGAAAAATGAATATTTGATGTGTGCCCCTTTTGAACCACTTTGAGTTGGAGTATTATTATGTGTATGTCATGCACCATAAAAAATGATCATGTCAGATTCTACTGAAGCTAGACGTAGTTCCTTTTATGTTTAGAGATGAAATAAATAATCATTGAACTGTCTCCAGACCTATCTGCTTCAATTATGTTAACTTGAAAGCACAATTTATTTAATCTTAGGTTTCAACAAGTTTCAAAATTCGACACATCACACAAGTGCTACTGATACATTGCTGACGAAGCATAATATGCAGTAATGAAGCTATTATTAATATAATTAAATTCTCAGACGCAAAACTAGAATTTGGTAATTATTTCTCTTCCCCAAGGGTGCAGTTTGAATCAGACCATCTGATCAGCCTTGGGTAGGGCACCAGACTCATTGTCTCAGCACAAAATAATTGAATTGAGTTGGTGTGCCATAAAACAACAAACCAAATTCCTCCCATATGTTTTGCACAGGCTATCAAACTTGCCACATTTTAGCAACATACTTTCCTTACTAGACCGCTCCTGTGACCTAGTGGTTAGAGCGTCCGCTTCTGATGCAGAAGGTTGTGGGTTCTTTCCCTGGCCGAGTCATAACAAAGACTTACAAAAATGGTACTAATTGCTGCCTCGCCTGGTGTTCAGCATTAAGAGGTTAGTGTTAGGACTGGTCGGCCTGGTGTCATGATAATGTGTCTGGGTGGGACATCATGCTACATGACATGTCTGTGTCTTGATGCCCCAGTGCTAGACATCACTATAAACTGCCATACTGCAGACATCGTAGTGATATGATTGAAAAATTGTTGAAAGCTACGTTAAAAATCTAATTCACACATACTAACACACTTAATAGTTTATAATTGAAAATACAACAGCAGACAACATTGACCTTGATCTTCTGTTACATAATGCCTCAGCCAATAAATATCCATGTTGTTTGTTCTGCTAACTGTTCCCAACAAACTCCAAAGATCCAGATTTGACAGTATATTACATAGTGGTAGATCGAGGTATGTGCAGTTTGCATTTATACTTATAAGCGAGTACCTGTGGTATAAAAAAAACCATATTGAGCCCAACCAGAACAAATCTAATATATAGACAATGTTGGTTCAAAAACACAAGTAGATTCTGGTGAATATGTCCATAATATTCCATTTTTCAATTTTTTTTACCTTTTTTAGATTAAAATCTTTTAAGCATGATTGAGCAAAATTCAGAATGTTAGGAGGAATTTTTGTACTCTGGTACCTAGTGGTTCATAATTTCCTGGGTCA
Source organism: Potamilus streckersoni (assembly GCA_016746295.1). Taxonomy (NCBI): domain Eukaryota; kingdom Metazoa; phylum Mollusca; class Bivalvia; order Unionida; family Unionidae; genus Potamilus; species Potamilus streckersoni. The sequence continues at coordinate 248,297 of JAEAOA010000086.1, read as the reverse complement.
TAAAATTAGCTATAAGGTACCTGTTTAGTTTGTGTAAAAAAACCCAAAACATGTTTGCAAATTCTTTTTATTGATTTTACGTAACCATTTGGCTATGTATGGTTAATAGTTTCCTTTTTTCTATTTATAGTAACTGTACATGACTCATTTCTAAGAAAACAGACAGGTTTCTTGAATTTTAAACAATGTGTCACTGATTGATTATAGTTTGATACACACTTAAGTAGCAGACTAGTCTATATTGAAAAAGCATGGTGTGAGAAATTAACTGATATGGTTTGTATCACTGTCACTTGCTGGTTCTGTTGGGTTTTCAATCTAGGTCTCTTGGGTGTTCAAGCTAGGTTCCTTGGGTGTTTAGGCTAGGTCTTGTGGGTGTTCAGGCTGTGGATATCGTTGTTCATTTTAGACTGTACCATTGACCCATATGTTTTATTTTTGGTGCTAGAATGATGCCTCTGTTAGGTACATAAAATGCTCCCATAAAATGATCCTAGAAAACGTGGACAAAAAAATCATTAATGTTGATTATAGACTGAGTGAATGGAGAACACTACAAGCTGGCTTACTGAATAGTTTGCTGTTTGCCAACACTGAATTGAGTTTCTAAAATGGTTCACCTATTTTGATTAGACACCAATGAAAAGCACATGGCATTTGATGGTGAATAGAAAATGTGATAGATGTCATCTTTCAGCAGAACGTTGCTTCATTTATTTTCAGAGCAGCACTCAAGAAAGAAAACATTTTAAACCCATTTATCCAGAATAAAAATCTATAGGTACATGGTTACTCAAACATAAGAACTCCTTGCAAAATAGATGCCAGGGTACTTTGATAGCACAGCATTCATATATTAAAATGATAAGAAAATTCTAAATTGCATCCATGGGTTAGTACCCCACATTAAAAGTTTCTACGCTGGGTCCCAAGTATGTTTTACTGGAACAGCCCTAATGATCAGATGACCTGTTAATTTTTTATTTACATTATCCCACTATTATTTTACCAGGTTGAAGCCATTGGGGCCCATTTTTTCTAGCCTTGTAATAAACACTGGGATATTCTACTTGACTTTTGGCCCACTTTTTCATTTCTGTAATAAACACTGGGATATTCTACTTGAAGCTTTAGTTGTGGGCTAATCAAATCTATATACATTTCCAGAATGAGCAGACTGGATGTCAAGCAGTATTTGGAGAAAATCTACAAAGTCCCTGTGTTGAATGTCAGAACAAGTATGAGGCAAGGTAAGTGGTTATATGTGGATTCAGTAATTATATGCTTACAAGTCATGCCCTGGTCATTTCTGCAAAGGCACTTGAACTTGCTTGAAGAAGTTAACCTTGCTGTACAAAAATTCTAGGATCAAAACTCAATTTTATTAAATAATTTTCTCTTCTACTTTTTCTATCCTTGTCCTTCTAGAAATAGGTATTTTTATTTTTGAGATATTTGATGTGATTATTGAAAGAATTGAAATTAATGATGTGATTGTGTCTGCTACTGGAACATTGTTTTAGTCGGAACATGGGTAACAGATTCTACTTGCAGGGGATAAAGGTGCCCCACTCAACCAGGTTTTGGGATGGAATGGGAGTGAATATATACTCTTAAGTTACTTAATATCATGGAGACCTAAGTAATTTCTGCCTTTTAAAAATAGGAAAAATTAGAGAGACTAGACTCTTTTATTGGGTGGGGTCTTTCTGCCAAGCATACCCAGGCCTACCAGGAATGGCTACCTTAATTTGTTCAAGAAATGCAATTACTAGATCCTATTACCTTCGCTTGATACAGCAATACTATGTTAAATGTTGTGTTAAAAATACAACCAATTGTTTATGTGTATAGTGTATACATAGTTAACATGATCACAGGTTTAATAGTAGTCTCCCCCATTGCTACAGAAGAACAAATAGTAGAATCATCATAATAGATGCATACCTGAAATAAGCTTATACAGAAAATAAGTGCACATGGATCTGTCATTATTTTTTTAAATCAAAACTAAGTGTATATTAGTGTTCAGAATGAAAAATAAAACCTGAAAGGCCATAAGTTTATGTTTTCGGAGGTAAATTTTGTTCGTTAGGTAATTAAAACAGTGTTTTGTTATTTATTTATTTTTCATTTTTGATTCTACCTTTTGAGCTGTAAATCATTAGTAAGTTGCCTACATGTAATAATTGTTAGCTAAAAAACAAAATTGTTGGAATAACTTTTTTGATATAACTTTAACAGATGATAAATTTAATTAAAATTAAGTGCAGATTGAAAATTAGTGTTAATACTTTTTATCTAGATTTAACAGAACATCTTGAAATAATAAAAAATAACACTTGAGTGTGGCCATATCACTAGAACCATCACTAGATGATAATTCTGCTGTTATATATGTTCATTAAGCTTAAAGAATGAATGTTAAGAACAGATATAAGATCCAAATGATATCAAAAGAATCATCCACTCCTATCAAATACAGTTCAGCCAAGTCCTGCCATATTGTAGATAGTTCATTTTCTATATTCCTGTTCCATTTTCATTGTAAGCAAAAACCGTCATGTGATACATTTAATCCTCTGTACTCCTTGGCAGAATATAGTTTTAAATAGTCAGCAAGGAAGAAAAGAAAGTAAACCACCTATCAACAGCAAAACAAACTTAAAACCATTTTTTAAGGTAACACGACCTATCTGTGAATCAACACTAATATTGCCAATACGAGGATATAAAACTCGACAACACTTGAATGTGGACCTGCTTACACTTGTATTCTTCTATCACAGTAAAAGAAACAATGTTGTACAGATAGAAAACAAAAGTTCTGCAGAAAAGTGTTATCCAAAATCTTTCCCATTTTATCTATATTTAACATAATCACACACAGCTCTGAAAGCCTTCTGAAATATCAAGACATATTTTATGGTATCAAGACTATATATTTTCTTATGAGTCAAAAAATTATTATAAAATTGATGGAAATATAAAAATGATATAGTTCTACATCTTTATTTCTATCATCATCATCATCATTTTTTGTCAAGGTTCTTTGTGCTATTGTTGTTGGTGTCACTTCATTTACTTCACAATAATGCATGTTTGTTTCAAAAATTTTAATTTGACTAAATAAATGTACTGTCTGCACCTTATAAGCTTAATACATGTCCTAACTTCCTCTATGTAGGCATCAGTATGGTGTGGTTGACCTTTGGTGAAGGTATGTGGTCTTGAACTAAACTTACTGTGCAGAAACCTCTTGTTTCCAAATAGACTTACCATAGCATTGAATCCTGACTATTAGACCCCCAAATACTGGTTTCAGTTTTACCCACGTGCAAGCCATCAACACAATTTAGTCAGTTTCTTTATGCAAAACACAGTTTTTCCAGAGAAAAAAAATTACTCTATCAATCTTGTGGCCCAACATTTTTTGGGCCTAAAGCCATGCAAAAGCCCTCAGAATAGTTAGTTACTAGTTTTGCGTTTTGCACTGTTCGTCATCAGTTTATTGCATCTATCTACCCTGACACATGTGATCCCTTGTTGGATCCAGTGCGCTTGAAAGGGTTGTTATTCACCATATGATTTGTATTCTTTATGTGTGTGTGTGTGTTCAGTCATTTTCACTACAAGATCCAAATGTATGACATATTACTTTTTAAATTAAGCAAATAATTAATAGTCATAATAACTATCATAAAAAAATATAGCCATAAACGGCTTGGAAAATAAGAAATTAGTTATTTCAATTCAGATAGTGGGAATTCCCCCAAAGAAAGATCACAAGAAACAGTGAATGGGAAATTTCATATACCTGGGTTAAAATCAGTCAATCAGATGGTAAATCTTCAATATTAATAAATTTTGTTTTTTTTTTTCTACTTAGTTATCAATGGACAAAATAAAAAGGGGTGGGCCCCCTGGCCTACAGTACTAAGGGCAATAATTCAATTTATTACTTTATTTTATCATACTAGCAGTACATTTTCTTTTTGTATTGTGATTGCTGTCATTCTTGTGACCATGAACATGAATGAAACATGCATCATACCAAGGAGTTATATTTACAGAGTGTACTCTGTGCTGGAAAAAAGATAAGTCTGATCAAAAACATTACGTTTTTTGCCATATGAATTTTTAACTTCTCTGTCTATCCAAGCATGAAAAGAAACAATTTTTATCTTGCAATTTTATCTGCTCTGAAAACATGGCTGTGTATTGTGGATCTAAATGAAACAAGGTTTTCTCTAAAGATGGCAAACAAAAAGCTGCATACTTCTTAGCATACTTTTGAATATCTTTTTTTTCATTTACAAATACATTTCTGAATCAAAGTCAACTTACTTTCTTCAAAGGAACTTCCTGCCTATGTAAAACAATATGACCAAGTGGATCTGAGATCACCCATTTGGCTTACTGCCTAATAACCAGATTCTAGATCAAATGGCCATAAAATCTGGAAAATTGGATGCTTTCTGTAGAAATTTGTCATCCAATACTTTTGACTGCATATTATGTTGAAAATTGGTTTCAATGTTTGATGTTTTGTATCTTCATTCATATCTGATGACACATCAGCACCAGTTATATAATATGTAATGGTCCTTATCCAAAGATGCTTTCAAATTAAATCTAATTCTTCTTTACAAAGCTGTTCATATGTTTGTCTAGTGTAAGTAATGACAGCCCTATTTGATATATCAGCATCACTTGTGAAGATATGAACAATCTTCAGGCTAGGACACTTTCTGTCAAATTTTGGTCACAGTATGTAGAGCTGTGTTTTAGAAGAACATTATTTTTAAAAAATTCCTATTTTAGTAACTGCAGCCATATTTGAAGGTACACTGGCATCATTTGTATACATTTGGAGACCCTTAATGACAGGATTCTAAAAACATTGGTGAAATTCTGTAAAGTGTTGCTTTTTTCACTTTTTAAGAAGTCTTTTCAATGATTTTCTATTTTTATTCACATAGGCATATATGATGATAAATCAGTATATTGTCTCAGTTAGTGTGCCTTAACGGTTTGAATTGTGGTTAGTGTGCCTTAACGGTTTGAATTGTAGTTAGTGTGCCTTAACGGTATGAATTTTAATTAGTGTGCCTTAAAGGTTTGAATTTTAGTTAGTGTGCCTTAACGGTTTTAATTTTAGTTAGTGTGCCTTAAATGTTGATCATCTTTTGATCCATAAGTATATATTCTTGTATAATTTTGTTATGTCTCAACCAGCCTGTATTTGCAACAAGTCTATACAGGCTGGTTTAGACATAATGTATCTATAGGTTAATTCATGTAAAGACAGCCATGTAGAGTTTTACAATCACAACATTTTTATGTTTATTTACTTGTTTTGTCTATGTTTTATATATGCCTTTGAAAAAGACTCATTAAGAGTTGAAAGTGCTAGGCTTGATGAGATACTTTTTATTAAACTGATTAATTTTTAAAAGATATCGGGGAAACAATAAATCTGATTGGAACTAAAGTAATGCATTTTAGCAGATTGGAAAGCATCATGGGCTGAAATTAAAGTGTATCAGGACAACTTCCTGCCTTGTGGAGGACAACCTCCATCATCTTGAAAATCTTGTTGTCATTATTCATCTTAGATGATTTTTACTGAAGACACCTTGTGATATCTTGTGGGTCTTAAAAAAAAAGGGTGTCACATGGACATCAATTATTGTCACCATTGAAGCCATTTTAAAAATCTTGTTCACTAAAAGACTTTGTGTGATTTCTGTTTGGTCCAAAATAGAAATTGTCACCAATCTGACATCTGTTTTATCTACCACAGTAGCTAACTTTAAAATCTTGTTAATGCAAAAAGATCAGATAATGTTAACACTCAGCAGCTAACAAGAAGAAATCATCTTATCCAGAATTTCTGGAGATTCTTTATGGCCATCAGAGTATTAGTCCCTTCACTCAATTGCAATAAAATATGCATGATTATAAAAAATAAAAACTTGTGACATTAATAAAATCTGAATGAATTCTAAACCATTTTTTCCCTCTTTTCCTAGGAAAGGATATTACCCATCCCAGTGATGGACATATCATCACAAGAGAAGATGACTACAAAGTAGCCTTTGTCCAGCTGGTAAGACTCTTATTGCCTAATTTGGGCTCTGCATTGAGATGTGGAATCCCCTTTGGTATTCACCTTTTCTATCTCTCAAGCTGACCATCCATTCACACTTTTTGTAGCCACCAAATGTCTGTAACCCTTATACATCATTTGATGCCATATCACGGTTGGTGACTTACCTGCTACGTATGCCTTTGAAAGTATTCATCTTTTCAGAACCAGCTTTTATGGAGTTACTGTTGTTTCTTGTTTTTAAATCTTGACTTTAGCAAATCCTCGTAACCAGCTTAACTAGGGAACCATTGAAGATATTGTGATGCAGTTTAGTGTGCACATTGTCCCTTGACATAGATTTTGCAATTTATGTGCTTTGCCTCAACTCCCATCTTGGATAGAGTTAATGCCCTTCGATGACTAATTTAATGTCTTCAACCATGGATGTTGCTTACAACTAGCACAGCTAAATATTATTGAATATATTCTAATGCACACTGGTTTGAATATTGTTTTCCTAGGCCAAGATGGGTCTTTTATAGGTTTAATCTTGGCTGCTCCTGGACAGAGTTATGCTCCCTGTCAAGCAAATTCTTGTGTTCATGTGGAACCTTGTGGACAATTTTGCTTGCAGTCAGCTTAGTTCAAGAAATATTTAAGATATGCTAATGTAATTTCGTAATCACATTTGCCTTTTATACCTAGATGTGTCTTTCAAAATTATTAAAAAAATTAAATTTAGTTTTCACTGAAGCATTTACAATTAAATATGTTTAGGAGGGGGAAAGGACTGAAAAACATTAATTATAGCCTGTTATATGATATAGAATCAGTGACAGATTATGAATGTAAAGATTTTCACTGGAAAATTAGAAAGTCTTGGGTTAGTGTTAATTTTGTTCAAACAAAAAATTTAACCAATATGGCAGAAGTAATATTTTTGGAGAAATTTTTTGGAAGGAACATTTTTTTAGTGTTTGAAGTACTTAACAGTAATTACCATTATAAGTCAAGATCACTACTTTCATTGCAAGAAGTTTTGTTGTTGTTGTTGTTCTGGGGCTTATCGCCATTTTTCAGCACATGATAGGCTATACATGGCAGCCAGTATTAATGGTGGAGGAAGAAACTGGGAAATCCGCAGAAAGAACAACCAACCCACGAGAAGCTACTGGCTAGCTTTCTCACATATCCATGAAGTTTAATATTTTGAATAAGAACTGATTTTGTTTACTGAAACCGTGAAATTTGTATATATGGTAAATCTTGTGTAAGAAAGTTAATAATCAAGTTGTTGCAGGAAACCAGTCAGATTATCAATTATACCAGGGATGTATTTGTTGTAGTAAATCAGTACGATTATAAATGAATCCTGCACACAGTGATTCTTCATTTGATTGTCATGATTAAATTGCTCATTGATTTGGGTTTTGTCAATTTTTTTTAAACAAAAAAAAATATCCAAGTTTTTTTCATTTTTTTAAAATACTGATAAAATTACTGCAATAACAAATTCTCTATTACATGTGCAAGCAAAAGTCAGTTATTAGTTTAACACCTAAATGTCAAGGTCATTCATTAACATGTCCTGAAATTTCTGGATTTTCCTGAATCATCTGAAATTCAGTAGTCATAGGTTTTTATTATTAGCTCTGATAGTTGTAGACTAAAGATGCTTATGGTTTTTCTCTTTTTATTTTTCCGTCAAACCATTATCCATATGTTTACACAAGTTTATTGCTATTCCACCTAAACTAATTAGAGAATTGCAGTGTAACTTTTACACACACATTCACCCAGGATCTAATTGGTCCTCCAGGAAAGAAAAACATGGGATCTCCACCTGAAGACACTTTTTTGGTGTCTTGTTGGTCTGTAATTTTTTTGGTGCCAGTCATTCATTATGGCCACTATGGCAGTCTTGTTTTTTCTTCTGAATGGATGGTTGTATCAATGTGGGGTTTCTTAACCAAAAGATAAGATATCTAGCTGGTCCAAAATAAAATTGGTGATGCTCTTTAATTTAATATAAGCACTACAGTGGCTATCTTGAAAATTTTGTTTTTACTTCACATTCTGAATAGATGATATTATAAGTGGAATTTTCGCCCAAAGACATGATAATTGGTCCTAAATGAAAATGGTGCTGATCTGACATCCAATATGTCCACCATGGTGAGCTTGTTGAAAATCTTGTCCTTGTGATTTCTCTCTACTGCAGTTTGGTACACAGTGCGGTTGGCCGTTATGGACCCTGATTGCCACATTATAATGAGGGACAGCTTTAATTACTTTAATGTTGCCAACTTACATTTGAAATTGGTATTTTAAGTGTTTCAGCCATTTCTCTCCAACATTCACACAATGATTACTGTTATAATCTATTTATGAAGCAGATATTATTGTGACAAAAACAGAGTGGCCAAATCTAGGTAGAATATTAGCCTGGAAATATTTATAGTTCTTTTGGCCAATCAGTCTTCATTTTTTTGTGGGACTTGTATGATGTTTTTAAGAATGGAGGTTTGAATTATTTAATATGAAAGCTGGTGAAAATTGAAACTGTTAGAATTCATCAAGTGCAAGTTCCTGACATTTTTCCTACAAAAAGTGTATGTATATATATATATATATATATATATATATATATATATATATATATATATATATATATATATATATACACACACACACACAGAATGCTACTCACTTATGTTGACAAGGGCTGCCCGAGGAAAAATTGTCGGCGTAAGCGGATGTCGAGATAATTGGATAAGTGTTTGAGGGGGGTGTCGGAAAAAAGATACAAGTTAAACCACAGGAGACTGCAGTTTTATCAATAAAGCATGACAAAATTTCTGACATGAAATCACCTTCACTGCTTTTATAATATTAATCTAATTATAATACCGTTAAGGTGATTTAATGTCAGAAATTTTGTGCTTTATTGATAAAACTGTAGACTCATGTGACTAAACTTGCATAGAGGCGAGATGGCAGTGATCCGTAATCATCATGAGCGCTTTAGACCACTCTGCCAATGTACATGAAGACAAAACCAGTACAAGACACTTGTATATTGACAAATTACACTTTGGTTACCTTTGTGTAATGAAATCCACAACTGACAAGATACAATCGATCACTTCTGAGGAAATGACTACAGTCAACCACAGGATGGCAATTTTAAAAAAATAGTTTTGCTGCAATTTCAGTGAAAACAAATTTACTCTGAAGCATCGATTTATACCAAGAAATTTTTGTTAACAAATTTTTTTATCAATGTTCTACAATTATTTAATGTTGTCGCAGCAATAACAAACAGGTGTTTGTTTAGTCCTTCAAAGGGAGCCTTTAGCGGCACCTTCAAAAACACATGCACCTTCATTAAAGCAAGCCAGTGACCTTTGATCAAAGAAGTCAGCAACAAACTAAAATAAAAGCATTGCTTCAGTTTTCATTGTGATTAGAACATATTTATTCTGATGCAAAACTTTCCAGTTTATTCTAAATCCCAAATAAAAAATTTGCATCCAAATACATGTAATTAAATTTTTCAGAGTTTTTTTATTTAGTTTCCAAAGACTATAAACTTAAACTGCATTTACACTGCCATTGGTAGCCATCGTAAATAAAAATAAAGTTAAAAAGGAAACTTTCACGGCACCATAAAACTATTTTAATCACCGATCACTTTGGAAAATGCAAGAATCAAATCAGATTTTATTAATTTTGTTTAAGTCACAGCAAGTGGCCAACATTATAGGACTAAACAAAAGACTCTTTTTGTATCTGTTTTTTTTTTTAAATCTGACCGCGACATTAAAGCCTGCCATCAAGATCAACTAATTGTTGAATATAGTACATGTCGATATTGGATGCTTGCCGACATAAATGATAAGGTGGTAAAATTAAAGCCTGGCAGCAAGATCAACTAACTGTTGAAAAAAAATGGGTAGGAACTGGCAGCTTGTCCACATAAATGATAATTCAACAAAGGATTTGTTCAAGCTGGGACCAAAGGTTTCTGTCGCCATATACGTTTATTTTTTTTATCTTGATGTATACATAAGCATGACAGTTTTGGTAGTAATAGTAGACCAACAGACGGGGACTTTGCATTTTTGTTGAGATAGGCGGCTTGTTGACATAAGTGATGTTGACATAAGTGGGCAGGACTCTGTGTGTGTGTGTGTGTGTGTATATATATATATATATATATATATATATATATATATATATATATATATATATATATATATATATATATATATATACTGTAATGTCTGACCAGACTAAAACACAGAAAAGTAAATTATGACATCTAGATTGATTGAGGATCTCAAATTGATAATGATTTAATATTGATTTTATGAAATGAGTTGAATAATGTTCAGCTTTTTGTGAGCCTTGGCATGTAATATCTTTGTTGCTGTGCTAACATTTTAAGCATTCAGAAAAGTTACTACATGTAGTAATAGTATAATGACTATTCTGCATATGGTTCAGTTACTAACTGTACAGCCTTGTGTCATGATAATGTGACTGGTGAGACTAATTGCTGCATGTCTATGGCATGAAACCCCATTGCTAGACATTATAAACTACCACACTGCAAACATCATAGCAATATGACTGAACAATAGTTAAAGCTATGCTAAAAATCCAAATTACACACACACACACACACACACACACACACACACATACACACACACACTATACAATGCCTTTGGAATTATTTGAACTCAGAAACCCAAAATATTTGTTATATGAACCTCAAGTATGGCTATGGGATAATATTTAAGATTATATCAGTAATTTTAATATAAGCAAAGCATTATTGGATCAGAATTTTTTCAAAAGTGATGTTGAACATACACATCATTGTTATTACTTGAATTATGAGAAATATTCAACATATGATTCACTTGTCATTTACATAACCATATTTAACTAGAAAATGGTTCTAGTGTATTATTTCTGATAATCATACAGGTAGTTTCTCATCCTGGGAATTCGTCTGATAAAGTCTTGCAAACGAATAATAATATCCATTACAGCAGTGCCGAAGTATTTAATACCCTTATTTTAAAAAAATAAAATTCTACTATTTCTTTATTTTCTCAACTTTAATTCATATATACCAGGTTCAAATTAGTAACCAGCTAGTAAATTTCCAATTACAGCAAATTTTATTTTGGCCTACTGGTAGTAATTTATAGAAGTTTAAAATAATCCTTATGGTTACTGAAGTTTTAAGTGTCAGCTTTTGTTCAAGCTGTCAGAGGAATTTCAACAAATCAAATAATAAGATGATGTATAAGTTCCTTTTAGTGTAATTGCCCCCATTGTGCAGGTTAGAGTAGGAGGAATTTAAATTTTTGTTTTTCAAGATGAGGCTCAGAAGTTTAAATTATCAGAGAGCATATTCCAAAAATCCTGACATGCCCCTTAGACTTGAAATACACTATGTTTACATGTGTGTTCAACTGACAGGACTCTTGTTAGATTTCGGGACGTATAATATAAATCCATTTTACTCAGGATGCTATTGTTAAATCATTCATTTCTGAACAGTCATTGTATTTCTTGTGAACCTTGTGGATATTTTCAGGTAGTCTTGGTAATTTCAAACCAAGATCTGTATAATGTGATATTTACGGAATAGAAGTGCTGTTAATCAGCATACATATCTGACATTGTTTTTCATGTGATATTTATGGAATAGAAGTGCCATTAATCAGCATACATATCTGACATTGTTTTTGATGTGATATTTATGGAATAGAAGTGCCGTTAATCATCATACATATCTGACCTTGTTTTTGATGTGATATTTATGGAATAGAAGTGCCGTTAATCATCATACATATCTGACATTGTTTTTGATGTGATATTTAGTGAATAGAAGTGCCGTTAATAATCATACATGTCTGACATTATTTTTAATATGATATTTAGGGAATAGAAGTGCCGTTAATCATCATACATATCTGACCTTGTTTTTGATGTGATATTTAGGGAATAGAAGTGCCTTTAATCATCATACATATCTGACCTTGTTTTTGATGTGATATTTGTGGAACAAAAAGTGCCAATAATCATCATACATATCCGACAGTGTTTTTAATGTGATATTTATGGAATAGAAGTGCCATTAATCATCATACATATCTGACATTATTTATAAGGTGATATTTATGGAATAGAAGTGCCATTAATCATCATACATATCTGACATTATTTTTAATGTGATATTTCCGGAATAGAAGTGCCGTTAATCATCATACATATCTGACATTGTTTTTGATGTGATATTTCCGGAATAGAAGTGCCGTTAATCATCATACATATCTGACATTGTTTTTGATGTGATATTTACGGAATAGAAGTGCCAATAATCATCATACATATCTGGCATTGTTTTTGATGTGATATTTACGGAATAGAAGTGCCAATAATCATCATACATATCTGACATTGTTGTGTGGGAAGGACTAGGTAAAATTCAGCAGGACTAGTTCAGTTTCTCCATGCATTAGTTCTTCAAAGAAATTATTGTCAAATTCTAGGCCCACATTATAAATATGCATTACCATCAAGGACTATTACATCACTGTATTGTCCCACTTGCAGTATGTATTGGAATATTCCTGCAGTAGTACTGTATAGGTATATTCAAGTGTATATGTAAATAAAGAAGTCATTAATTATAAAGTACCTCTGTGTAACACAGTCCCTGTTAATACATAGATACTGCCATCTCAGTATGACATGGTCCCAGATGAATCACAGATATGATCAGAGATCCATCTCAGTATAACATGGTTCCAGATATAACACAGGTATGGTCATAGATCCATTAGAAAGTACTTTAGTATTACACAGTCTCTGATATACCATGGGCAAGAGAATGGTTCCTATTATACAGTACTTCAGTACAATACCGTCCTCTGAAAAGCTCTGGTATGGTCATGGACCCCATTGTAAAGCACCTCAGTATGACACAGTTCTTAATATAGGTTTCAGTCTTTGATATTAGTTAACCCATCTAGGCTACAAGTGTTTTTTTACAAATTATTTTTATTATTTTTTTAATTTTTTTTTCAGAGTGATGGACAGACATTTGAATTTCCAAACATATTTATAGACAAGTCACCAGATGAAAAAGATATGGAGTTAATGCATAAAGTAGAAGCAAGGGGGAAAAAGAAATATGAAAGGCAGTATGACAGGGCAAGCCTTCCTCCTTGGTTCAGATAATTAATGCACAAAGATAACTTTATTGTATATAGTTTATCAAAACCATGTGATTTTTAAGCCCCTGTGTACATTTTTCAAAACAAGTTTTTAAATATATTTATATGTACTTGAACTATGAGTCTTTTGAATGGATTCATGATGAAAATGATGAAAGAAACTACCTGTGTGGTTACTTACAATACTGTAAAAGAAATGTTTGTGGGGATACATTTTTGTGGCTTCAGAGTAAAGATATTTGGGAATCCCAATATTTATTTAAGTGACCCATCATGGATTTAATTATGTTGGTATTTCAACCCATGAGGATAAATGTATCTCAAAATCAGGAATATTTCTAATTTTAAAATATAGATAGTGCAGACAGCCCACAAACATGAGTCATCTTTATGTGTATATGAAAGGAAGCATGGGGCCAAATTTGTTTGAATACTGGAAACAGACCATACAGAAGTGGAAGATCAAGGCACGTGAACTGGGTCCAGGGCCTGAATGATCCGTCCTTGATCATGGACACTCTCAAGATCTTCAATCAGGGCCTGAGAATTTGGGTCCTTGATCATGGACACTCTCAAGATCTTCAATCAGGGCCTGAAAATTTGGGTCCTAGATCATGGACACTTCAAGATCTTCAATCAGGGCCTGAATATTGGGGTCCTTGATTATGGACACTCTCAAGATCTTCAATCAGGGCCTGAATATTGGGGTCCTTGATCATGGACACTGTCAAGATCTTCAATCAGGGCCTGAATATTGGGGTCCTTGATCATGGACACTCTCAAGATCTTCAATCAGGGCCTGAAAATTTGGGTCATTGATCATGGACACTCTCAAGATCTTCAAACAAGCATGTGCATTATAATTCTTTTCAAAAAAAGAAATAAAAGGCAAATAAATGATGAATATAACTGCTTGACTACATTTTGTTTTATGAAACACAAATGTTTTTGAGGCATTAGACATTAGGTTAGCCCATTCATCTGTCCACTTGTTAAATTTTGAACTTCAAGTTTTCTACATCATATTATGTAATTTTAGCCAATTAAAATGTTTCTTACAAAGGCTTGATAAAATAAGTTTCCTTAAATAAGTATAAATTTATTATAGTGATCAAAGCATGATGTTTCATACAATTATACATACTCTTTTACATGATGTAGCGATACAATATTACAGTCGGAATTGACTGGTCTCTTGAGTTTTAATAGAGGTAAAAGAGTGCACATACAATACCAGGATATCAGTCATTGTTTTGATTTATCCTTTGGAAAATGGGGACCTGGTACAGAGGTGTCATTTTATCCTCTATTTTACCATGTTTAAAGAAGAAGACTTGTTAGCATGTTATTAAGTTTAACAATTAGGTCACATATTTGAGTTTTCTCCTATGAATTCTGTAAACATCCGGTTGTGTTATGAGTTATTCTGAGTGTAATTAATCTGAGTAGTGTCAACACTTAAAACTACAGCAAAGTTAGAATTTATGCCATTTGTCCACCATATTTCTAAATCAGTCATTGTTTTGTTGACATAAATATTTACATTTTTTGAAACTTGTATAAAATATCAAATTATTGTGAATAGCTCTCCAAGCATCTCTAGACAGGCCTGTATGACTGACTGCTCAATTAATAACAGGTGAAACACAAAATTTGTAACCTAAAATTTCATGTACAAAAATTTTGTGCAACAGAAATGCATATCCATTAAACTTATGTTGCCTGTATATGGAGTCATATAGAGATTGATGAAAAATGCCCAACATAAAAGTCAATTGTTGTCAATTTGATTTACATGAGATACCTGTCATCCCTTTATTCACAGCTTGGCTGGTTCTAAAGTATAAGCTGTTTATTAGTCACTAGTTATAAGATTGTTGTAGTGCAGGCTCTTTTTAAACACATTCAGAATCACCTGCAGTAGAAATATGCATTAAGGCTTACACATATTGAATCACAAGGCTTTAGATTTTATATTATTTTTCAAAGCCAACTATTTCTCTAGTAAATTTTTTTCAAACAAAACTTTTGTTTTTAACCCAGAATTTTAAGAAGACAAAATATTTTCTGACAGTTTCTATAAAATATTTCTTGATTTTTTTTAAATAGGCCCTAATCATGAGATTATGCTAATGCTTTGATTTGAACTCACATAAGGCCTCATAAGCTATTTTCTTCAATTTTTTATTTTTATAGGGTTTTCCAGAACTTTAAAACAATTTGGATTTTTATAGGGTTTTCCAAATCCTTACAAACAGTTATGATTTTTATAGGGTTTTCCACAACCTAAAAACAATTTGGTTTTTAATGGGTTTTCCACAACGTTAAAACTATATACTTTTGAGCTCAGGAGAGTACCTTGTCAGTTTTAGCTGCAAAGAATCAGTGGATAAAATGTATTTGAAAGATGCCTTTAAATATACATTGCTGTTCTCTACACCTAGATGTTATATTCAAGTTATTTTTAACTAAATGAAAATTGCAGTTACAAACTTATGATTTTATAGCCATTCATTAAAGTTTCTGAACTGATAACATGCTGAATAGTTTGAATAAACTGTGTTAGAGGTTTTAAGTTCTGATTCTATATAAAATTCATTTTCTTTAATTTTAACTTGTTACAATAAGTCATTATTTTTTCCTTAGAAAGATAAAGCATTGCTCTTGATTTGGTATGTAACTTTTATTATATGAGAAAAATAAGTCATTATTTTTTCCTTAGAAAGATAAAGCATTGTTCTTGATTTGGTATGTAACTTTTATTATATGAGGAAAATAAGTCATTATTTTTTCCTTAGAAAGATAAAGCATTGTTCTTGATTTGGTAGGTAACTTTTATTATATGAGAAAAATAATGCAGATAGAATTAGCATAAGAGCATATGTTCTATAGTCTGAGACCTGTGGCTAAAATTATAAAAGAGTTTGTTTGATTGGATAATTTTTATGTTGATAGAGATTTCATCCAATCAAAACTTGCAAGTTACTGTTGGCCCATGTGTGCAACTTTATATCATCTGTTTATTCTCACATTTTTAATGATAGATTTTATGCTTTAACAATAAAAAGAAAAACTTCATAATCAGGAAAGATTAATTTGCCATCATGGTTTAAGTAAATAAAAATTTATTGTAAATGGGAGGTGTACATACTCAACAGAGATTCACATAAAACAATTAATAAAAAGAGTTTTTCAACAAGTAATTTGAATATAATCTTACAAATCACAGTCTAAACTTGGTTATGCTGGATTTATCACCATAAGGCATTATTTACAAAATAGAAAGCATGATGAAAATGTTACTTCTTGCAGTGGATTGTTTGATTTTTGCTCATAAATCTCTTTATTTTCTATTGAGATAGTAAGAAAACATCTTGCTGAAATTGTCATTGGTGGGAATTGCATCCAATTTCTCAATGTATCTGCTGTATATGTGCCATAAATATCAATAAAAGTATTTACAAGAACCAGTGGTCACCACTAAGAGTAAAAGGCTTTACAAGAATGTTCTTTGGAGATGGACACAACAGTTTCTTGGCACTGGATTTGGACAGCTCTTCATTTGTTATGCATCATCTGTCCATCAAAAAATGATTTCTTTATAAACAGCAGTAAAATTACCTGCTACTTTTGCATTAAATCAACCTAATTATTCCCTAATAATTTGTAATTGGAGGGTCAGAAGAGATTATAAAATAATTACAGTGTTATGCCTTGGTCATATCCATCATACAAATTATCTTTCTGCTTTTCCTTAATATGTGTGTCAGCTTTGGCTACCTAGCTATAAGGCTAAGTGAGTATTGTGGTATAGATTAGCATTCCTTTTGCATCATCATTCCATCAGAAATTAATTTTTTAATAGCAATAAGTTACCTGCTACTCTTGCATTATTTAGTGTTGGGTTTGTCTGGGCCATAGCCTGAACTAATTATTCTGTCCATTAGTAATTGATAACCAGAAGGTCAGAAAAGAATAACGGTCTGGTTATTTACTCATATCCATCACTCATAATACCTTCTTTGTTTTTAGTCTCTCTTGTTAATACAAAAGTGTCATGATGTTCAACAAACTTGGACTTCATTTTATCTTTTGGTGTTCCTTTTGTTACGAGTCTAGGCTCTAACAGTGAGTAACAGAAAAGAGTGAAGATGACAGGCTTTTTTAAAATTTAATAAATAATTTTTTTCCTTAGAATACCAAGTGAAAAATGAGAAAAAAAAGAACTTACGGTTGTACTAATCCAATCCAGAAATAATCTAAAAATTAAAAAATGGAAGTTCTAGTATTAAAAAGTCCTGCATGAATTTGTGTTCGAGTCCCCACAAAATCCAAAATGGAAGGCAATAACATCTGTTGTCTGTTGTAACTTTCAAGGGCAGATGTGTCAACAGTTTCTTGTTGAATCACAAAAAATATTATTCCAGTTTTGAATTCATCTAAATTCCAGTGAATGTCTTTGTCCAAAACGTTCTAGGAGCACTTATGAATTTCCAGGAAAAAGAATCACTTGAAATTCAATAATTTGAAGAAAATAAAAATTCAATTCAAACTGTTTACAGCATACTTAACAAGTCAATTGTTTGGGGCCTGACTGAAAAAAATTCTTTATCAAAAACAACAGTTATACACTAAGATGCAGAAAAGATTCCTGGTCAATCTTCTAGAAAAAAAATAGAAGTTTGTATCAATAAACATGTTTCATATCATGTACTCCAGGTATGGCCTTGACTTATTTCTGGGAAAGAATCCAAAAAAAGAGACCAACAAAAGTTGTTTGCCAAAACTCACTAATTCTGAATCAAGGTCAGAAACTAGATACAGTGTTTCTATTATTAGTTGTTTGTCATTGAAAATTAAAAAGACATTTTAAACAGAACTAAACTCAATTCTGGACAATATCAAATCCAGTAAACAGAAGTTACATTACAATAGCAGGTAATGGAATTTAAAAAAAATAAAACTAACAAACAAATAATTAAATATACATAACACTTTGTGGTTTAGTTATTTTCTTTGTAACCCTTCTATTTAATAGTGTGGAATCTATGTTCCTTTTCATTAATTTTGAATGGTGTTTGCACCTCACACAGTGCAACGGTACCTTAGTAAATTGTTACCACTTCTGCAGACTGGTGTCACTTTAAGTTTCACCCAACTATATTTAGCTCCAGTTCTGTTTGATTTTGTG
Organism: Potamilus streckersoni; assembly: GCA_016746295.1. Taxonomy (NCBI): domain Eukaryota; kingdom Metazoa; phylum Mollusca; class Bivalvia; order Unionida; family Unionidae; genus Potamilus; species Potamilus streckersoni. The sequence continues at coordinate 229,750 of JAEAOA010000086.1, read as the reverse complement.
ATTTTTCTCTTGTAGACTCTACTTATGTCAGAAGATGTGGGTAAAGTAGTGGCAAAAGAAAGTCGACTGGGATGCTCATGCCACATTTTTATCGTGTGCTAAAGGTATACATACTGATTGATGCCCTATTTGATGTCTGTGTAAAGATTTGGCCAGAGACTTAGCTAAAAGATATAGACACATGTACAGAGGAGGGAAGAAAGGTCCAGCTTTCTCCTCTTCAGTCCCAATCTATTATGAGAAGTCAAGGTAACTTCCTGTCTTTTGGAGGTCAAATCCTCTAGTGAGGGAAGAATTAGGATCACTTTCTGTGTTCAGATATCAACAAAAATGCCCTAGATCACTGACATTTGAATCTATGCAGTCTGCTTTGGCTAGGGAGAAATTCTTGGCCCCATTCAAGTTATCAAAATGCTAGTGCCTGAAAAAAGTGGATTCCTGTCTTCCAAAGTAGGGAAGAGCACAAAGATAGCAGTAAGATAAAACCAGGTTTCATGCTCAAGGACCCCATTCCACCTGATCCCTACAAAATCAATATATTCTAACATATTTTTCACCATCTTAGAGACCCCCTTTCATAAATTTCTATTTCAAAGACCCCCAATATTTTTTTTTTATCTTGATGAGGTTCTTAGCCCAGGGAACCCTACCCCATGAAAATGTTCTATGTTAACATTATTGTCAGCAGCCTTCCTAGCTCAAAGACCACCCATGAAAATTTTTTAATTAGATATAGATATAATGATTAAAATTGATAAGATTGAATAATTTAAATGCTTTCAGGTTTTATCGAGTGTTAAGATATTGCTAGTGACTATATTGATATATTTATGGAATATCTTGACAGATTTTACTACATTATTATAGATAATCCAGTTTCATTAGAAAAACCTTATTACATTAAGAACTTTTTAAATACATTTCCGTTTCTTTAAGAAATTGAATTAGAGTTATCCAATGAAATCCACCACACAGCATTGCCTCTGACATTGCATACCCATACAGTTATTTTGATCTAGATAAACAGTATAATTTGAGAATAAATTTTTATCATAATTTTTTAAGTACTTACTATTAACCACCACTTTTTGGTTATGATGCTAATTCCATCACAAATACATATTTCAATAAAGTTAAACATATCAACATTAGTTAAGAGATCTACTTCTATCCTGCTTGTTTTTAGCAGAGCATCCCTTAACAATCATGGCACAGAATATTGCCAAACACAGGTTAAATTCATGATTTTCATTACTAACTTTTTATGAAAACTCTCAAAAACACCTAGCAACAATAGTATGTTTTCAAATTTAAATCATGATAAACCAAATGTCTTACAACCAAATTTATTCCCAAAAAACGTGCATATTTGTAATCGATGTCTGCAATATTTTCATTTTTTAACAGAGCAAAATTTATCTTTGTATCAAAGAGAGGTTTCATCAAATCAGCTCCAGTCATCGAGGTACTCTTATGGAAAGACACTTTTTTTGCTAGAACAACGTAGTCTCCACTAAAGCAACTTTTTAGGTTTTTAAAATTACTACAACCTTTTACAAGCTCATCTAATGGTGCTGCCATATATTGTAGACTGTCAGTAAAATGTAATTTGCCAAGTGTAACTGGCATATACTTTTCAAATTTTTTTTTGGAATAATTTTATTATATTATTTAATTTTACTTTAGATTTAATTTCCTCATCGCCAAATGCTTCAATAATATGACTATCGTAACCACGGAGATCTTGTAAAATGACAGGAATAAAATATGGCACATGAAATTTTAAGTTACAGTTATTATATGCTATTTCGCGATATTCATCAAAATTAAGTTGTTGTTTGGAAATAATTTTTATTCGAACTATTTTAGACGATCTTTTGAAAATTATATTAACATTGTCTATTAAATTTTTCAGTAACAGCAGGAATTTTACCTCTAATATTTTGTTGGAGTTGAAAAAATATTGTTAGCACAACAAACTACTTTATAAGCTTCTCAACATGTTCCATGCTGTTGTATTTGTCTAGTGCTTGATTTATTTGGATCATTATCTGCGCTAGCCACAGGGACAAGAAGAAGCTCAAAAGCAGCGTAAATAACAATATTTAATTTATGATTTGTAATTTTAAATATTAACACTTTTTTTTACTCCTGTCCTTGTTATGTTTTTTTTTTATCCAAACGTAATGATTTTTCATTAAACAGAAAATTTGTTGTCAGTTGTAAAGTTTTTTTCTTTTTAAATATATCTCGGATAGCCGTTTTCACGCTCGTCAAGACCAAATATTTTAACTGAAATATTATTTTCTTTTCGAACTTTAGTGTTTGATTTTCTCTAACTGGAAAGTTAATGCTATTAAAATTTAATTTTCGATACGTTACTAAAATGCTTCTCAACACTGTCAGCTATTTTTCTGTTGGAAACATCGTAGAAAGAATAGTCTAATGGAAACATCTGTTATAAAAGATTTGTACGTTTATGTAACACTTTTTGTTTTAATTTTTTAAGGGAGATCAACGTAAGAGATACCGCGAAGCACGCTATGTATTGCTGTGTGAAATAAAATCTATAATTTCAAATTTCCAACCTGATCATGATGCTGTAAATAACTCCAATTTTTTATATTTCCTGATGTATTTCATCGGCTACTGACAAAATATTTGTTCCAGCTAATACTTTTCGTGATTCAGGTGTTAAATATGGTTTAGTAATCTCATTGATAAGATCTTCACTTTTAAGGATTATATCAAGTATATCTGGCTGAGTGCATGCAACTTTGATAAAATAACATGATACTTCACTATTGGCTTGACACTTGTATGCACTGCATGTTCTCGAGTTACAGTCGGATATATGAAATGAAACATTGGTATAGTTAAAATTTGTTAAAGTATTTTGATTATCAAATTTTTAACTTATCAAATCCTGCAAATGCGGTAGCTATTTTTATAGGTTCTCCTATAAGGCTCTTTTTAGCACTATCTCGCAATGTCAGCATATTATATTGATATATCACCGTACGTTCGCACGCCAGTGTTATCAGAGATATAAAATCCTTATAATAAATGTCATAAAATCTGACCAGCAGAAACAGAGCTTTACTATCATGTTTATCCCAAGTGTAATTTATATTCGGGGGAAATATGCTATGGTCAGTGATACACATCAAATACGGACAACCAATTGGTAAAACAAAGGCAGCAGATTATATGTTCTGCGTTAAAGGTGATAATGCTGAGAGAACGGAAATGTTAAAGATTTTATTTACACGTTATTTTGTAATGTTCAGAAGGACAACGTGTACATCATGTCAATAGCGCGGATACTAATGATAACATTGAACATTTATCTTTACAAGGTGAATTTCAGCCGCATCCGTTATTTAATCTTTACGAGTCATCTGACAAAGGAATTATATGAAGAAAAAAGGAACAAAATATTAATTTGAAAATTAGTGGATACGTTTTTGTAGTTGTTCAGGGAGTTAAAATATAATGTTGGTTAATATAGTCATCGTTTTGTTTATGAGACGTTTAGAGGACCTATACCTAATGGTTTGGTGATAGATCACGTCGACAGAATTAAAACAAATAATAGTTAAATAAACCTCGAACTTGTCACCTCAAAAGTAAATACTACACGAGGTCGATGTGGTGGCATCAATTTTCATAATCCTTTTAGACCTATCATTGTAATAAATCTTGAAACAGATGAAAAACTAAAATTTAAATAGATTAATGCTGCTGGAAAACGCTATTAAGTTAAGCAACTGTTAAATTTGTTGCAGATGGAATAACAAAATCAGCTACATCACAATCAACGTTTGACAGAATTATGTTCAAATATACCGATTGTTTTCTAAATCAGTTTTGGTAAGATAAGGCAATTACGAGCTAACATTAATACATAATTTTTATTTGATTTTAGTGTAATAAACGCACTGTCATTAAGTTTATTTTTTTCCCCGCTGTTAGCAGAATTTTATGAGAGAAAGCTTGCCAGTAACTTCTCGTTGGTCTGTGGTTCTTTCCGGGGATTTCCAGGTTTCTTCCTCCACCATTAATACTGGCCGCCAAGTGCAGCCTATCGTATGCTGAAAAATGTCATTAAACCTCACAACAACACTCCGTAAAATCCGACAATGTAATTCAATTTTTCAATTATATCAATACTTAACACTGGCCCTGGCGTCAATGGCGTCTGGTACCTGGACATAGTACACAATTAATTTCACTATATATTCTCTACATTTGTTTCTCAGTACTGAACTTTCCACTGTGTGACAATCAATACAAATCATATGTTAATCTAAAATACCTTCAAAGATGACTTTACGGTTTAGTTCTTGTCAAGGGTTGACCTGCATTTTTTTGAGAGGCTGAATTGTAAACAAAACACCAGGCAACGGAACACAGAATTCACTTCCGGATCATCACCATGACCTTATTACTCAATGTGCACTGTCGCCGAAATACACACAGACAACCACACCATAAGCTCACATTTTAAAGAATAAACAATTGCCTTTAAATCCTTACCAAGAATGCCAAAATCTGACTCTAGTATCACCACTAAATTTAGACCGGAAAAAGTGATCTAAAAATAGACTGGGACTACATTCGTGGGTACTGAACCGGATTTTATTAATTGTGTACCGATTCCTGAAAGGGTCAATGTTTTTGTCAAACTTTTATATTTGCATTTTATTTTGCATGCCACTACTGTTTCAACTTCATACATAAAGTCTTTTGAAATTTCCTTGCAAGCAAGACATGTGACAGCTGTCAGAAAGTGTGTAGTGCTGGTGTTCTATAGGGTGCAATTTGAGGTCCAATTGTTCTTAAGAAACCAAAACTAAATTTGCTATATCTTCCTTAATTATAGGAATTTTTCAATGCAGTAAAAACCTAATTGTAATACTTGATAAGGCCTGTCTGAAAATAGTCTTGAAATTAAAAAATATTGATATATTAAATTTTAATGAAAATTTAAAAAAATATATAAATTTTAAAAACTTTTTATTTTACAAAAAATAAATTTTCATACAAGTTATGACATTCAGTTTGACAAATTTAAGGCAGCAATGTTGATTAATGATTGGTCTTTAAAACAAATGGTAGTTTAGGTCTGTACAACTGATAATATTAATCCCAGGGGTACTGAAACATGATAGCTCACAGTGATTTTGACAGCAAATTACAATATGCCTATCCAGATGCATATAGGTGTACATACTAAAGAAACAATGACAGGTACTATGTTCCACATTTATTGTTTCAGGTACTTGGACAGTTGTTTGTATAACTAATATCCCACTCAAATTTAAAGTTTTGATGGGACCACTACCATGTTTTATAGCAAATATGCATTCCATTTTAATGCCGATAACTACAAAAGTCAACAATGCAATATGAAAATACAGTTTCACCTTACTGAAAAAAGATGCGAATCTCTCTCATGAAGATCTAAGCCATGTCTTTGAGATGCTGTATATCAGTGTACTGATATGAACTCATCTTGGTCACTTATAGCAGCACACTGCACATGTCCTTATGAGACCTTGCTATCACCATTGGACTACTGGAGAGCTTCCAAATTGATCCAACTCTAATACTTTGTTTCAGATACCAGACTAGACCTGAAAATATATAACATGTTTCACTTAATTCTAAAAAAAAAGGAAGATGTAGGCAAATGAAGTTAAAATGTGTTAGATATGGTGATTTCAATATAACATTCAGGTTGCAAATATGGTTAAAAAAGGTAAACTTGATAGAGTGACACTCAAAGATGTGAAGCAATGGGCATGTATTAAAGTGACAAATGCATCCTAAAAATAGATGAAGTTTCTACAAGCATATTTAGCCATTTACAGGTTAAATAACTAATCAGGTAGAGTATGTATCATAAAGTTTAAGGCAATGTTGGAATGGTGAGGTTTGATCATTGGTGCAAACATTGATACATACCAGTATAGTGGAAAGTCAAATGACAATGTACCAAATTAAAATTTATTACTATATGCAATCCTATTCATGAAGGAAAAAACAATTTTAGATATTGTGAGTGAATATAGCAAAATGTGGCCACACAGATCAACTATAGGTACCAATAGATCCTATATCATCAACTAAATGTGAAATTTGCATCCCGAAAACTTGTAAACAAGGATGGATATTTGCATGTGTGGGACATATGCAATGTACTTGTTAAAATCACATGTGCAAACATGATTCAAATAATCTGTTTGAATATTTTTAGTCTATTTTTAAGAGTCTTGGCTACCAAGGTTTTAAGTTCAATGATTCAATGATTCAATGGAATGAAATATCAGCTGATGCTGCAATACCGCCCTCTGTCAAAGTACTAAATTGAAATGTGTTACCATACAGAGGCATATTCATGATGAAAATAACATCTTGGGATATTTTAAGTGCACACAATCAAAACTGAGCCTTACAGATTCACTATAGGTACCATGTCAGCCTAACAATGTCAACTTTTGATTCCAAACATTACAAAATATATGCATATTTGTTCATGTCAGCTATGTAACCATGTTAGGATCAGTTGTAGAAAGTTAAATTCAAATAATCTGTTTGAATATTACTTATGTAATCTTTAAAGTGTCAGATAACAAATATTATTAGTCATTAATAATGCATAAAGCAAAATGGATCATGAGAATTCCCATAATATCATCTAGGCTACAATGTCGCACTACATCAATCAACATCTTAAAGAAACTGAACAATAAAATGGAATGCATTCTGTGTTCAACTTACATCATTTTGCTGTTTTCTTACATGCAATGGTAAATATACCTGGGTAAAGTATATTTTACCCCTCTGACCTGTATTTCATTCTCTGACAGCTTAATATGATTTTGTAGAGAACTTGAACAGGTTCTAGTATAAAGTCTTCATCTCTGTCCTCTCACTAAATACCCTATAACTATGGTTATAAACAATTACTGATAGCTATACAAGCAGATATGTGTTACTCAGGAAGTCACCCCATCATAAACACATAAATTAGCTGTTTGAACCCCAAATAAATAGTTTCAATGACCTAAAGGTACAAAGCAAAGTAGAATTTTGTCTTCATGTATTTTAAATGAGGGTCTCATTTTGACTAATAAAGATATTTTCTCTGATCAAATTTGACAAATATCCATCATTTGAGCTTGTATATGGTGTAGGAGTATATATATATGCTGATATCATTTAATATCATTCCCAAAAAATATTATATATGTGTATACTTGGTGGAAAATTTTTATTTTTTAATTGTTTTTTTAAATTTCATTTAAATTTTTAAAATTAAAATTATTTTTTTATTTTTAATTTAATTTTTATATTTTTAAAGTCAATATACATAACCTATTAAAATTTCATGTGTATGTCATTAATAATAAAAATTTTATATCAGTTTCAAGTTTTTACTGACAGGACATAGTACACAATTAATTTCACTATATATTCTCTACATTTGTTTCTCAGTACTGAACTTTCCACTGTGTGACAATCAATACAAATCATATGTTAATCTAAAATACCTTCAAAGATGACTTTACGGTTTAGTTCTTGTCAAGGGTTGACCTGCATTTTTTTGAGAGGCTGAATTGTAAACAAAACACCAGGCAACGGAACACAGAATTCACTTCCGGATCATCACCATGACCTTATTACTCAATGTGCACTGTCGCCGAAATACACACAGACAACCACACCATAAGCTCACATTTTAAAGAATAAACAATTGCCTTTAAATCCTTACCAAGAATGCCAAAATCTGACTCTAGTATCACCACTAAATTTAGACCGGAAAAAGTGATCTAAAAATAGACTGGGACTACATTCGTGGGTACTGAACCGGATTTTATTAATTGTGTACCGATTCCACCTGATAGAGTCAGTCTACGTTCTATCCCTGATAGATTTGGAATTAGTCTTCCCGCCAACCCCGCGAGAAGTGTAGCGGAATGAATAATACCTCCTTTGTCTTTTCCTTGGCACCCGATGACTTTTTGTTGTTTTCATTTTTGGTTGCTGACTATCTTGCTATTTTAGCTCTCATTTTATTTATTGTTACATAAAACTACGCATGTAACCAATAAATCTGTTTGATACCGCTTTTTTAGTTGCTCCTGATACTGCCCCTGATGCTGTTGCTAGTCCCAGAGTTCCTCGTACAGGTAAAATCTTTGGTATCGCGCTAGCTATTACAGACAGTGCTAGTCCAAAATATCCGCCGTGTTTTGACATCTCTGTTACTTGTGAAAGAGACAATTTAAGAACGGTTTTCCTGCATTCGCTTTGCGATCAAGTTTATCAAGTTTTTGTTAACATTACTTTAACCGCTGTTTTATTTGAAGCCACAGCGACTTCTGTCGGCGGAAGTCTCTGGCGATATCATTAAAGAAAAAGAACGACGTTTAGCAACCGCTGCTGATAGTTTCTCAACACACACCATGTGTGAGGTGTATTTTTCTGGCTGTGCATTCGGTTTTCATTAATTTATGCTTGTTTGTTACTCAATGTTCACACTTGGATTGTCATTCTTTCCTTGGTTGCATCAATTTGTTAAGAATCTATCACTGAAAACTAGCGAATATACGTTATGATGTTCAGCTGTAACAGCGCCAAGTGTCCAAGTAACTTCAATATCAGCTGTAAATCCTATATTTCGTTCTAATTGTTTTGATACATCAAAGTGAAAGATAGCATGCAGTGATTGAAATTCTTCGACAGATATTTGGTTTCCACTGTCGGCGTGCTGATATTTTTGCATATTGCTTCCATTCCATAAGGTACATATACGGGCGATAAATGTTTTTTGTTTCATCGTCAGGAAAATTGCATTCGACTGCTCGTTCGGGATATTGTTTAAAATTTATCCTAACAAAGATTCGTCTGATATCTGGGTTATTTAATATAGAATTGTCTTGTTCTTAATTTCGCGGTAAGTGTTCACTTGATGCGATTGTTACACGCCATGTTTAATCGGTTGTATTAGGAATTGCTTTTTAATAAATTTTGCTCTGCTGGAAATGTTTCTTTTTTTTTGTCCACGCGGTCATTGTCTACTCAAGTTCCACCATCAACTCGTGGTATCCACAGCACTAATCTTGTAATAGTTGTTGCAGCAATCATATCTCGTTTTGTTTCCTTTGCTTTTGCAATATCTGATATTGTTTCTTTTATTTCCAGTGTTGAAGATGCAACACTGTTGGTGTCGCCGTTAATCTTATCAGTAATCTTTTAACCTACTTCACTGTATGCTGAACTTACTGCACCTGTTACAAATGCTTTACCTGCGTCAATTGCAATTGGTGCTACTTTACGCGCTATTCCTGGCATATTCTCAGCAATTGTTGTATATATATTTCCCAAAAATACACCTACGATTTTGTTTCTGTAATTTTTTTGTCTCATGTTTTGTTATTAAATTAGGTCTACATAATTGACCGTACAAAAGCTATCCTGTTGCTCGTAGGTGTGAATAGTACGTCAAAATGTTTCATTGTTAAAATCTATTTTTCGTTCTAGTTGATCTGTTAGTTGCATTGTTATGATCGTCATTTGATTTTCAAGAACAATCGGATAGTATATCGTTTGTCTAGAAATAATTTACATTAGTGATCCCAGAGGAATTTCAGACGAAAAACTATAAATAGATTCATCTTGGCTCCCTGACGCTGAATACGATCTTTGTGCAATAGAGCAATTGATTAAAATTGTATTTATTTCTGTTATGTTAACTGGTAAACCTCCATCATACGATATACTTCGCTCTGTAGTACTGCCGTATAATGTACGATTAAATCATATCAACGATGTGGTTGGTGAAAAATCGATTATAAAATTATTTTAATGTGACTCTAGTTTCTATTGTATTATAGTTCGGAGTTAACGCAAAATTTTCTGGAACGCCTACATTTTTTGTTATTATTTCTTTCATTGCTTTATTAAGATCAGTTACATTATACGCTCCTTAAGGTATTCTAACTTATCAACCTGCCACGATTGGAAAAAAATGAAAAGCTGTCGTTAACGGTTGTTTTTTTATTTGCCTTAGAATGCATTATCGTAGCAGAAATTAGTCCAATTTCGTATTGTTTATTTCGATCTACTTCTATTGGTGGACTGTAATCAACAGAAACGTTTGCACTATTTTTTGCTGTTTGTTATTGATCAAGTAAGGGTGTTGTTGATGTTAGTGCCACTATATTAAACCTGTTAGATAAGATGTTAGTGCCACTATATTAAATCTGGTAGATAAGATCACTGTGTAAAATTTAGTACTCTGATGATGTTAGTTATCCGCTCGATAGACGACGATCTAATATATCAACAATTTCGCTGTCAATTTCAGTGCTTTTATTACCAGCATATTTCGATGATATCAACAACATAAGTATGCCATTTCAGAGGCGGATGCGAGAACTTTAACTCCAGATCCAGTAGTTTCCTCTAGCAATATTTTATCTCGCGTGTTCTCATAATAAAATAAGTTTACTGAAAGGCCATGCTTTGGTATATTCTACTTTTCTAGTTCTGTACTGTATTACTGTTTTACGTAGTTTCAACAATACTTCCTTCCCTTATAGAATCGTTCAATCTTTAGAAATCTCTTTCATCTCCTGTTTTATTTCTTTATGAGCGTTTAAACCATATTCAATAATTTCTTCTAATGTTCCAAGTACAAAATCATATTTTTCTGAACGCCAAATTCGAATTCTGTCATTTTCTGTGGTATTAAATTTATTAATAAAGTTATTGTCCAACACGTGCATTTTTTTAAAATACAATATTATTTTCCATAGGCATCATTACTACAGTAGCTTTTGGTCATTATTTTCTGTTTCTCGATTAATTCCTTAGTTTGCACTGATAATTTTTTTTTGTATTAACCTACTCAACTCGGCTAGATGAACTGTGTATCTTGCTACAGCCTGCTGAAACGCAAGATAATTATTTATTAATCTCTCAGATACAGCCTGTTGTGCAGGATCAGTAATATTTTCAGCTTAGTTGCTCTACAATTGTTTTAGTTTCCACTTTTGATCTTTCTCTGAGTAAACCTAAGAAACATTTTTTTCTTTTAAGTTTTATGCTCTTCTGTAGATAACACAGATATCTCTGACTTCTCGCCAAGTGCTGCTGTAGAAACTAGTTTAAAATGTTTGGTGATTGCTTTTTCCGTTTCAGCTTGTCCACGCCGAGGTTTTTCCACATTTGTCTTAAATAATATAGAAATATTATTAACTAATTAATACAATATATAAATTATATATTTAATTAAAAGTTTAATTGATGTTAGTATTATTAATATCATAAAAATATATTCAATAATTCTATGAAACACAGTTTCTCAATTTATGATATAATATATTGTGATTATTTAGTTTTAAATAATTTCGCACATCATAATGTTTTACTATTTATTTATTATATAGTTTAAGTTCCGATCAACTGTTGAACATAACTGATTCATTAGGATTCTCATGTCATGCATTCTCACTGTTATAAACGAACGCACTAAACTATTGTTCATTTATAACAATAATCAAAGACCGTTGCTATCTATTTTATATATATATATATATATATATATATATATATATATATATATATATATATATATATATATATATATATATATATATATATATATATATATATATATATATATATATAAGAGTGTTTACCCTAAAATATTATGTAAAAGTATCAGACAATTGATTTCTAGTTGGGATGAATCTTAACAAATTCTATAAATCTTTAATTTTAATCAAAATAACATGTCTTAGTCTCGCCATACAATTTTTTCGTTTGCCATGCCGGGTTAATTGTGGAACCGAGTTACATAATCGGGACCTTTATCCAAATACGCAGGTTATATAAGGCTGCAACCGATTGGATAAAATTAAGGCGGGCTTTCACCAAACTGAAAATCAATAATGGCCAAGGAAAGGATTGAAACCAAAACATTGGCCAACCAATCAGAATTGACATTCATCTTAGGTAAGCAGTTCATTCAATCCCCATTCAAACTTTCATTCATTCATTCATTCATTCATTCATTCATTCATTCATTCATTCATTCATTCATTCATTCATTCATTCATTCATTCATCAATATATATACATAAATGTTCTTCACTATATTTTAAATTTATTATAAGTTACATACAATAAAATTAAAAGTAATCACAATTATTAAGTCTCATAATAGGATCACATA